>JAEMBT020000009.1:16799793-17079793 GCA_018873245.2 Archegozetes longisetosus | reverse complement strand
ACACATAAAAAATTAGTTTATTTCTCTATGACTTGAAATTAAAAAACAACAACGCATATATGTACGATATAGATATTAACCGAGCTAGATATTATAGAGCGACAACGAACGGTCACTGTATATTTAACATAAAAAGAGACTCCATACCTGGAAGCCCACTTCTCAGAATGATCGGTAAGTGAAGATCAAAATATCGAAGATAGTCCTTTATCACCAACGCCCCCGAAAGCAGTCAATCCATCCTGATGACTAATGTGATCAAAGAGCTGATGAAGACCCAATAGGAAACGCTACAGACAATGTTTAGGTCTTTCCAGGAGACTCTAGTGAACTCTAATCGCCAAAACAATCCTCGAATGGAAATTTCAAAATTTGATAGTAAATCCGAGGAAGCGAAGGTATGGCTAAAACATACGAAAAAGCATGTGATGTGAATCAGTGGATGGACGATGCCAGTAAGATAAATAAAATGAAGTCTAACTTAGAGGGAATCGCGCTGAAATGGTTCAATTCAAGGATTGCTGAAGAGACAGATGAAAAAGATTGGAAGTCTTCCTTTCAAAGAGCCTTTGGACAAAACAGACTTCAATTAGCTTTAAATGCGAATGCTTGGGAATACCGTGGAGGCCGCTTATTGGAGTTCTACTACGAAAAACAGCGTTTAATCCAATTGGCCTATCCTAACCTCACCGATTACAACTTCATAACAATGATCGTACTTGGTCTCCTTCAAGAGATGCAAAGTCAATTGTTAACAAGTCAAATAAACACTAAAGAAGAGTTAAGAGAAGCACTCAAGCGATTCAAACCGACGAAAACAAAAATCTCATCGAACGAAAGACCTTTCAAGCGACAAGAGTAGACACATAAAAGCGACAATAAGAGGCCCACTAAGGATGAATTCTTCGTTACAAAAAAGGAAAAGATGAGACTATAACAGAACTTGAAGTTCCTTTTCCCACCGCTGAAGAAATCAATGAAATAGGATGGCCATCCTCCAATGTTTTTGAAGTAAAAGAGAACTCAAGACCAACTAATTGCCTGTTTGATACCGACTCAACATTGAATTTGGTCAACAGTGATTATTGCAAAAGAAATAAGTGGCCCACTTTTAAGATCAAACAACTCATTCAAGCCTTTGATGGAAAAACACTGAATACTCAGAAGAGACGGAAGTTGGTATTGAGTTTGGCCACAGGAAAATAACAACTAAAGCCATCTTAGTACCAGATCTGAAATACAACTTATTAATAGGAATGCCATCATTAAAGGCCCTTGAACTCAAATGGGATTTTCGTTCCGATAATGTTTGTAATATTACTTCAAAGGCTTTAGTTTACTCAACAGAGGACGTCAAGAGGACGTTTCCTGATTTATGTTCAGAAGACTTAAAAGATCCTTCGATTATGGTTTCGTTTGAACTAAAAGAAAATGCAAGAATTGTGAGAACAAGACCTTATAGATTATCGAGAGAGAGAGAGAGAGAGAGAGAGAGAGAGAGAGAGAGAGAGAGAGAGAGAGAGAGAGAGAGATGGACTCAGAAGAAGATAGCTGAATTTAAAGAAAAGGAATCATTAAAGACTCAAAATCCTCGTACGCATCGCCCTGTGTAGTGGTCCCCAAAGAAAATGGCGGCTGGAGACTTTGTCAAGACTATCGCGAGATAAACAAAGAAACAAATCTGGATCCTTTTCCATTCCCTATTATTGATGATATCAATAATTTTGGTGGTTGCATTCATTTTTCAAAGGTTGATCTACAAGATGAGTTCTGGCAACTAGGTTTAACCGAAGAAACTCAAAAATATACGACTTTCGTCACTTCTTTTGGTCAATACAAGCTTACCCCACTACCATTTGGCTGGAAGAACTCGCCGCCTGTCTTCCAGAGCGAGATGACCCGGATATTGGAAGACCTTCTCACCGATCGCAAAGTAGTTGTATATATAGCTGACATATTTTGTGGTGGATACACAGAGGAAGAAAACGCAGCCCTTACTACAGGAGTACTTGAACGCCAAGAAAAGGCCCAAATGCGGATTAACTTAGAGAAAAGCGTTTTCAACCAAAGGAAGATAACGTTTTTAGGATGAATAATCGACGATACCACGAAGATAACAAAAGAAGAATCTAAAGAAAAAGTGAAAAACATGCGCAAACCTCACAAAATCCATACATTAAGGTGTTTCACGGGATTAACCGGCGATTTTAGAGCCTTCATACCTAAATATTCTGAGATTGTAAGGCCCTTAAATAAGTTGAAGCAAAAAGATACTCCAATTTTTTGGGATAGTACATGCGAAGAAGCCTATCAGCAGCTCGTCAAAATCATCACCTCTAATCCTATTCTACAAACGCCAGATTTATGCCTACCCTTTGAAATCTGTTGCGACGCCTCGCATTATGGGACCAGATCAATTTTGTACCAACGAGATATCACAAAGGAAAAGGCACTTCAAATGAGAGTGATAGGCTATCACTGGTATAGCTTCACTAAAGCAGAGTTAAACTATTTCGTTACTGAGAGGGAGGGTTTAGCTGTCATAAAAGCTATCCAATACTTCCGAAGCTTCATCGAAGGAAAGCCTTTAGTTGTTCACACAGACCATCAAGCCCTTTCATACATAATGCGTCTAAAGGAGCCTAAAGGTCGCCTTGGAAGATACCAAACTTTCCTTATGTCTTATAATATCACTCTGAACCCTCTAGCTAGACGTGAACTTCAGGATGCAGACGCCCTTTCACGGTTATGTACTGCCGTGCCCCCTCATGAGGTGAAAAATCTTACAGAAGACTGTAACCAAGGACGCGAATCGGTTCCTCCATCGATGATAAAACAAATTCTCGAGAAATATCACGACGATCCATGTTCTGGAGGTCATGACGGTTTCTGGAAATTTTATTACAAATTGAAGGCCAGTTTTATTTGGCCACCCAAAAGACATATATTGAATTACATAAAGTCATGTCACTTCTGCCAACTGAATAAATTTAAATTTAAACCTAATTCTAATGTCATGATCATGCCAAGCCACTCGAAGAACCTTCTAGATACTGTGCATCTGAATTTTGGATAGATCGCGAAACAGTGACACGAACAGGAAAATCAAATCTTTTTTTAACTCTGGTGGATGAAGCTTCACGATTAATATAAGCAAAAGCTATGCGTGAAAACAGCAGAAGTGTGATCGAGTACCTCGAGAATCATCCGTTTCTAAGAGGTCTTAAGAACATTGTCACAGATTGTGGAACAGCATTTACTTCTAAAGACTTCAAAAGATGGGCACTAAGCAGAGGAATCAAGCTAAAGACTACAGCTCCCTACCATCCTGCAGCTAACGGCTTGGCAGAAAGAAAAATCCGAGATATTAAGAACTTCATATCATTTTATCCCAACTTTCCTGGTGGCTGTACGTGCGCGCTCGAGGCCACAGTTAAACACAACAGATCATACAATAGGGCAATACGCTGTTCACCTTTCTTTAAAGCTTTCGGAAGAACATCGCCACTCAAAGCAGACCACGATTCAATGTTACCATCGTTATAAAGGATAAACCGTTCACAGAGAAACAACAGATTGAATACCGCCGTAGAATGCTAGAATATTTAAACCGAAATCATAGTAATAAATTTCCTTCTCTCGAAATTGGAACCGACATCTTAGTACAGACTGGCATAAAAGGTAAAAATGTTATAGTGAATGGCCCTTACAAAGTCATCGAAATCCGGAAATTTAATGGTAAGCCATAAACTATTATTTATGAAGATAATAAAGGACAGCGTAGGGTTGCATCAATTGGATGTATTCAACCGTACCATCAACGAAGTGATGAAGACTCTAAGAAGGGGGACTGTAGGCAACCTCTACCTTATAATTTGAACTTGCACTAAACCTTCTACCTAATCCGTTGTTTGTTTATTTATTGCCTTCCCCCGGAAATTTCCCACTTTCCATGAAGAAGTGCAACATATTAAAACTGTAATCCGCACTCTATATAAGAAGGGCGATAACTTGTAAAAAGGGGACTATTTCTTATTATTCAGTTAATCAAGTCATTTTAAAACAAAACAAGCATTTCAAATATCGCTGTAGTCAGACTGCAAAGTAAAGTCGACTACATGTTTATGTCTTCAAAAAATGGGTTTAATGAACGCCGAATTCGGGTCGTAGTTTGGTTAGAGTTTGAATTCTTTTAAAACAATGTGGGACAAAATTAAATAAATATTTGTGAAAGTTTTAATAATGTTAACCAATTTATCTATAAAGAGAATGCCCAAATCTTATGTAATTTGGTCCGCCGAGATACAAGGTGAAACCTATATCATTCGATAGATCTCTTCAAGTACTAACACGTTGTCTCTGGGCACTTTCCAATCGGAGCATCCTCCGAGCCGCTAGAGGGCGAAAACTGTATAAACTGGAAATTGCGCAATTTCAGTGTGTGGATAGTGTAATCCTACTAAATCATATGTGCTGAGTTGAATGGTGAAAGAATTAAAACAAAAAGTCAACCGTAACCGAGTTACAGGGGATTGGCGGGACTTAATTTTTTTTGAAAAATCGCTTTTTATTCATGAAATATATACCAATGAACTCTTCTCGTCATTCTGATCAAGAATATGTATATATATGTGTGTATAGTATGTTTACTCGAAAGTGTCAAACCAGAGTTTATATCATTATGGAACAGACACCGCTACAGACGATTCTTTATCTTTATTTTTTTTATCCTTTAATATGTCTATTTTACTTGAATGTTTTATTTGACCATAGCATATCTAAAACGTTCAAACTAACATATATATAACGCACACGATGAGAGTACTCTAATGAGCGTAAGTTAAGCGTAAAGATAAATGAATTCAACTGTACTTATCTAACAATTAAGGAAAAATAGAATATTTGTGATAAGGGCCTTAAACTATATATATGGACCGAATTATGAAAAAATCTGCAATTATAAGATGAAAAGGTCCTTGTTAGTTATTTTATTTTTTTTATTAATGAAGAAATTAAACTTCTTCCATCGTAATAAATACTATTAAGTTACATCAATAATTTTTTCGAACTATTGAGGATTCTAGTAATGCACCAGTTTTTAAAAAAATATACCATGATTAAAATAGTCAGTTTGTAATGCTCAATTTAGAATTTATTGGTTAGAAATTTAGATTAAAAATTAGCCATAACTAACATTTGATGTTTAAATCACTTTAAATTTAGAGATATTATTCAATTGAATGGGGAAAATTGATAGTGCTTAAATCTTTGGGAAAATTTATAGTTTAAAGATTAGCATATCCCTTTTCAGTAACTGAAGATTCATCAGTTCTTTGACAACCGGTCTTTGCAATAATAGATTTGGGACATTGAACGCGTCTCAGATTCATTGTTGGGTTGTCGGCATTCTGGAACCAACCGAAACGCCAATTACATCCGGATTGGAGAGCAGACGGAAGTTGACTGCAATCGCTTGCTGATGAGATTCCGCCATATCGTGAACCCCAACCATCGGCAGGTGCGCCCCATTGTTTGTCACATCCATTAAAGATACCGACTCCTCCACCAGGGATTTGAATGTCGAAGTGATTTGATCCGAGATCTCCTCCAGTGTTAGTCACCTGAACAACCATTTTCTTGCCCGAGACTGCGGTTGAAGTGAAAGTGATTTCATAACAAGCGCAACACCTTTCGAAAAAATAAATTATTTCTAATTACAACATTCAATAACAATCGTAAGAGATAATAATAAACACAGTTTTCGAACCATTGAGATTCAGTGAGTCCAGCTACAGCTCCGGCAACAAAACCGAACGACAAGCTGTTGTTAACAGTGTAAGGTTGGTTAGAGTTGCACATATAACATGGAGGATCAGTTCCACCACCGTTACAAATGTTTCTGCAGTTTTTGTCCACGCCGTCTTTGTCGCATGCTTTGACCGGACTGGTCACCGAAGCCTTATCTCCCCAACTGCACGAAGCCTTACAACAATCCCAATAACGGGTTGTCTTTCCAGTCGACTGACTATTGACTCCAACTGCAATCGCAGCCAAAACAACAACAGTAATGAAAGCGTTCATTTTCGATATTCAACCAAACTTGAACTTCGACTCCGAACCAATGAACAACTGAATGAATTTCGCTTTAATTTATACCAATTCTGGCTCAAACATTTTGTCATGAGTCACATGTGAAATACTTGTCAGTTTTGCGTCGGTTTGATCCACACTCTATCCGTTCAATTTTGACAACTTTTACGCAATTGTTGCAAATCATGCGGCTTTACAACTGATTTGTCAATCATTACCTATTTGTCACAACCATATACATATGTGACTGTTTTCGAAACTAAACCATTTGGTTGTCTTGTTTTCGATTAACATACAAAACTTAAACCTACTTCTTGAATAAAAAATAGTTTGTCAATCAAACTTCGAATTTAAGTTGGTTATAATAAAAGTGAAACTAAAATGTTGTTGGAAAACAAGACAACCAAATGGTTTAGTTTCGAAAACAGTGAGATGTGTATATGTACAGTATGTAAAAAATAGGTAATGATTGACAAATCAGTTGTAAAGTCGTATGATTTGCAACAATTGCGTAAAAGTTGTCAAAATTGAACGGATAGAGTGTGGATCAAACCGACGCAAAACTGACAAGTATTTCACATGTGACTCATGACAAAATGTTTGAGTCAGAATTGGTATAAATTAAAGCGAAATTCATTCAGTTGTTCATTGGTTCGGAGTCGAAGTTCAAGTTTGGTTGAATATCGAAAATGAACGCTTTCATTACTGTTGTTGTTTTGGCTGCGATTGCAGTTGGAGTCAATAGTCAGTCGACTGGAAAGACAACCCGTTATTGGGATTGTTGTAAGGCTTCGTGCAGTTGGGGAGATAAGGCTTCGGTGACCAGTCCGGTCAAAGCATGCGACAAAGACGGCGTTACGGCACTGGACAAAAACTGCAGAAACATTTGTAACGGTGGTGGAACTGATCCTCCATGTTATATGTGCAACTCTAACCAACCTTACACTGTTAACAACAGCTTGTCGTTCGGTTTTGTTGCCGGAGCTGTAGCTGGACTCACTGAATCTCAATGGTTCGAAAACTGTGTTTATTATTATCTCTTACGATTGTTATTGAATGTTGTAATTAACGAAATAATTTATTTTTTTCGAAAGGTGTTGCGCTTGTTATGAAATCACTTTCACTTCAACCGCAGTCTCGGGCAAGAAAATGGTTGTTCAGGTGACTAACACTGGAGGAGATCTCGGATCAAATCACTTCGACATTCAAATCCCTGGTGGAGGAGTCGGTATCTTCAATGGATGTGACAAACAATGGGGCGCACCTGCCGATGGTTGGGGTTCACGATATGGCGGAATCTCATCAGCAAGCGATTGCAGTCAACTTCCGTCTGCTCTCCAATCCGGATGTAATTGGCGTTTCGGTTGGTTCCAGAATGCCGACAACCCAACAATGAATCTGAGACGCGTTCAATGTCCCAAATCTATTATCGCAAAGACCGGTTGTCAAAGAACTGATGAATCTTCAGTTAGTGAAAAGGGATATGCTAATCTTTAAACTATGAATTTTCCCAAAGATTTAAGCACTATCAATTTTCCCCATTCAATTGAATAATATCTCTAAATTTAAAGTGATTTAAACATCAAATGTTAGTTATGGCTAATTTTTAATCTAAATTTCTAACCAATAAATTCTAAATTGAGCATTACAAACTGACTATTTTAATCATGGTATATAATTAATTTTTTTTAAAAACTGGTGCATCTTAGAATCGCTACACCCGTAATAGTTCGAAAAAATTATTGATGTAACTCAATAGTATTTATCACTAAGAAAAAATTTTTACTTTTCCCGATTATTGTACAATTAGATTTATTTAGAAAATTTACCATTACATTGGCATAATATTATAATAAAGCAGACTTTCGGCTAACTGTTCCAAACTTTTGCTTAATGTTTTTAGTGTAAAATTTAAAAATGTTGCACACGATTGGTAAGTCTTCGCATCTGATTCTCACTCTCATGTTGATACAAGATTTCACATATTTAATTGTGCCACGTTTACCTGTTGAATGTTATTGAATCGTTTAGATCATTTTCTATATTTACGTACAAATATCAAATAAAGTGTTTGATATAATCATCGAGATTGGGATTTAATTTCACACATGAGTAGCTAGTGAAGACAGTTGTGAAAATCAAAATTGATATAACAAACCAAAACTTAAAAAGGAATTTAGAATAGATTCATAAAATCTTGAATCGGATCGGATATCTATCATCGGATAATTCAGATTATCAGTTCTTTTAATAATTTAATTTGACAAATATTAACTAGTAGTTATAGACTATTTGAAATATCAAAATAGTACGAAAAGTAGAATAATCTTATTTCCTCTAGAAGTTATATTCTCATACATTGAGCTGAACTTAAAAAGTTCTATTTGTTAGTAACGCACACTTAGCTTAAAGGTACAAATAAAACGTAGCCCTATGATTACGCGGAACTATTGAAAGCCTTTACAATTTTATATGAAAAATCCTATTGAAAAATAATGAAGATTAAACTCACTTTGTTTACATATCTCCATCAATTATAATATATATTACAATCAATAATTAAACTTTTTACCTTTACTTTTTCATAAAAAATATTCTTAAGAATAGAAGTTCTTTCAATGATAATGAAATTTCTAATATCAAATTTTTTAAATGTTCCCAAAAGCTTATTTAATGACGAGAAGGGAATAATAATGAAGATGTCTAGAATACGAGTGCAAACCTGATATTATAGGTGCACATAAGCTAGCTTTGAGCTACGCTGTGCTTCAAGCTCAATATATAAAGCAGAAGTGCAGCTGAAGCTCAAGGCTCACATTTGAAACTTCAAGATCAGCTCGACTGAGCTCGGCAGTTTAAGCTCCAGTTCGTAATTTCACTTGACTAAAAGAGTTCACCAAAGCGGTCATCCATTCCTTGAATATTATTCTTTAATTTCAGATAAAAGCTTTTAGAATATTTCTTAAGATAAATTTCTAAGAACATTTTATAAAATGAAACTTTACTTCAAAAATGTACGGTAGAGAATATAAAACATGATATATAAAGTCAAAGCTGAGAAATAATGCAGTTACACGCATTATCAGATATTACTAAGTTATGGTCCCTATCAAACTTAGTCATTCTTAAGGAAGCAATATTTATTAAACACAATTCATACAGAGCTGAGATAATACATTTTCAGCCCTTTTTAATTAGACTTATGATTAGTTTTGTTTGAATATGAGATTATTTGCTTGTAATTAAAACTTTATTAAACATACTTTGGAGTTTCTTTAACTTTAATTTTTCATATGAAACTTTATCTGAAAATGTATGGTATAGACATTTAATAAACGAATGGTTATCTTTTATGGTGATTACTGTCTGTCATTACGAATATTAAAACAATGGTCAGCTGAGCTCGGGAGAGGAAATACAAGTCTTCGAAATGACCTACCCAAACTTAATTATCCACTAAAATTTTGTCAATTACGAGAAGTAACGATCGACAAACTTGTATACAAGCTTAGCATTAATAGAAGCATTCTTTGGAATAACATTCATGAAGTATTGAAAATACATAAGGTAGCCACGTAGGTCTGTGACAAACACGTAATGAATTACAAGTTAGTTTTAACTAAAAAAACAATTGGTTACAAGTTGTCAAGATTGAACGAAAGGATGTAAGAGAATAGTGTGGAAAAAACCGACACAAAACTGACAAATACTTGATGTGACATATGACAAATGTTTGAGTGAGAATTGGTATAAATTAGAGCGAAATTGATTCGGTTGTTCATTGGTTCGGAGTCGAAGTTCAAATTTGGTTCAATATAAAAAAATGAACGCATTCGTTGCTGTTGTAGTTTTGGCTGCGGTTGCAGTTCAAGTCAATAGTCAGACAAGTGGAGTGACAACCCGTTATTGGGATTGTTGTAAGGCTTCGTGTGGTTGGTCAGGAAAGGCTTCGGTGACTAGTCCTGTTAGTTCATGCAATAAGGACGGAGTTACAGTACTCGACAGTAACTGCAGAAACGATTGTAACGGTGGTGGAAGTGATCCCGCATGTTTTATGTGTAACTCTAATCAACCGTTCGCTGTGAACAGTAGTTTGTCTTTTGGGTTTGTCGCCGGAGCTTTGGCTGGACAACAAGAATCGGATTGGTTAGAAAATTGTCTTTACTATTGATTTTGATGTCAAGTCTAACTAAAAATGAGTATTCAATGTTCTAACAAATGAAATAATTGTTTTTCGAAAGGTGCTGTGCGTGCTATGAAATCACATTCACTTCAACCGCTGTCTCAGGCAAGAAAATGGTTGTTCAGGTGACGAACACTGGAGGAGATCTCGGGTCAAATCACTTCGACATTCAAATGCCTGGCGGAGGAGTTGGTATTTACAATGGATGTACGGATCAATGGGGAGCACCTTCTGATGGTTGGGGTTCACGATATGGTGGTATTTCATCCCAAGACCAATGCAGTCAACTTCCCACTGCTCTTCAACCCGGATGTAATTGGCGCTTCACTTGGTTTCAGAACGCCGACAACCCGAATATGAGTCTGAGACGCGTTCAATGTCCCAAATCCATTATCGCAAAGACTGGTTGTCAAAGAACTGATGATTCTTCAGTTTCTGAAAGCGGATATGCCAGTCTTTAGGCTATAAATTTCTCCACAAGTTTATTGACTATCAACTTTACAGATCTATCGGTCGAATCATAATTCTTAATTCAAATATGATTCCAAATCAAACACTTGTTATGCTTGAAATTTAATCAAAACTTCTGATAAATAAACTCTAAACTGAGCATTCTAGTTGAGCATTTTGATTTTGTTCTATAAATAATTTGTTAGAAAACTGAGGCATCACTGAATTACCACACCTGTGATAGTTGAACACAAAGGTATAGTTGCATTTACTCTGGATCTGTTGCGCTAGACTTGCATCATAACTACAGACCGGATATCAAATCATATGAACTGTTATGATGGCGCAGACAACCTAACCGTACTTTCGATATATTGTCGATGTCCTGATTCTATTTTCTCAAACTATATTATGATAAGACTGACCCTTTCTCCTATTCTAATAATGGTTACCCTAGTCTATAAATATTCTAACTTCAGTTATATATCTTTTAATGGCATCAGTTATCTTTAAAACTAGAATATGAGACTAAGTTTGATCAATTTTTTATCCATTCAATAAAGACTTCGAAATTTCTACACTTCTAATTAACCATCAATTCCAAATATCAGTCAGACTATTAAACAAAATTTCCGATATTTACACTTTTTAAATAAAAAATTACACTTTATTTCATCAACTTTTCCGATTGTTGAATTATTACTTCAAACTATAGTATTATTTTATGATTTGAGCTAGCTACTGGCGTTAATTCCTAAATGGTTTTATTAAGTAGAAACTCCGTGAGTCCTGTAACCGTTAATTTGATTTGTTTATAATTTTCATACAATTGAAATGAAGGAAACTTACATTTATAAGAATTATGTAAACGATTCAATAAAACTGAAAATAATTGACTTATACAACTCTCAACAAGAGAAAATAGAAATGACTTATATTTTCAACTGAAGATATCACTACAGTACTATATCTCTACTTTGATTCCCATTCACATTATTGATCGAAAAAATTATGTGAATTTATTTAATTTTATGAAAAAACTTACTTCAGAATAAAAACTTTACATTTGTTAAAGCCATCAGATTTCAGTTGAGGCTTTCAATACAAAATCAAAATAAGAGTGATTTATTACTCATATACTCAACAAACTTTTCATGTTCTGCATTGAGTAACACATATTATGCTATATTTTATTTATAATTCAAGCATCAAAATATGTTATTTAGTTATAAATGAATCACAATTTCGAAAATCCTTCGACGAGTGATTCCATAATGACTTGCCGTCTTGACACCGGATATTTTTCACTCTATCTCTCAAAGTATTTCTATCCAAATGAATCCAACGTATATTACAGTCACAAATTATTGGACATCCGCTCAAATCTATCATGTTTTTCGGATTCATCTCTAAGAATGAACTGAAAACAGTTTCGTCTAAATATTTAAGCCCGTGATTATGATTAAGCTTAAGAATAGTTGGTCTCCGAATGTGCCCAAATGAACCGAATTCAAAACTATTAGCAGTCAAATCATTTCCTCTCAAGTCGATTGTAAGCATTGTATTCAAGGGCTCTTTGAACGAAAACGTATACTTCGGTATCCTATCTATTCTATGATTCTTGAGCCCAATATAGTTTAAATTTGGTAAATCATAGAACGCAAAACTTTCGATAGAATGAATTGTATTAACTGGAGGATCAGATAAGTCAATGCGATATAACTGAGTTTGAACGCCATTCATTGAGCGAAAAGCGCGAGAAGGTATGGAACGAAAATTACTTCCAGGGATTATCAACTTCTTAAGATTTATTAAATGAGCGAATGCTTCGAAAATGTCTCTTTCGTTCGGTGGATGATTAGACAGATTTGTTCCGTAAGCAAACACTTCTTCGATAAATGGCGTCGAAGCGCCGAATGCGTGAGGATTTATATAAGAGAGAGCGTACGCGCCATCAAACTTGACAACTCTGAAAGTTATATCTGAGAAAACATTTGATGGCAAGTGCTTTATTGCTGTGTTGTTCAAAACGAATTCATTGAAAAATTTGTCTTCAGATCCTATTAATGCACGACTCGCGTCTTCAAAGATCTGCGCCAAATCATATTCTTCAATACCTCCGCATCGGATGTTATTAACGGATGGAACGAAGTATTCACTCGAATCATGTTCACAAACACACGGAGCTATCACTTCGTTTGGTGGGCACTTCGCTGCGATATTGACTTTAATTATAAGAATTGTTATTACTATGATTAACATTATTATAACGAATAAATTATAACTCAATTATAAGGAAATCAAATTTCGAAAGACTAGGACTGAAGAACTTGTTTTAAAATATTTAATAAACATTATATGAGTTAAAATGATTTCACTGTTGAATTTTAACTCTAAACAAGTTTCTTCTATCTATTCTATTGAAATTGGTTTATTATAAGCATTCTATAATAAGAATATTATCAGAGAAAGCTGCTCAAGACAATATTCTTCCTGTTGATTTCATTTTCAAAATTTGATGACTATTTTATCTCAAGTCTAATAATATTTCTAAACAAAAAGTTTTTGAATCCTTATCTACATATTTTTTCAATTAATAGAATGTTTAGATAGTTGATGATTATCGAAAAAGTTGAATATTCTATAAATAAAAGAAGTTCCAGAATTACTGCGAAAAGGCTGAATCACGCGATCAATGTTTCGATTTAAGTTTTCTATTTGAAGATAAGATTAACGCTATGTTTAAAAATATAATATCGATAATAAATCAAACTTAATAATATTTTAGGCATGATAGATTTCATGTTTGATAGCAATTTTTAAGAGCTCTGTTTATCAACTACATAGACTGGAGAGTCTATTTTGTTTAAAACTCTTAGGTAGCCACCTGTTATAATGCTGTGTCATGAAAGTCTGACCTTTAAGTATGCACTATAAACGTTAGTCTCTGTTTTCTTAGGTCTCATATATTTTAGGTCTGAATAAATGAAAATTACGAATAAATAATACGGAGTACTGAATGAGACAAGTAAGAAAAAGCTTTATTTGTTTTTGATGATCGATTAGTTTAAAGGAATAAAAATGACATAAAAATGCTTTACATTCAAAACAAAACAATATTTTATTCATGCATAATACTGACTGATAAAAACAGTATCTTCAAACAGTGTTGAACAAGGCCTGGTGGTAGAAGGTGGGGGTTAAGCTTTCGGTTAATTCTAAAATTAGAAGGCCAAAACTCATCAGACTGTAGCTGCAACTTCTCGCTACTAAGAGATATTTTGCATTTTCTTTGAAAATAACTCGCCCAGGTTTACAAAAAATTTGTTAACTAGAGGAATCATCAAATTCTCAATTTCAGTCCAGTTTTATCATAAAATAATGCCATTTTAGACCATTTTTGCTTAATTCTTCCGTTTCTAGAACAATCTAATCAAAATTTCTGGAATTTAATTAAGCCACCCAATTTGAAAATTATCAAATTACTTTTAGCTACAAAATTCTAATACAAAATACAAGAACTTCTAGTATCTCAAAAAGTGCATATCCTCCTTGCTGCGCTGCCTCAAACAATCATACAGTAAAGTAATGTTTTCATGGGGAGCCTGTTTCAAACGTGACTCTTGGCCGAAAGCTTTTTATCTATTAGCTTTTAATAATTAATTTAAAAATGAACAAAATAATTTGGGACGTTTTTCTATTTATAGCTCAAGATAGATAGAGACAAATCTAAACTACAGGATTTTGTTGTTCTTTCCAATTTATCTTTTAATGAGAAGAGAAACACACAGCGAAACTCATAGCGAAACGTACAGTTTTACTATCTTTTAGGCAGTCACAGAATTGGAAAACAAAGTATAAACAACTTCAAGTTTATTACGTGACTTCTAGTGCAAGCAATTAACCTAATTCAGAGAACAATAAATTTGAAATAATAAGCTACACTTAATTAAATATTTAATTTTATAGTAGAAAAAAATCATTGATTTTTGTCTCTAACATTGGTTTGTTTTGAAGATATTACCGGTACTAAATTATAAGTATAGAGCATAACATCATTATCAGTGATAAAAAAATAAAACTTTTATGTCGCATAAATCAAAGTGCTCATATATTATCATGATATTTAATGAATCATATGAGTCCTAGCTATTTTGTAAATTAACCAGTCTATGTATAAACATATATACTCCAAGAAGACTCAGTTTCAAATTTGTTTTTAAAAAATGTCACGAAATATCTAAGTTTTTTCTCGGTTATTACATCTGATTTTAGAGTAAGCTCTTATCTAAATTAAGTTGAAACTGATTTGAGAGAAATCAATTATAGGCATTGTTTACCAGGGACACAGTTACGGTGTAGACTCTCTAGCCTTATCGAAAATAAGAACACCACCTCCTCGGATTTTGTCCAAAATTATAAATAGGTAATTTCTCGTTCTAGAAAATTTACCTAGGTTATATGTACCAGGTAAGTCAATAGGTTTTAAGCGAAGAGCGTCCTAAGGGTGATCAAGAAAAATTGAAATAGCCATTTTTTCCTTGGAATTTCAGCGCTTTATATTCAAAATTTCAAAACAGTTAAATCAATATCTTTTAACCATTGACCATATAAAGACATCTAGTCCGACTATCTAGTCAATGAATTTTCAATACTGAAAACTGACTAGATTGTCGGACTAGATGTCTCTAAATGGTTACTGGTTGAAAACTACTGATTTTATTGTTTTGAAATTTTGAATATAAAGTACTGGAATGTTAAGGAAAAATGACTATTTCGGTTTTCTTGATCACTCCCAGGACGCTCTTCCTTAAAACTTATTGACTTACCTAGTATTTAGATAGACTTTTCAATCAAAAATGATAGCATTTTCGGGTACAAATGATAATGAATCTACGAATTTGAGAAAATTTCTTCCAGTCAAAAACTATAGAATTTGCAAAAGATTTTCAGTCAGGGACCAAAGTTTCGAAAAATTTTTAGGCAATGGTTCTCATCTTGAAAAAAAAACTGTTGCTTAAATCAAATAAGTTTAGACTCCATCCCCAAATTTTTAGAAATTCTAAGATGATAACCCCTTGGAGCATTGGGCCTAGGCAAGGTTTGATTTATTGGCTATACTCTCAGGGCTTGAAAGACGTTCTATGCCAAAATATTTCCTACTTCCATATACAGATTATATCAGTACAAAAGATTAAGTATTTTCACTAAATTATCGTTTGTTAGCACAAAAGTGTTTCTAAAGAATTTATCTTACTCCTCTTTATATTCAATTGTCACAGAACTTAACATTATTTAATACGTTTAAAGAAATCAATTGATTTTGTGTAGCAGGTGGTTATTAAATGCACACTTTACCAGAATGAATAAATTTGACGGAAGCTTATGCGCAAACTATTCTATTTTGTCTTGAATCTAAATTCACTTTGTCATCAAATAATCCCTATTAAATGATATAATCTCTGTCTATTTTTCCTTCATATTCTTTTTGTATTATGCATAAAATAATTTTTTATATAAAATATATAGTTCTCAGCTTAAAAAAATTTAAATATTTTGTTATTCACACTTTAAATACAAGCGGCTCGAGTCAAATGCATGAATAGAAAGCTTAAGTTTTCTATTTCAATCAATTTAGTCAAGTTTTCAAATAAGAAAAGCTTAAACAATAATGCAAACAAAATTGTATTTGAAAATCAAATTTGTGTGGCTCAAGGGCGGATTTAATTTCTTTAGAAACACTACAGTTTTCAGATGAGGATTGTCTGTTGTTTTCATTTTTATGCAATTTAAAATAAAAATACTTTGTTAAAGCTTAAACATTTCTATATTAAATATAAATCCAACTATTTTTATATAATTCTAAGAACAAACACCAGATAATAGTTGGGCTTCCAATCAATTGTTTTCCCAATAATCAAATCTCGAATAACTTAAATATGATTTGAGTTCCTAAGAACCAAACTATTTATAATTGCTATTCAGTCGTGTTCATACAATTGTCGACTCAAATTAGTCAAAATGTGATCGACTTTATTCTCATGTAGTGATTGGAGTGATTGGAAAGTGTCAAACAAAAGTATGTCTAATTCTAACATGAAATTCCATGACATTTTATGTGAAAGCTTTCGTCAATTAAAGGTCGTTTCATATAAAATGATAAGAATGGAAATTACTTCCCAGAATATTTTTATATTTAGTTTGCTTAGACCACAAAGACCAAACTGAAAACTCCTACTCTGATCAAAAATACTGATTAGAATCTTACGAAATAGAAAAAATGAAATTTTCAAAAAAGTTATCAAAACAATTTAATTATAAAGTTTGTTTACATTATTGAAGCCCTCATCTGACTATATCTAGTGGAAAAGTAATAATGAACTGAATGCAATCTCAAAAATTAATTGAGTTAAAAAACTAGAAACTAGTGTAATATTTTGAACAGAAAACTATGAAATAAACTCCACAAATCATATTTCTTTAATAAACTTGATTAAGAAGAATAAATGAAAAGCATTACAAAACGACGTAATATTTCAAAGTGTTTTAAAAGCTCAATTACAGTTAATTTCTTTTCATATAACGTTAACTATTTGTCTTCATATAATGAAACACACATTCTTTCAAATAAGTTGAGCTCATGCCCGTCAGAGCGATAAATGCGTTGAATCATAAATAATTTCGTATAAAAGAATATCAGAATATGTTGATTTTAAATTGAACTCTATGGAGGAATGTAACGACATTTATATTACGATTTCGGAACTTCTTTAGCTACTTACTAAAAAGTCTTTGCGAATCTAAAGCGTTCTTAATTCAGAGATTCTAGAATACAGAGTAAGAACATGTTCCATAAACTACAAACAGTATTAATATTGCAGAAAAATTCACAGCCACAGAGCCTCTTCTAAGAAGTAGCAGGGCAAAAGACAATTTGATCATTTGTTAAGCGAAACTAATTTTACTTTTATATAGATAGAATTAATTTGGTTCAATCTATTCTATCGTGTTATACAACTCTACTGCGAGATGTCTGTAGAAAATAATTAAATTTTAATGCAAATTTTGTCTTAGGCTAATCCTTGAGTTGTGATGTTACGCCTTGGGAGTTATAGCATTAGTCTTACTAATGATCTGAATTTTTAAAATTAATCAGTCAGATTAGCATCAACTCAGCGTAATTGCAAATTACTAGTTTCGCTTGTTTCAAGCAAATTCAAATCTACTTAAGTTTTCTGTGATTATTCTCAAACTACAAATTGCTTTGATATTAACATAAACTTAGCGAGCTTTCACTTTTTTCCTATGTTTATTTGCAATATAATCAGAGTTTGATACTTGATCTATATAACAATTAGATGGTTTTCTAGCATTTCATAATTTTACAAATACCTTCTATTTACCTATTATAGGGACATTCTTTCAATCGCATAAATTGAAATTGAAATTTTTAAATAGTTTTCGGTTACCGATGTGAAGCCTGAACTAATATAAATGTTCTCTAAAAACTGTGCCTCCAGCAAATAGTGAGGCAATTGGTGGAGCTAGAATATAATTCGAAACTACAACTATCTTTAACTATCCCACTGTACCGAGTTTTCATAAATTTTGAGTATTTAAATCAATTTTCTCAAAGCCTTTTAACCATATGAAAAATAGAGCTAACTTTGACTAAACTCAACAAAAGCTGACAAAATTTAGATGTATGTGTACACTTCAAATTGCCTTAGTCAGAAAGTAACAAATATAGTTCAAGCAGAATGGTAAAGAGACACTCAAATGTGTTCAACTTAGTGAAGAATTGATGAAAAAGTGTGCACAGTGTTCTCTGAAATATGATCAGTGAAGATAAGAGTCAACTCATCCCAAGAGGCTGAAAAATCTTCAGATCAAATTGACACATCCAATTCTATCTTCACAGCCTCTACTACTTCGGACCAAAAGCTAAAAATTTCAGTCGGAAATCCGGACTAAAAGTGGGCTCTTTCTGACGAAATTTCAGAATAAGCTTTATATTGCATCGAAATTGTCAGCATAGATTTTCAAGTCGAAAAGTGTCCCATTTTATTTTAACAAATATTTTTTAGTTAAATTGAATGTTTTAAGAGTTTTTAATATATATATGTATATATTGGGGTCATATATGTTCTAAAACTTGGTTGAAATTTAGGATTTGAACGACTCGAATTTCTCTTATCAAGACTTTTTCCTAAATTTTCACTATAATTCCTAATAGGTTAACAAAATTTGTTGTATACGGATGACTGAGTCATAGATATTGAGAAATTTCAGAACTTAAATGTTAGTTCATTTATCTTGCTATTTGATGATCAGCGCTTATTTGATAGTTTCCTAAGATTTAGGCGATCAGTCGTAATTAGGAAAAAGTAGATTCTCATAATTCCTCATCAACCGTTGCATTGCAGTTAATTTTTTCATCTTTACTTTCTCTCCAAAGGTCAAAAAGCTACTGAAAAGTTGAAATACCAAAATCTGAATCTATTGGGAGCTAACCTTTAAAATAGTCGAATTATATGTATAACTTCGCTGAATGCCTCATAGTTTGCTGGAGGCTCGAGATTTTAGAGTGCATCTATATTTCTTTGAATATAGCATTTAATATTATTATCAAAAATATTCCATAGGATTTAATGTCAAATTTGTCAAAATAATACTTTGGAGAAAATATTCTTCAACATCTTCATGTTGGAGAGTTCTGAATATATTTCAAAATGCTTTTAAGTTAGAAGCGGTTCAAAAGAACTTTATAACTTTGAACTTTATTGAGTGAACGTATAAGCCTTTATTCAAATCCATGAATAAGTTAATGTCGGAACTGTTTCATTTTGAAACATAATTTACAGATTTGTCTTTAAATTTTTATGTATGTTATGCTAAAAATGCCTCTCGAATTGCACAGAATATACAAATGACTTATTTATTAATTTTTACAATACTATTCACGGAATTTGAGTCAATCAAAAATCCGAAACTTAACATAGCTTTTATGATGAGTTTCAAATAATAGCTTGAAATGGCTATCAAAAAGCTTATTACTCACTAAATTAATCATATAGTATATAAAAAACACGTTTCACCTAAAAAATACAAACTGATATTCAAGCTTTTACGAGTAGATTTGAGATAAACGTTCTGCTATAGTAAAGTTTTCTTAACTGAACTGATATATGCAAAGCAAACTTTTAAGGGTTTACTCACTCATTATATTACTTGTAAGAAAGTAAATTTATTAAGCTTAAAATATGAATTACAACATAGTAATATTAATATAATTAATGCTCTAATAGTCACCAAAAATCAATGACTACATACACTTTTCAAGTGAAAGTTAGTTCAAAATTAATTCACTGTATGCGAGTCAATAAATAAATTGCTCATCATTCTTAAATCAAGTACTAATTTTATTCATAAGCTTTGAGTTGGTAGTCAAGCGATAGTTCTTTACGGAACTATTAAATTTTTATGCTTCCCCTGATTTATGATCTGCACACGTCAGGGATTAAAAATGTACTTCACGATGACTGTTAGCTATCTTTGAAGGCTTAATGACTATATATCGACCTTAAGTATCTTGTGTTAGGTTTTAAGCTCAAATTATGTTCCTATTGTTGAGTAATTTTGATTTTTATACATATTAATTTTACGGACATTTTTGCATTACAAAATATGATTACTTAGTACGTTTAGAATGAAGGCTTTATATGAACATCATTTCAGAAAAGGCTAAACATCGTAAACAATTTTTTTTAATTCAGTTCAAGTACTTGATTAATGCATTAAGATATTGGTTTATCTCATCAATCAAATGGCTTATGATGAATAATCAAATTTAAGGTAGCGATGAATAATTGAAATCATGCAATAAAATGAGTTTTTGTAGCGCAAACTCGTATTAGAGAGACAGCGCACGTCAGATTTGGCTGAAGTGATGCTTTGAAAATAGCGTGGGTTAACAACTGACAGTCCGAAATATATTCAAGAGAGAAATGTTCGATAGTATAAAATAATAAAACTATTTCTATCATGTATTAGTCCTTCACTCGCAACAGTTTAACTGAATTAAGTGGTTGTGAATCAAAGCAAAGTAATCAAAAAGATTCTACTATTTTGCTCTCATTTTCGACATAATTTCACCGTAAATTATTGTTTCCAAAAGGCGTTTAATAAATTTTTTAATTTATAACTAAATTGAATCAAGTTTAACAAAATGCAAAACTTATTCGTTTGGTTGATTATCACCGTATTAGTCAATAGAAATTATTTTCTTGTCGACGCTTTTAAGGTAAACTTATTAAACTTTTTAAACGTTTTATCTTGAAGTTCATTCAATTTCATAGCCGTAAAGCATTGCAAGAAAGTAGTCTTTGAAGCGCCAAAGTGAACGACCGCGTCAAATGTATTTTGTAACTTTTTAGGAAAGTTAACGCTTTGAGGGAACGCCAAACAAACTATATTTGTCACATTTTTTAGTATATCATTACTATTATTGAACGTAATATAAATATGTGATAAAGAGCACTATTTCTCAATACTAACAATTATTGTTATAATAAATCAATTGAGTAAATGATAGGTCTGTCCAGTATAAGTAATACAGTGATGACAAATATTATTTGTTTGGCCACATTTTTAATTTAATCGCATTCCATTATCTTTTTAAATCTATTTTTAAATACTTATTTTTTCTTTTCTGTGATCAAATTTTCAAAAACAAGTCGTTACGTTATCGACATAAGACTTTAAATTTGCAAGGCTTGCTTCGATCCATATAAAAGTTATGAAAAACAGTATCTCATTAAATCGACTTATTTGCGAAAATGATTTAAAATGATTTGAATTTTACTTAAGTATTTTTGAAGTAATTGACAAGTTTTGGTCTTATTTGAAAGTGAATACGCCCGTAGTGTTCCTATATAAAACTTGATTAACTCGAGTAGTGATGCAATATCTAGCCCTGAAACACTTTTTATATAACAAACTTTGTTCATAACAATCACTTCTGATTAGATTCAATTGTAGTCTATTATACTGAAAGCAAAGCTGTTTTGCGTAAAGTAATTTGTTGTTGGGTTGGACTTATAGCCGGCAATATTGTATTGAATAAGTACTACAAACAACTTGTTTATACTGTCGGCAACAGAATAATCAAAGTGTCAAAATATAATTAATTAGTTTTGATCTATAAGAGTTTGATTTGACGTATTTGCCAGTGTTATAATTATGGGATCGATTTTGCGAACAAATTTTAGTCAATTTTAGTACTTTCCCCCAAAACTCGATATCATTAACTATTCATTCATTCTGTTTGACAGCTTTGAGAGAGAAGAGCTCAACAAAATTTCACTTATCTTTTTTCACTATAATTTGTCATCGAATGACCAACAGATAGATGTAATAACATGTCTTTATATATCTTTACTGTCATTTCTGTTTCGTAACACTAACGTTCATATTAGACATTTGTATAGGATCTCTCAAATTGATTAATTTGGATAAGACTAATAGATTTTTGAAAGAAATATTCGTATTATTAAATGGGTTTGAATATATCCTCATTACTTATACATTCAAAATTGATACAAATAGAATTTAAATCTAGTCCATCGCGAGTGTCAGTAAACAAGCATTAAGAAAACTAGAAACAAGGCCAATGACTTGCTTCAAACTGAAATGCATTGCTCAGTTTTCTTTTATTTCGCTGATCTCCTTTTTATTCGGTCTGCCATTGCGTTCAAATAACTTAATGCCCTTTAAAAGGAAGCGATAGCTGATGAGCGAGAATGGATAAAAACGATACAAATGTGGTGAAAGCGGATGCCTCTATCATTTTATTTAAGAGCTGCCTTTTCGTACAACTGTTCCCTTTTTTACTATCTTTTATGCATTTGAACGTCGTTTTCACCCTTTTTCAAAAAAAAGTTTTCATAAGAAATTTTATTATCTAAAACTTGTTCACTATATCTCGGTCTGAGCAATAGTACAATCCAGAAAATGTGAACGTTATGCGTCATTAACAGAACATTTTTCATGCATTTCTCGCGCAAATCTATTTTTGCTTTCTAGAGAAAATCACAACATTGAAGATATGATCTGAAAATTTCAGTCTAAAGTATCAAAAAATGATACCCCAATTTGTAAATATAAATATTAAACATTGAATTCTATCCGAGGAAATAGAAAGAGAATCGCTTTACACAGACGAATAAATTCAAAGAATCACTTCTAGTGTTTTATTTCTTTTATTGATTTGGTTTAAAATAAGAATCAATTTTTTGGATCATTCTCAAAAAAATACTTCTTATGGAATGAAACTCAGCATTTTTCAAGTCAAAAATTAAAAATAAATAAATTATCAAGCTTAGTTTCAATTAATAGAATATGAATTTCGAACCGATAGAACTAAGAAAAATTCAAACTATCATCTTTGTTTACATTGGAAAAACGTTTATTCTTAAAAAAAAAGAAATTCTTTTTGCACTTAATAGAATTACAGTCAAAGTTGAACCAAATTCAAAGAAATAAAATAAAAAGTGAAAAATGTTTTGTTTTTGCAGCAGCGCTTTTAGAGTAGGTTCAGACCGATCTGATACAAACACAAATAGTTGGGGAAAAAGTTTGTAATTCAAATTCAAAGCAATTTACTTAAGTTATATAACAGATGTGAAGATAAAACTACTGGTACTTATCGTTTATGCTCTTCTCTTTCTAGCATTATCTCCATAGCCTTCCAAACCTTTTTTACACTACTTTTCAAAATCAATCCCTAATTTTAGCTAGATTTATCCCTTTGTAAAAAATGATCTCATTATATATCTGATGTGCAATTTGCTCAAGAAGATGAGAGAGAGAGAGAGAGAGAGAGAGAGAGAGAGAGAGAGAGAGAGAGAGAGTGAGCAAGATACTCACTCTGTTTTGTCCCACTTTCCACTCATTATATGTAATTTGAATATCAGTCAAGACTTATAATTAATTAATATATTTTTTCAATTTAATTATGATTAATGACTGAATTACATTCTGAGATTAATGATAGCCATGAGCTATATTCACTGAATAAATTTGAGCTCATAATTGGGAAAATAGTTTTAATTTCTCTGATTTGGTGATATGGGGATGAAATGAATGATTATTATATAGATATGTAAATTATTCGGTAATAATAATATAAATTATGCATAATGTTCAATTCCTATGTATGAGCACTTTCCAGTTTATAACTATACTTTCACTGCCTTTGAATTATTTATTAGTTTTTTTCTTATTTCATGACAGCTATTATTTCTAAAGTGAACCTCATGTTCTGCTGAAAACTTGCTAAAAATGAATTCAATTTAATCTAATTCTTTATAGTATATTATTAACTAATTGCTTAAGTTAAAAATGATGAGAAAACAGCTTATAAGTTAGATCTTACTCAATTTTCATTCAATTCATTTGATGTTTGCCAATAGATAAGTCGTTACTACTTAAATGATTTAATTTCTCAGAACTTCTTATTGACTAGAGTTAAATGAACCAGAATCTGAACTCATCGAATAGAAAGCGTTCATTTTTGTTGAAAGATAATGTTAGATAAATAAATGATACGCAAGGTTTCAATTACTATTCAACATAAGGACAAATGAGTGAATCAATATTTCTTAATCTTACTAATGTTTTCTTTCATTTTTATCATATTAATCTTCATAATCGTAATGTTTGCATTACTCAAATTTCTTATATATCTTATGTATTTCTCACATATATCTCATGTATTTCTCATATATTTGTCAGATTAATCATTGCAAAAATATGATTTTTCTATCTTTTCAATAACATTTCAGACTGAAGAGTAACTGCAGAAAATGATCATAAAATTGCACAACTATTGTATACAATAAGAGTTAGTGCAAACATGAAGAGCTTTATTTGTGTTCTTATAAAAATGAATTGATATGACTCATGAATTGTTTCTCTCTTGTGGATCAAAGAAATACTTTGAATAAATAAAGTTGTGATAGTTTTATGTTGTTTTCAGTATTGTTAATAAATCGATGGAATAAGTAGAAAAGATCTTATTCTTTACGATTAAGACTACGAATTAAGCCAATATTATATGAATATTCTGTTTTCTATTTACTGACCTGAATGTAATTTCTTCTCTTGCCTTATATGATAGCCAACAAAATAACATCTATTGAATATGAAATACACTCAAAAACTTAATTACCCTTGATAGCAGCAAAAAGTCGTTGCTATGTTAGCCTCCTCTTATGCATATCTATTTATTACTGAATTTGATTTCCAATTTGTTTATTCTACCGTATCGAATATTCTATAAGGATCTTTGTATCCTCTATATTGTAATCTTACGAAAAGCATGCTATGGCAACGCACCACCTCTGGTTGCTATCAACGATTACTTTGGTTCTGAGTGTACTTGTCTTATTTAAATCTGAAGTACCAATTCTGATGAACAAATATAGTTTATATGTTTTATAACCCCACTCACAAGTCAGCCATAAAAATAAATTTTTACTATCATTCACTTAAAGTGCAGCTCAGAATCTCTTGTGTACTGTTTTCTGGAATTTCTTATTATTGAAGCTTATTTGGGGAATTTTCAAATCAAACTTCAACTCAGAAATCATGCTTTGATGCATTCCAATTATATTATTATTTATTTAATAGCAAACTATAAGCTTACTTCTTATGAGTATATTTCTTATGCTCATCAGAATTAATAAGTTATTGAGTACTTGAAAAAGACTGCAAATAGACTAAAGATTACCCAACATTAGAGCTTATATTCTGTTTTTTATTAAGGCAAGAATTGAGAATTATTACCTGAGCAATTTTATATCAATTAAGTTGATAATCGAAAAATCAGAATGCTAATTAAAATATTGAACAACACAATTAGTTGAAGGAGTAAAACAGAAATATTAGATTACTCAGACTGACTCTCCATTATTTTTATTACGATCATTACTAGAGCTACAAAAATAGCGCATAACGTATTTTAGGTCATGTTCGATAACTTATGCCAAAGTGTCATTAAGCTAGATATAATGACATAACTTATTTTTAGAGTTTATTGCAATCGCATTACCTTTTATTCATGCGTTTATTCTTCGATAAATATAATAATTATCACATTCTGGTAATAAAATTCCGTGTTTTATTTGCCGAAAATTGCAATCTTTTATTTATATCTTACTAAGAGATCTCTGTCACACCACCACAACAATCTAGATGATCTAACCCAGCTAGATGATCTAGTTGATCCTCTCTTTCAGGCTCAAGTTAAACTATTACTGAAAAAATTTAGTCTCGATTTCTAGCTTACCATTCATTATGCATGAGTCCATACACATAAGACTTATGTATCTTTATTATTAGTTTTTTCATCAAATATTGGTTCTCTCCCTTATCATTGAACGCATGAATTAGTTTGTGTTTTAGCATATAGTAAAGGGTTGTTCGCATGCATCATGTTATTAATGGTGAATTAACTTTGATCATGCAATCATGTGTTTGATGCTAATGCTTAATGATAAAAGTGCATCAATTCATCAATCTATTAATATTCACATAGTGAGTTCTTCTTTCCAAACCCAATTTGAGCTTTGTAATTATGTCGAATAAGAACTAATTATGCCTCTGTTTTAAATTTCTCAATCTAATTTGTTAATATAATTATGTCCCTCAATCAGAATTGAGCCCGTTTTCTTATTCTGATATCTAAATTAATACAAATTGATTAAGTTCATTTTTATCCTAATAATCAGTTTGCTATTCTGATCTTATAAATGTTCAAAAATGTTCGTTCACATCGAAATAAATTTTTAATTGTCGAAAGTGCATGTTTGACCATAAGATACTTAGAGTAATTAGAGCTATCCAGAATCACGCAACAGTATTGAAACATTCATTTCAATTCTGTTCATATAAGATACTCGGCAAGTTTCCTTACTCTCAAATCAGTTTTTTACTTATTAACCAAATTTAATGGTTTAGTTTCGAGTCTCCAAATGATATGTAGCTATGAGTTAATCATCGTTGCTATGACATCCTCCCTGTGATGAGCGTCATTTTCTGCTTAATTTTTAATTATAATTCCCTTTTTGTCTAAAATGGCTAAGAATTGAATTTTATGGAATTAAATCTCATATTTTATGAACTACTATGGGTAGTTAGAGATGTTGGTACAACAACACACTAATTCTCTCTTTATAGTATGATTCTAGTTTTTGATTGAGCATACAGCAAATTGAAATAGTCTTGTCCGACAATAAGAAGTTGATTACAAAGTAAACTTTACATTGTGAAACAACTAAAACAATCTCTAATCCTTAGACAGTAATTATATGATATATTATTTATTACGAAATAGTATGATAGATAAGTTAAATTAGAAAGCTATTTCTCCACTAAATCTTATACAACATAAGTAATAGTATATTTAGTATGATTTACACCCACAGCGTTCAATAACCCTCAATTACACTCAAACTAATTCTGTTAAACACCAAAAAACCATTTGCCCAAACATTTTCTCTCTCTCTCTCAATAAACTATTGCGTTATGCCTTTTGTGGGCTGTTTTCAGATATGATGAGATAAACAAAAACTCATTTCATTTCATTGTCATCTAAAGCCATGATCCTCACAGGAAACCAAATCCGGCAAACTTGATATCCTCCCATACATGACATAAGAAAATGAAATTATTATATCTAAACTTACAACTATCTTGCTTTTATCTCTAAATCTTATACAAATATGGTCCAAATTACGTTAACAATTCTCAATCTAACACTTTGCTTCTAGTTAACTCAATGCTTATATTTTCTCATCATCAGTTTACTAATTTAAACAATATTTTTCAATTATCAATAGTTTCTGTTTCCTAACAATTTAGATCAATAGTTGATCGAAGCAAATGATAGAGGGTTTAGAAATAAGGCACATTTTGGTAATCAACTTTGATGAACTTGAGGCAGTTTTAGATTTACAGTACAGTTAACTTCGAGTATATCTCCCCAAAGTGATTCCTGAATAACAAATTTTCAAGGGTTCAATCCCTCTGAATTTCTTTTAAAAAGTATTTAACTTTGAAATTAATCTAATGAGTACCCTTATAGTCTCCTGAAATCAATAATTTTATGCACTTCTTGAGTCAAAACAGTTGGAGTTAGTTCGAAAACATGTTTTTCTAAAAAATAACAATCAATTTTGATGCTGTCTCTAGTTTATAATCTGTATGCACTAGGGATAAGATGTATACCCTATGAAACAAAAAGCAAGCATAGCAACTGGAATAAAGGGAAGCGTAAGAATATATCCAAAGGACAATTAGTATATCTATTTAAATTGAAATACAAACAAACGCAAGTGTGATAGAAAGTCGTTTTTAATGCATAGCAACTCGCTCTTCACTTATTTTTCGTATCTATGCCTGCTTTTTGTTCCAGTTACTGTACTTGAAACTAATTATACTTGTTTTTGTATAAATAGGTGATTCAAAGATATAATATATTGATGTTTTATTGCTCGAATGCATTTCTTCCAATGATATGCAACATTAACTGTGTTTTGAAATACTACATCTCACCACATACTATGTTAGTACAAATATACGTCGATAAGAAATATCAGTCAATAGTAAAAGATAGAATGTGAATGACGCAAAACTTTCAAAAAGTAGATCTCAACTATTCTCATCTAATGTAGAAAAGGCATTAAAAGGAATATTAATGTTGATATTTTGCTGAGCCAAGTAATTTCTCTAGAAATGGTGCTTTAAAGAATGTATCATTTTCTACATATTCTAATTTATATAACAATGAGTCAATGATCCTCCTAAAACATCATGCTCATTTCTACTCATCTAAACTAAATATTACTTAAAAAGTCAAATCTTTGTCATTATTTTTCAGATTAGTTATATTTTAATATTAAAGATAATAATTAGAGCAATTTTGAAACACTTGTTTGTATAGATTTAATGTGATGCTAATTATACTCTTTATTCTAAAAGTTACTGCTCATCACCTAAATTAACGCAAAACATTCTTTCCTGGTGAGAATTTAGAACAAATGGGAGTAAAATATTAAAATTTAACTTAAATTGATTGAAAGTTTTGAAACTTAATTTAAGAGAAAACTGGTATTTGTAGCCTGAATGTAATAAATTTATTGAATATTAGGATAGTTGAAAAGTTGATGCTCGCATAGTTAGCACTTTGCGAGCATTAGTTAATGGCTCTTTTCTTAATACATAGAAATAATTTTTTTTGATGCCCACTTTCCGTCCTTTTTCTCGTTCTCTCATCAGAAGATGAATAAACTCAAGTATAATAAATTAGGTTTCACTCCGTAAAAAATGGAAATGTGTTCACTTCTGTCTCTCCCTATAACTGACATCAATCATAAAACTGATTAAGAAGTAGTAAAAACACTGAAAGTATGAGAGATAGAGATGAAAAGATGAGTATATTATTCAGTAGATTACAACAACAAAGCAGCTATGTCAGTAAAACAATGATCGAGATGCATTTGAATTTGATTGCAACGCTTTAATATTTACGATAATATGATTGTCAACTCAATTGTCTCCACTGTAAATCTATTTTTATTTATTTATAGAGCGATAGGAGAAAACCCGACGACTCACAATTGGAAGCTTTACTGGCTCAGAGTCAAGAGAAGTGTAACGGCCGGAGATGTGTTCAAAGTGATCAATGCTGTCCGGGATCCGTTTGCGTTGATGTCGATGGGAGTAAGTCTGACTTCAGCTCAACTGGTCAATCAATCAGACCAGTTTGCTTGACTGTTTCTTTTCGACAATGGGCTTGCTGTGGAATATTTTGATTCCGATTCTGATTTTGTGTCAAAATACTGAAAGTCAAACGAACCAGCAGTCAAACTCTTTAAAGCACTGAAATACTATATCGCATTTTTTTTTCTACAAAAATTTTCTTTACGTTCATGTTTCAAAGATATTGTCTCGAGATTCACTGTCTTGAGATTCAAAGTCTTGAGAAAAAAATTCTATTATTTCTTTAAACTCAAAATATTGAAGTCATTTCTATTTTTTTGACTACGAATTGATCAAAAAGATTATCGAATGAGCAAACGATTGAATCTTTGAAATAAGAATATAAAACAGTGAATAAGCAACAGAATAATTTAGTTGAAATCACTAACAAGCCATCCGGAAGCTCTGAAATGATCAAAAAACGCTAACACAAACTCATAGATAACAGACTGCAAACAAAGAAGAAAAATTGCCTATTTTTCACTGGCACAAACAACAATATAGATAGTTTAACATAAGTTTTAGCATCTTGTTTTTCCTAGCAAATAGAAACGAGCATATGTTATGTCATGAAAAACAATGAGACATTCGGGTTTTGTTGATTACAGATCTTATTTCGTATAGTGAATAGTGCGATAAGCGATCCAATAAGGGCTCAGAGCACGTAAGCAAAACTAGTTATTTCGGAAAATTGCTCAGTTCTGCTGGAGGGCAGTCAGCGGTATCCAAATGAGTTGCTGTCTCTTATTAAAGATACCAAAGTAAATAGGAATTGGGCACAAAATGTAATCTTTTTAATCTATAGCTTATGGAATCTAATAAAGATAAACCAAATTATAGCAAAGCAGTCATCAAAAAAAATTAATCAACTAAAGAACCTTGATGTTTAGTCAGCTTTGATGAGATCAACTTGAATCCTATTTATTATTAAGCGAAAGAAATTATTTGATTCTCATGTAACATTGTAGCATTGCAGCATGTTACTTTGTAGCATTGTAGCATTGTAGCATTGTAACATGTAACTTCCACGAAATTTCATATAATTCACTCACTTTAATGGCAATAATAAGTTCTTATCCCAACGGAGAAATCCCAAACCAAACTTATGTCTTCTCATAGTTTATTGCGATAGCATTTAAAGTTTATTAACTGCTAGATAGTATCATATCATTAGTGTGGGATATTGCTTCTGGAAATTATTTTTTATTTTCATGATATGCGATTCATGAGCTATTCTCTAACGTATAAAATCTTATGGCTCTTAGATATATAAACACTTAGAGATAAGACTTAATACCTGAATGGCTTTTACAATCTGATCAAATTATATCCAGAATTTTCTTTCATTATGATAGTTACAGTAGAACCTGCCTAACTTTAACATGCACTTAAATTATTGTTAAAATTCAATCATAATTAAGTCGTATTTTATATTATTTTTATAATACTTTTTAAACCTACGTAAGTGTATACTCAAGTTAGTTGCTTATGTTTTATTATATAACCTGAAGAATGTGCCTAATAAATAAGATGTTTCTTAATCTAAAATTGAATCAAACATCTTATTTATTGAATATATTAATTTTGAATTCATTCTCAAGAATATACATAAGGATATTGTCTCAATTCTGACGCATCTTGTGGAGTATTTTCCGATATTTCTGAATACTTCTGATTAGAGTTCATTCAAGCTTCAACTATAGAATTACATATTGCTTAGGAGTCACAAACCAAGCAATTATGTTCAATGAATTCATGAATCGAAATCTTAATAAGTTCTTAGAATAAGTAAGCTAAACAATGAATTCTGTCATCAGATTGAATGCTAACATTTCAAATTTGAATGACATTTAATTGGCGCAACAAAAGTTAGCGAGGATCGTTAAAAAGTTAGTGAAGATCCTTATTAAGAGCTCTAAGCATTAATGTTTTATATAACCGAATTAATAAATCTAATTAAAACAACAACTCTAAAGTTGAGTCTATTGACACTTTTGCCATTGAGTGAGCACTTCAGTGATATAATTCAATAAGAAGGCAAAGAATATATTAACGTAGAGAAATAAGTACCACTCAAAGTTTGTTTATGAAGCTCTATAAAAAAAACGTGTCTTTGCTTAACTCAAACTTGTAGGTCTTCAATGACAGAAACTACTCGAGAGAATGCTTCTGCTAATATTAATAAATCGGTCAGATTTAGAAAAAATTGTTTAATGTGCTTAATAATACTGATATTTGTCAACTTTGACTTTAGTTTTACTAAAATTAACTCAATTATGCGCTACAAAAATAGATCAAATTCTTCTTTTTGATCAATTAAGTAAACCTATCGATCAATCAAATGCCTGGTCATTTGGCGGACAAGTTATTTCTCATTTTATTTGATTGAAATTCATTAATCCTGACTGAGCTTAATATAGAAAAGTTTACATTGATAGACTGATCAGAATGTGTTGAGTTAGGTGAGTTCAGTGAGTTCAGTGTGATGAGAACGTAAGATTAAAGTGATCTTATATTCTATCTCTAGCGATATTAGAGTAATGATTATTATCATCCTATAGTATTCACAACTAATTTAATTGAAAGTATGCTAACAGGTCTCTAATGTGTTCTAATCTAGTCCAAGTCTACAATCGTCTTAAAGTCACCGAAGATATGATCCTGTTTGTAATTTAGGTGATATTTAATGAAACATAAAATGTAACTGTAATGAGTTGCTAAGATCAGGCACAAAGCCAGACTCAGGCACAGACTCAGACTCAGTCTCAAGAACGCAACACGAGTTGAGTGCGTCAGAAAGTTCTTTGTAGCCTAAAAACTTGAGATAGTAGCGAATTCGTGACAGGAAAATACAATAAGTGCAATGCTATAAATTGATGTTTGGCCAAAAGTGTTACTCCCAATAGAGAGTTGAATTGTAGGGACTTTTATTGATGAAATAGCATTACTATTTCACTAGTTCGTAATCTCATTCTCAGCATACATAGCACTGCCTTTCTCTACCTTATTTTCATTTCTGGCTTCATCTAAATTACTGACTTAACAATACTTTTTTATAGCTTGAGAAGAATGTGATTCTTAACTAAATTGAACGTCAAACTACTCAATGAGCTCAGTATTAACACTAGTGATTAGTTTGAATAGTTAGTAATGCGGGAATAGTGTATCACTATATAGAGTAATATATCTCATTTCAAACAACACTATTATTAGACTAATTTAAGTTTATCAACACAATCTACTTGGTGGATCAAAATTTCATTATCAGCTTAGTTAGTCCCAGAACTCCATGTATTGTAATGAATAGACTTTTATTCAAAAAAAAGACACTGAGGCGAACTCTTTTCTCGACAATATCCTCATATCTTTATATAAGGCTTTCTAAAAACTAAACTTAAATAAATTTTGATAACTTATAATTTTGCAGTTGCTGGCACTTGTTTACCAATATATGGTGTGAGTGAAGGTGAAACGTGTCAGTCTGACGACGACTGTGAGGCAGGTTTGAGTTGTACTTATAATGTCAACCTTATTGTCAATCCTTCAGTTCTACATCAACAACGCCAACGATCATGTCAGCCAATAGGGAGAGAAATGATGAAAAAACAGTACAGTATGTATTTGACACTAATAGCTAGAATTTATTTTTCATATACATATGAATCTTGTTTTGCAAAACTATTGATTGCAATCAATAGATAACGAATGCAGTACCAGCTCTGAATGCGACTCAAGTAGAGGATTGTGTTGTCAAGTCATCAAAAGGCATCGAATGGCTCCCAGAAAGTTATGTTATTACTTTTCAGATCCGCAGAGTTGTATCGGACCCGTCGATGTCACGTATGCTAAGCCTATACATCATTCACCATCAAATGCTTTCTTCAAAGCCAGAATCGGATAATATTACAAGATTACAAAACTGTTTCCCACTCTCTGTCCTAACTGTTTCGTGATGAGAATCCGCCACTTCATAATCTCTTCGAATAGTTTTCAGAGCTCTCTCTCTCTCTCTCTCTCTCTCTCTCTCTCTCTCTCTCTCTCTCTCTCTCTCTCTCTCTCTCTCTCAGCTCTTCTCAACCTAACCCAACTTTTCATTTATAAACATTGAAAATCTAATATAACTTTTAAGTCTCAAAGGATTTTCATCATCAAAACATTGTTTTCTTCCAGAGAAGTTCTGGTAATTTGTTTTTGTTGAGAATTAATTATTTAAACAAACAATAATAAGAGTTTTGATTTGCACAAAATTTTCAGATATAAGAATGAATGATATTTTTGCAGTATTTTACTGTTTTGTTTGCACTCATAAATGATTTATCTCCAAAATATACTTATTTATTATATTGATGAGAAGATTAATTTTATTATTACAAATAATTGAAAATTGATGGACAATTCAAATTTCTTATTACTTAAATTTGCTTTGATATAAACCATGTGAAGCAATGTAAGTCAGGAATAGTAAGATATTTAACTGAAAGACATATCTGTTATGCTTTAAGAATCAAAACTAGTTTGTAATTCGAGTCAAATCAATAAAGTTGTTTATATCAAATGTTATCTCAATAATTTGACTTCATTTTTATTAAACTAACTCTAATAACTTGTTTGTTAAGAATACAATTATAGTATATCGACTCAAATCAAGTAATTGTCAACTTTAGCCTGGAGCCAAACTACATTAGCCTGGGGCTAAACTATACTAGCCTCAGGCCAAACTATACATTTTCATCATACTTCTTTTAATCGAAGTTCAAATCTGTTGCATCTGAAGGGCTTCTTACGCAAGCATTATTAGCTATAAAATAAAACATATCAGCTTTCAAGAAAGTTAGCTTAAGGTATGATAAATGATGAGAAATGGTCACATTTCATTCAAGCAAAGTCAGTCCTTCTTTCGAGCCTATCAGTTCTCAAAACTTTTTCAAACTTTGGACATATATTCGAAAATTAGTTCATGTAATCAAACTAATATGAAAGATGCATTGAAGACATGAATTAAATACTGTTTTCGCTGCTATTTTCAGATATAATGCAACGTTTGCAAGCAATTGTATGATGTTATGCTTTGATGCCTACACTTTTAATACATTTACCTGTAACTCATTGTTCGCTATTCATTCAATGAATGATTGACTAACAAAGTAGCGACAAATATATTGATTGGAGTTCAGCTGAAGACATCTCTGGCAGTTTTTCTCTTTTATTCTCCTCTTTTCAATAAAGCGAATCCCTTTAAAAGTGTTGCACAAATTCAATAAAACCCATCTGTCAGAAGGAAAGGCTAAACAACGCAAACATTTTAAGTTTAGTATCAAAAGAGAAATGTGTTTTAGGGCAAAAGAAATATTTTATTTAAGAGATTTTCCCATTTCGATGCTTATAATGTAAACATTTGTGAAACATCTGAAATAATTGAAGTTTTTACTTGCAACGTATTTTCTATTGTTTTTATGTCGACACTAAAGTTTAGTTCAAGCTTGAAATGTTCAAGTTTGAAATATGCTAATTTTCAAATCTATTTTTATTGCTTTAGTCACTAAAAATTGTTCCACATTTACATTTGTTCAATACTTTCATTTTAGTCAACCATAAGACAAACTTTGAATAACATAATCAGTTGTGAATATAAAAACTTCTCCCAAATTAACTTTTTTAGAGGTCGAGACATTTTTCTGCGCCCTGAAGAAAAGATACTAAAAGTTTTGAATATTTAATTTATGCTAATATTTGATTTGGAAAATTTTCAACTCTAACGACTGAATTGCTTTCTCCTAAGACCTGAATCATCTCATTTTCTTTCAAATAAATTACATCTAACCTAAGATGATAACTTACGTCACCGACTCGATTCTTATGATTATTCCCTCGATTTTTATGATAATATTGAAATTTATATAAATTGAATATTTTATTGAATTTTGCGATCGGAATAGGTCTTTCTTATGCCACAAAAAATTAATTTTAAATCTAATTTCAAGTTGCTTCTTTTCGTTATCACGACCAAAGAGTTAGATATTACGGTTCAGTTAGGTTAGTTCACTTTGAATTAGTTTAGCATAATACTTAACGATGGAGTAGAAAGAACATAACACTTTTTTAATCCAAAAATTTTGCACATTGGTTAATAGCATAAATACAAGGCTATGCGAAAGCTTCTCCCAACACACTACAAATTCTAGACACGGATTCATTCTTCAATAAATCTTATTTTAAACCAAACTGATTACCTGTCTTCAACTTTAAGATTTACTATCATTTGAATCGCGTACAGCTCGAAATGTTTATCCTGATTTGAAAAAGTTAAACCTCTTTTGAAAATATTGGCTCAACTTTAAAGGGCGGAAATCATATTGACCTCAAACATAAAATATATCCAACTTAAGCACCGTCTATGTTGAATGATTCACAAAATTACATCACTTTACTTTAACCACTTTACCATTTGTTTGATTTACATAAGACGTTTCGAGCTGTACACTATGCAAGTAATGATCAACCGCAGGATCGAATATAGACAATCAATCTCGTTTAAGATAGGGTCTTTTAAACAATTTATATCCAGTATTTGCAGTTTTCACTGTAGACTCTGAGAAAGATTCGGCAAATCCTTATATATATTTATTTATTTATTTATTTAAATTGATAAAATTTTTCAAAAATTCATTAAAACTCATGATTCATTTTGTACTACAATTAGATCATTTTTTAAAACTAAATTCTAACTTCATTTTCAACTAATAAATTACATAAAATACACATAAATGTGTTGAGCATTTTATCTATTTTCCATAATTAGAGCTTCAATTTGCTTAAATAGCTGGAGTTTATTTGGTTTTCACACCAATATTATTGCAGAATGCGCTTACATTGAGAATCATGATTAAGGTTGAATATAATTTTGATGAGAGACAATTTAAACAAAAAATGCAATAATATCTTAATTGAAAACTACTAAAACTCTACTATTTTACAATCAAATCGTTTTTAATCATTGTAAGCTCGTCTTTCAATACAATCTTTCGCTATTGTTAAAGACTGAGCCGATTTTTTAAATCTTGAAAAACATTATTTTTTGAAAATGCTTTTAAACTTTCTTCCCATTAATTGAGCGAAACTTATTCCTGGGAATCTTTTCAAAAAATAAAAGCCCAGCAGACCTCTCAATTGTATCGATGGGGACTCGAAAGGACTCGATCGGAGTCCTATCATCAATCACTTGATTTGGCATAACATATGCCTCTAAATCAAACGAACCTTTACTTTCAATGACCAACACTTTGAAAAAATGTGTCGGAACTGAAACATGATTTTTACCGATCACTTCATACTTGACATACATTTTGCCATTTTCCTCGCGTTTCGGCAAATATAAGGGACCCGTACAGACCCACACATTATCTGAATGTCTTGCTTTCCATCGGCAATACTTTTCTAACTTACTCCAAATATCTCTATTGAATCCTTTGCCTACTTGTGGCGATATGTTCGACAAAATAAATGTTTGCGCCACTAGTTTCTGACTCGACCGATGATTGCCAGCCGCAGCCAAATGTCCCCTGTCATAACCCGAACCTTTATAATCAGTATTTGTTGCTCGAAAGTATTGATGAATAGATGCGTCTTCAAAAAATTCGATATTTGATCTATCGATGCGATCACCGACTACATTATCGGGTGTCAAATGTTCTAAAACCCAGTTTGCTGTTCGGTTTCTGCGATCGTATGAAAGGACAAAACTTTCGTAAGATCGGATCGTGTCTAACGAAGGAAAACCAAATCTAACGATCTCTTGAATGCGTCCAGAAACAGGACTTACGCCCGATTCAACTATTGCTTTAGTGTTCGTGTCAATAATAGTTGTGTTTGTCGGTGGAGTCGGTGGAATCGATGGTATCGGTTGCGCTGCAGAGAGATTTGGCCAAACATTGAGTGAATCTCTTCTGTATCTCTCAATTGCTATACCACTCGTTAGACCTATGAGTGCCGATAAGCCTACTCTTATCATTTGGCACTTAATTGTTCTCAAGTTTTAATATTTTATACAAAGTTTAAACTTTGTTTTGTAAACAAACAAAATCTTATTAAAAAAATATATATTTATACAATTAAAGATGTGCTTCTTTTACATTTTGATGGCTTTATGTTTAAGTGGTCTGATCAATAGAAGAAATCACTTATGTGAACGTTCTTTATGTATAACGTAATGAACAGCTAAAGCGTTACGCCGTTATGACAACATTTGAATTAACCAATTATTACAAGTTTTGCTTTTGAGACATAACGTTCAAAATTGCGCCAAAGTATGTGTTATTGTTATGTCTTCATAATATAATCATTTGATTAATTGGTCAAATAATGGACAAGTCAATGGACAAATCCACTAATAATTCAGTTTTTGATGATGAGTTGTAAGTATTTATTCATCTTTAATAATAAAATAAGTTTAAGATCAATATATTATTTTAAGTGATGGCGATATATCCCACATCTCCAACTTTGGTGACGAAGAATTGGGTATCTTTTGGGGTAAAGTCACTGAAGAAGAAGAACATTATAGGGAAAGAATTACGCATGAATTGAATTATATGCAAAACAAGTCAAACACTGATTCATGTCATCAATTATATGACTTGCAAGAAGAGGATGAAGAACAAGAACAAGAAGAGCAAGAGGAACGAGAACAAAAAGAACATGAACAAATACAAGAACAAATAGAAGGAGAAAAAGAAGATATCGATCAATCAAATGATTCGATGGCGTTATCACAGAATGTGTCCCAAAACGATCAATTGAACGGGACGTTCACTATTGCAGACAAGACTATTGGCGCTGAAGTGACCATTGATTGTGAGGATGTCAATTGTAATGATAATGAAGAAGAAGTTGTAGAAACGCCGGTTTGGGACCATTGCGATGTGTCTTACATGAGTGTCGATCAATCCATCACTGAAAACATAAGCCATCTTGATATCAATGTATGCCAGAATCAGAATGAGATCCACTCTTATAGTAATGCTGTTGAAGTGCAAGTTATTGAAGTTATTAATGATTCAGTTCAGTATTTTGTCGATCAAAGTCTTACTGAAGATCAGGTTGAGATTCACTCGAATAGTAAAGTTGTTGATGTCGACAATGATGATAAGATTAATGATAAATCGATGCATTCAATTGATGAAAGCATTGTTTCTGTGGATCAAGATGAGAATAAAATTCAAAATGATTCAATTCAGCACTCAATTGATGAAAGCATTATTTCTATGGATCAAATCGATAACGTTCAGAATGATTCGATTCAGAATTCAATTGATGAAAGCGTTGTCACTGTTGATCAAAATGAGAATAAGATTCAAAACGATTCGGTTCAACATTCAATTGATGAAAGTATCGTCTCAGTAGATCAGATTGATAATAATCAAGATGATTCAATTCAGCACTCAATCGATGAAAGTATTGTCTCTGTAGATCAGATTGATAACATTCAGAATTCAATTGATGAAAGCGTTGTCACTGATCAAAATGAGAATAAGATTCAAAGTGATTCGACTCAGCATTCAATTGTTGAAAGTATCGTTTCTGCGGATCAATTTGAGAATAAGACTCATAATGATTCAATTCAGCACTCAATTAATGAAAGCATTGTTTCTGTAGATCAGATTGATAACATTCAAAATGATTCGATTCAGAATTCAATTGATGAAAGTATTGTCACTGATCAAAATGAGAATAAGATTCAAAGTGATTCGACTCAGCACTCAATTGATGAAAGTATTGTTTCTGTTGATCAAAATGAGAATAACGTTCAAAGTGATTCGACTCAGCACTCAATTGATGAAAGTGTTATTTCTGTGGATCAAAATGAGAATAAGATTCAAAATGATTCGATTCAGCACACAATCGATGAAAGTATCGTCTCTGTAGATAAGATTGATAATAATCAAGATGATTCAATTGATGAAAACGTTTTTATTGATGATCAGGACGGCACTCATTCATCACTTAATGCCCCTAATGTTGGAAATGAAGATAATATTAAAGACGAATCTATTTATCATTCGGTAGACGAAAGTGCTTTGGAGTTTGACTCGTTCAGCAACACTCCTAATGATCAAAATAATCAAATCGTTTGTAATAAATCAGTTCAGCATCTGATCGATGAGAGTGTCGTAATTTCGGATCCGTTTAGTCCCACTTTTCTTAGCTCTTTGAAAAGTGGCCAAAATGTCGAGAAAAGGAACTCTTCATTAGGTCTCATTAATACTGAACGACTTCTGATTGATTCGAGTCCTGATATTATTGATGAAGAGATTACCCCTAAATTGAACAACAATTTAGTTGTTAACGATAGTAAACCTAATGTTTCACTGATACCAAACACAACCATTCCTACGATAACTACTCAACTGTTTGAAAACACTAATGATATTGAAGTCAATGCTATGGATCTGTTGTCACCATTTGCCGCCAAGCAATTCACAGATGTTTCGCGCTTCCATTCATCAAAACAGATGAAGTCCCGATCACTTGTTCTCTGGTCGACATAACTCTACCGCAAAAGTTCGTAAAGTCTAATAAAAAGAACAAATTGGTGTCATCTCAAGAGAAGCAACACCTCAAAAAGCAAATTTAAATATAAATGATTCAACGCTGGACTTCATACTGAATGAAATGGCCTGTAACGCAGATTTTGACCAATCTGCCCAAAGTGAAGAACAAACCACTGGTTCGCTCAACTTTGAAACGACTGCACTTGAGGTTATCAATGAAAGTGAGGAATCAATTACTGAAAAATTTCAAGACAAAAGTCAAACTCAAACTGAATCGATTAATATTGAGAATAAAGAAGAAAATCTAGAAGAAAGAGTTCAGGTTATTGATGAAAATTCTGAAAATATTGGGCGAAGTTGCATAAAACGTGAACAAATTAATGAAAGAGTTGAAGAAATTGTCGAAAAAGAAGAAATGAACGTAAAAGTGAACGAAGTAGTGGAGGAAAATTTGAAAAATGCTAAAAATGTAACGCCAAAGAGTATTAAACTAGAAGCTAAAAGTATAACTTTGAGATCAAGTAAGAAAAAAGTGACATTTGCCAGATCGCCATTAACTGACATATCTGGAAATATTGAACCCCTTAAAATGGTGTCTTCCGTTGAAAAATCTGCAAAATCTAATTCTGCCAACAAAGCAAACAATAGTGACCTCAAGAAACATTCAGGTATTAAACCGCCACAACAGATTAGTCGAATCCCAGCTAATGGCAAATCGACTTCCGCCAAAAAACACATTGATTTTAACGAACAAGTAGTAAAGGCATCGGGCATTAAACCACCGCAAAAGACTACTCGTTCTCCAAAAACTCCGACTCAATCTAGTACTAAAAGTGTACAGTTCGATAATGTGGTCAGCCCTGTCGCTAATGTGAGTTGATTCGATTTTGGTTAATAGTTAAATTCAGTTTTTAATTATTTAAATTTTTGTGTAGTATATCAAACACAGGCCAACGCCTCCAATACAACGCATTGTCCGTCCCAAAGAAGTGCCGGTCTCTCATTCCAAACTCGGTTTGCCTCAACCTGGATTTCTATTGAAGAAAAATACCTCCAAAATTGGATCCGATTCGAGCAAAATAGCAAAGCCATCACAGCTGCCTGTTTTGTCATATAGAAGTAGAGGCTCTCCTAAAATGAGCAAACCTAAAGACACGAATTCAGTGATACCTTTGGTGATTAAGCATATTGGCGGTAAATCGTCAGCTAAAAAACCGGAATGTTTAGATGCCAGTAATGTGACTGATGTTACGGTAAGTTGAAGATTGAAATCGTTAGATATGTTGAAATTCTATTCTAAAGTTTAGTATTACTTTCAGGAATCGTCTTCGTTTTGGGAAATGCATTCTGTAAAACATACAAGTTTTTTAAAACATTGAATTATTTAACCGATTTGTATAACTAGTTTAATCAAATTATAAATATATACATCATTTTTATTATCCATTCCTTCAATATTTTATGTGTTTACTTAATCAGTAATATTTTTAATGTAATGACTTATTGATTTTATTTTGAGCGAAAATTTATAAATATTTGGTCACAGAATTGATTAGTTTTATAAAAATAATTGATAAAAACATCATTTCCAGTAAAATAAAGTCTACGAATTCAACGTCGGACTTGCTCTAAACTTTAATAATCTCCGTCTCAAAACCGAAAGTGTAATTAAAACTGCTTCCTGTCGATTAAGAATAAATTTGAATTAAAATCTTGAGTCAAATAAGTACAGAATAATACCTCAGTTCTTATAGTATTTGATCCCTGATTGGGGCAAGTATTTAAATAATGATTAAATAAATCCCTGGTGTCTTCAACACCAGACAACGATTCATCTGCGTCGTGAGCTGCTTCCAGACCTTTCAAACCGCCGAAAACAATCAATAAATGAGAGAAATGTTTAGGAATTTGTTTCAACGTTTTGTCGACATTATCTCCTCTTTCGGAAGTGCCAATCGTTAAGTCATATCCTCCATCAAATGGCGATTCAGTGAAGACAGCACTAAGTGACTTAGCTACCCGTATACTATATCCCCAATAAAGTGCCGCTTCTGTTCGTGGTTCTGATGGAGAGACTGCTATTCCTTTCATTTTTTTCTTGTTTGTCGTATCAGTTAATTTAACAGTCACTCTAACGTTAGGCTTAAGACATTTGTCAATTTGAACGTCTTTTTGTAGTCCTATATAAACATAGGATCCTTTGCCTTCTCTTACGGGACGGTTTGTCACAACTCCTTCTCTATAGGCACAGACGTCATCAGCCTTTAGATGATGTATAGAGTCGAGCGGATTCAGTAAACCTTTAATGATAAACAACTTATTTAATAACAAGTTTTCAACAGTTAATCACAATTATAATGATATTGAAATAGACTTGAAATGACTGACCGGCAAATTGCAAGTCTTTTTGAAGAGAAAACAAGTATTTTCTCAAATACTGTGGACATTCCAAGTATTGCAAAATACGGACCATTTGAACTATTGACGCCTTTCTCTTGTCATAAAGGAGTCCTTCTTCTGAATCACTTCAATAATTAAATAATAAAGTAATTAAAAACAAAATTTAAATAAATAGAAATATGAATTGAGAACAAACCCAAACGCTTGTTTCGAGTATTCATCAAAAACAACGATTTCATCGATATTAAAGACAACTAATGCGCGTGCGATTTGTCCGCAAAGGTATGTCTTGAGTTCAGGTGACTGTGCGTTGTCTACAATAGAGGCTGGAATAGCAATACTTGCTGTCCATTTACGACCGAGAGACGAATCAGTTGCGAGTTCATTCTTGTCTTCAATATTGGCATCAATTTGTTCTACTTTTGACTCATTTTTGTCTTTAATTTTATTCTCCTTTTTAGCCTTTTTCTGTTTTTTCCACTCTTTAATCAATTGATGTTTTTCTCTCCAATTCGTGATTTGTTTAGGCATTATATTTCATTTAATTAATAAATGTATTAAAAAACTTAAATAAGAAAATGTGGTCTGATTTTGAATTAAAAACTGCAAATTTGTGTCACGTGTTGTAACGTAAACAAATCATAAGGTTTGAGGCAAAAGTACGGCAAGTGTTGGCGTGCAGTTCGCTTTGTCTGCTCTCATAAGCATTAGATATGAGAAACTGATACGTTTCACCTGGGATAGAAGTATTAAAGCGTAGGCGCGCCTAACCTAACCTAACTAACTTAGCTTAATTTAGTGATATGATAAGAATGATACTGCTCACTAACAGCTTAATGTATTTCAATTAAGTGAACTGCACGATACCATTTACCTAATAACGCACAATTAAAAACTCACTGCAGCGGTACCATAACCCAAATGTACGATCTCTGTCCAACCTTACTGCATAGATGACTTACGCACAGTGCGTTGCACGTGCTAAGCTTCCATTTGACCAACTAAAGATACTGGTATCGTCATTAACTGAGTTAAATTAGTTAGAATAGATTAGAGGTTTAGCGCTCTGCGGTCACAATCGTATTCACTATGTTATTCTCTATGCATTAGTAGTGATAGACATGAACTGAGTTGCCCTGAGTTTGAGCTGAGCCCACTCATAAGATTCTTTGCGAAACACCTTAATATTAGAAATATTGAAAAACAGATACAGAGTAAGAAAAATTAGTCTAGGAGTTTTAAATAATCTGAATTTCAATGACGTTTTGTTACTTAAGTTTATGGGTAATTAAAATATCAAATAATTTTTTTCTATTCTGAATCAAAGTATTTGACCATTGAGTTCAAGGACGTTAAAATTCTCATTGAAGTGTCTAATAATCTGTTTTTTGTTGAGTAATAATAAAATAGGTTTAGAGAAGACACTGGTGACATTACTGCAGCATTCAAAGCAAATTTTAAAAGGCAAGGATATGTATTCATATAATTTTTATCATTCAATTGGATTTATACCAAAATCTTGTGATATTTTAGAATAATCTTCCACTTATTTTGTATTATCGAACCTCCGCTTCTTATATACTGATTTTAGTATTAAAGCTTTTATTATTATATTCTTTATTGCAGTTCAATGTTTCTCGCAGTAATCGCTAAATGTTTCATTGAATTTCTTTATGTTCTCATACTCTAATTTTAGGATAAATCTCAAATAATCAAGTTAAAACGTGGATCTAAAATAGCAGCAAAAAGGCTTAAGTCGATTCTAGACGCATTTCATATTTTTCAAGCCTTAATGAGAATCATTTCTGAACATCTCTTAAGCAATGATCCATTTAAAACAAGATTTGAGTGATCTTTTAGGGTTTTAAGCAAAGGCAATGCAAAATTAATGCTTGAATATTTCTGTATAGAAAGAAAAATAGTTGCCTCATAGAATGGTTTCAAAAATTCTGAGATAGTCTCCAAATTGTTTCATTTTTCCGATATAAAATATAGATTATGTTCTGCGTCGTTGATGCACATAGTCTGGATGACTCACTTCATTTTTATAGCTCTCTTGATCATATCATATGTTGAACTCCATTAGATATATATCGTTTAAGCTTAACATATTCATGATTATTAGCTTTTGCCGTTTTTTTCAGAGGTTTGAGCCTTACTTGAAGAATCTTTCATGACACCAAGTTCTCCCTAAGTGAAACTCTAGTGAAGTCCTTAATGCCATCATTTTTACTTAAATCTAAGATATGTGCTAAACGGGAAAAATGGTATACACTTTCTAACTTCTATTTCAAATATTCATTCACAAGATTATGGTCTTATAAGCTATTCATTGCACTATCAGAAGTAATTATAACAACTTCGTTGAGAATATTATGTTAATTTAAAGTTTTCATTAAAGCATTTTTTACTTGTTCTCATTCGTGTAAATGTAGAATGTAACAGAATTCAATTAAAACTTTTCTTAAATTCCATTTCACGTTAATGAAATGAGCTGTTATTGCCAGATACGATCTGTTTGCTATCGATATCTAGATGTCTGTCGTAATACCAACTTTGAAACTGAATTCGTTAAACATTTGAATTAGCTTTGACTTCATTTGATTGAAATTTTCGAAGATATCTGTTTGTATTGTCTTTTCAGAAGGCATTTCTATATTTGGTGACACTTTAATAGAGTAATAAAATCTGACTCTTCAATGGTAGCGAATGCATGTCTTTCCATAACGACAAATCTCGTCAAAAATTCTCTAAAATGCTTCCTATTTCGTAATAATATGCAGTTTTAGATTTTGTCTCCGAGTCAACGTTTTTGACATGTTTTCTCAAAGTATTAGTCGAAATAAATTTCTTATATTTTGATCCATATTTATCACGCTTAAATTTATCGTCCACGCCAGTAAAACAGTCTTTTATGTTTCTATTTCCACGTGTTTCAGTCTTCACCTTCACTCGATTGTCCAATTTCTAAATCGATATCTGCTTTTGAACAAAATTATTCAATATTTAATTCTATCTTAAAGTCAAAACGTTTAAAAATCGTATTCCATGAGCTATAATTACAAAATGTTTTTTAAACTAAACTTCATTGGACTGTACATCATATTATTTATAGCTATTTCACAAAAAGAATTAAATTTCTATTTGGATAAGTAGTTAAGACATAGTAAACTAATAAATTTCATAAAGTATTTCTCTTAAGCTGAGTTGACAGCTCAGCTTAGTTCGGCAATGGACAAACAGAGAATTAAAGTAAAGCCTGTCTAAATTGAATGTGTAGTTAAGTTAGCGTTGCCAATCTTCCCAGAATTGACCGGTACAGTCAGTTTAAATTAACCTATGAGTCCCAGAAGAAGAAAAGGTTCAAATATCTAGGAACAAAGTTATATAATATATATTGAATACCCTTTTCATTGGCACTACAATCCATTCTCTAAAAGTATCAAATGCTTTATTCCATACCATTTGGATCCTTTACTTCTGCTGGAACTCTTAGGTTAATTTATACTGACTGTACCGGACAATTCTGGTATGTTTGGCAACGGTGAGTAGCTATTAAAAATCAATAAAACATACTTGTCATAGTTTAAATTCTTTCTTAAGAACGACTTAAGCGCATGTGAAATTTAGACAGGTTTATCAAACTTTCAGCCAATAATTTGTTAAATTTTTATGACTAAACTCTCGACTTCATTATTATTGTTATGTTTAATGAAGGAAATAATGGTAAAACAATTGTTTCAATTTTCTTTGTTAGGCAAATAAATTAAATCAAATAAATATTTGAATAGCTATTCATTCATAAGCTATTCATACTTACGTGTTATTCGCGGGCTATTTTGAGTACAATAGAACATAGAATGATTCTATAGACACTAGGGTCTGGTTATCACCAAAAAAATTGAGTAAAACATGCATTCATTGAATTGGTTGGCAGAGTTGTAGTTGCTAGGTGTCTTCCCAACTTGTAGACATTCACTTTATAGACATCCACTTTATAGATATCCACTTTATAGACAACTGATTGAGATACTTTTCGTTTCATAGACTAATTTTTCACTAATGAAGATTCTGGTTATTGAGGAGATTATTGATGTTAATTCTAATTAAATATAATTTTTAAAAATAATCATTTTTTCATTTTGATTCAGATATAATTTACAGATAGATCACACAGCTTAATCAATTAATGAAATTCAAATATGCAGAAAAATTCTAATTAAATAACAAATTAATATATTGAACTGAATAGACTCAAAATTAAAATCACTTTTCATTCATTTGAAAAATAGTCGAATGAGTTTGCATTTTACACGTGTCAAATACCTTAGTTCTCATAAGCTTATAAGATTAGCAGATTAGCAGATGTGAGATTCAATGTACTTCATTTTCAGTTTAATTAATATACAACTGTTTCAAAAATCTCAGATATGTGAATAAACTGAAAGAAGAATTTTGAATAGCTTAAAAATTCGTCTATTTGATCAAATGTATCAATCGAAAGCCTATCAAGTGAAATATCTATAAAGTGGGTGTCTATAAAGTGTATGTCTATCAATCCGGGTATAACCTAGTTGTTACGCATTGAGAACTAATTATACTCTAATCACTTTATAGTGAACGGGTAGATGCAGCCAAAAGCATAAACTATAAACTGGTCAGAGTGTATAGCAAAGTTAGACTGATACCATAAACGGAGATCAACCTATTGTTAAAGTGTTCAGACTCAATCAAGTTTCGTAAAAACAAGTAATTTGCTATCCCTTGAGTTTTGTTACAACGTATTCTATAGTAAGTATGCACAGTTAGTAGCATTAGGCCATTACAATATATTCCAAAATCTATTTTTGTTAGAACAATACAAATTATATTTTTCGTACTTATTTCACATCACTAAAAGAATAAATCATTTCGATTCAAGATATAAAGGTGTTTGTGTTTTCAAGTTATTTACGCTCACATCAATAGTGAATCCATCCGGCAAATCTTTAGATGACAACATCAATAATTACAATTGACCATAAGGCATTACATTTGTCAAACACAAGAGCCGAAATTCTATTATCTCAGTGTTTGTTGAAATTATTTGACAAAATTAAAGGCTATTCTCTGATGAAAATTGATAATGATTCAATCTTTTGATGAATGAAACGTTAGTTAAATTTGATGCGTATTTGGCTTTTTTTACTTGTGAAACATCAACATTGACCATATCTGGCTAATATATAAGAATGACTTAGAATCTGATAACAAGTGTTAGCTTAACAATTTGTCATCAGTGATAAGATTTTGAACGTAATTTTTTAAAGCTATAACATAAATCATTTTCTTCATTTTTTCTGTCAAACTCTGTGATTATCGTTTCAAAACTTGTAGTCGTTGAAACTTAAAAGCCATATGTGTATGTGAATAGCTTGAGTATCCAAATGGGTCCAACTTCAAGTTCTGCCTATGAAACGCATCTTAATATTTTCCGAAATAAACTCTATTCGTGTTTAAGAGTTAATTTACAATTTGCCCTAATTTTCGATTATATTATAACTTATCAATAAAATCCGAGTTTTATCAGTTTTTCGCGAAATATAAAAATCGTGAAAAAATTGCAAAATTATTAGAAGTTATTTGACTTTATTTGGTTAAAATTTTTTCGGGTAATTAATAAGTATCCAAGATCATTTAGTGCTAAACTTAAAATCCATTTATGTGAATGAAGAAAAGAATGGTATAGAGTTTTTGGAGAAAACTTTATAACTTTTATGAATTTGTTAAAGGAGGTCATTTTTGACATATTAAAAGTTATTTGCAAACTGTATAACTGCAGCAATAGAGTACTGACCAGAACTAAAGTTTAGATCCATTAATCTTATAAAACATTGGTATGAAAATTTTAAAAATTAGTATAATAAGCCTAAAATTCTAAGTAATTTGAATGATTCATCCATTAATCTGACAATTTAGAAATTTAGAAATTTTGTGAATTGTTCAATCATGTTGATGCATGCATAAAAATTCATCTCTAAAATATTCATTTAGTTTCAAACTGCAATTATTCGAGGGATTACTAAATGTTGGATTAAAAAGCTAGAGAACTAATCAAAAATAGCTCAAACATTATTTTATATCATTTTTAATATTAAAATTAAATTAAAAAGGGTTAAATTATATTTATCTCAGATACTTATAACTTTTCTCAAAAACATACATTCCATGACTTTATTCATAAATTAACATAATTTTAGCGTTTTTTATAAGTTTTAAGTTCAGCGAACAAAGTATAAACACAGATAAGCATAAGTTGAGTAAAAATTCGAAATTGTGTTACTATGGAATATTAGAGTTATATTGTTGCGTCTTACGCTTACATTTGTTTATATTTAACCAAACTTAGTGTATAAATTAGTTAAATTAAAGCAGCGTATCGGCACGTTTAGCAACGATATAATCCGACATTCCACAATAAAGTCACATATCCATAAGTATTGATTCGGCTCGATACTTTCCTGTGTAATTAATACTATGATTGAAACGATTCTGAGTATGCTTTCGTAATAAATATGTCTAAGCTTACATAAAAAAAAGCTTATTTGTGATACACATCGTCAAAGTGCTCGTCAATCTTATGTAAGTTTCATATTTATTCTCAATTACAAGTTATCATATGAAAAAGTGGACATCGCAACAGATTATTAGTACCTAAAAGATAACTTATCGTGAAAGTGTTATCTAAATTTCTTACCATATCTATCACATCGTTACGCTCACGTAATATCTAAATTTTGAATTAAAGTTATAAACATAGAAGTAGTGGTTTTTATGTCAAAGTGAATTAGGTCAAATAGATAATGTAAATGAAAATCCTTATTTTCAATTGTTTCTATTGAACGAATAGCTCAATCATAAGAATAATTTGATAGTTGAAATAACACTTGAAAAGTGAACGAAACTGACAAGCATTCAGGCTTTTTGAAACGTCATCAAAAATGAGTTGAACCTAACGACTGAAATCACTTATGCCTGACAAGATATTTTGATAACTTTCAAGCTTATATATATTCTGTAGCATTCTAAGACTTATCAAAAAATGTCGGAGCAATTCATTGGGATATTTATCTGAAATATGGAAATATTTTTTAAAGTAAGATTTCAATACTTGGTTCAGAATATTTCTAACTTACAATCGATTGATGACGAAAATACATTCAATAGAAAGTTCCGCATTTAAATATTTATTAAAGCGGTAAATCATTGAAGATATGACAGAAAATCAAATATATGACAAATTATTAGACAACTTATGCCGACAAAATTTGCATACTTATTTGTTCTGCATTTAGAGCATCTCAAAATTAAGAAATTGACTTATCGATCACAAATTGTTTGCTTAAATAACTTTCGAAAAGTAACTAATAGCGAAAGACAAATAAATCGTTGAGTTATATTTCTAAAAAATACTAATTATTTTGGGTAATTCAAAATTATTTTTATGGATTTTCTAAGTTTGAATAATTGAGAAAATTAATGATTGAAATAATCGGTAAAAGAGAGAAAATGGAACAAAAGCATTTTCAATTTGAAAGCATTTATGCCAGTCATCAGGTTCTTTAATTTGACATTTTCAGATTCTGAACATTCCTATAAAGAAAGCCAAACTTCTTATTAGTTAAAAGAAGGCTTATAGGGCTTTTGCAAAATCAAATTATTTAAATCCAAACATTTCTATTGAATTTAATGTCTAAAGTAATTCTTTTAGGAAGCTTAACTCTTTCAATGTATTTCTTTAATTTCCAGAATTTCAGGTTTAAAAAAATAAATGCATTGAATAATTCTTTTCGCAAACATGAATATATATCCAAAGAAATCATTCGAATCTTTGTATTAGGCCTTATTTACTCTGCGAGTTAGACGTTTGATTAGAGTTTGATCAGATCTGAGCCGTTAATCTTGCGAATAGAATGCCTTGAAGGATACATAGAAATGAGCGAATAACCTTCAAATATTTCTTTTCTTTTAAGAGTACAAACTTGTGAAGGAATCAACTTGAATGAGGAGAAAGAATTTATAATTTCTGCAAATCCGGCAAAGATAAAATCTTTTTGAAATAAACATAAAATCCCATTTACTTTACGCAATACTTCAACAATACTCAGAATGTAATACTAAATTACTTTTGTAAAACAAGACATGCACTGTAAGCTTTCAAAATGTAGATTTCTGTCCATAATAGATATGTTTTGAATAAATCCGTCGTCTCATTCAGTATTCGAGCTTTTCATTTAGAAACTCATCGTATTGTTAGATAGGAAGTGCGAAGAGCTCGAACTTGGATCGAATTGGACCCAATCCAACATTCCTAAAATAATAGACTTGTTCTCAATTTATAGGCAAATAAAGAGAAATTAATCTTTCTAGGAAATATATTACCTTTGTTCACTATTTGTAATTCGAATGCTTTGATATAGAATGTGTTCTTTATATACAGTTAATATTCGTTTGAGAAACAAATTCAGTTAAACTGAATTGATTAAGTTTTTGAATTTTTGAATCTTCCGAATAGTTGAATTTTCTGAATTTTGAATTTACTGAATTTTGAATTTACTAATTTTTTGCTTATTTTTAACTGAAATATATTCAAAAGGGCTGCCTCAGAACAAATGTTAAAATTTGAATCTATGATGACACTGAAAAAATAGTAAAATATTTAATAATCTCACTAATACAGAATTGGATCTAGATGTAACAAAACTGGTTGAGATTTCGAGTGAAAGCACCTTGAAACTCCTGTTTATCATAAAACCCTCGAGAAAAGAGGATTAAAACTTTTTTATTCTCTCGGTTCATAATGGAATCCGGTAGAACTTTTTAATTAACGAGCACTCCCATTATGAGTTCACTTTTTCGGTCTTATCTGAATGAAAGACATTGTAATCAATATATACTATACAGACGTAAATCTATTAGCGAAAGCGCGTGTAATTCAACTTAATAGTAAATTTGATAAGACATAAATTTTCTTATCATTCGATATGATTTTTGAATTTTCAAAATAGATTGTTAAAAGCTAATTACTAATGTTATATCATATATCAATAATGGTAGTCATTCATCTATTTAAGGAAGTATATTTTTAGATTAAGATAAATGTTCAAGCTTCAAATTACATTTATTTAGATTATCATTGACTGAAGACAAATTAGTTGTTTGGTTATTTCAGCATTCATCGAATATAAAATATAATACATGCTTACTTTAAGTAAAACAATTATATCAATACATGATTTTGATATGACTTATTAGCTTGTAATTAATTATTTTGAGATACGAAAGTAATATGATAAGAAAATTGATGTCTTGTCATAATTACTATTAAGTTGAATTGCATGCACTGCAGTTAGTGGGTGTATATGAAGTTGAAGCTTTATAGATCTAGATCTGACTTGCAGCAAGTTTTATTCAATTTGTTAATTTTAATAATTAGGTAACTCAATTAAAATAACTTTTTAAATTGATAACCGATTCAATGTGTTCTAGTCTGAAATTTGAAATTCTTATCATTCACTCAAAACTTGAAATTTTGAGTTGCAAAACATTCAATTTTAACATTAACATAGTATCATTCCTTACAATAGAATTTATTGATAACGCATTCTGTTTCCATTTGTCTCTTTCAAATAAGTATTCAAATAATTCATAAGTTATTTCACTTCAACTTCAAATATAGTTAGTTCGTGTATGAATTTGGTTTATAGAACAAATAAAAAGAATTCAATACTTAAAAATGTTTTCGGATATTATTAAAAACTTCTGAAACATTTAATTTATGCAACAGAGCAAAAGCCAAACTAATTTAAAGGTCTATCTTTAATGCATCATTTTCTTGCCTTTGGTCTTATTTAAAATGCAATAACTTATTCATTGAGTTAGATTTCTATATATCTCAAATATTTGATCTACCATAAGATAAACACAATTGAAATTAGTTTTTGAAAATGTTACTAAAGGTACTAAAAGCTACTAAAGTTACCGCTAGAATATCACATATGATCAAACACTTTGAAGACCTATATTAACAGCACCAAATTCTAAAGGTAACAGTATTATCTTCGTCAAATCTTTAGTCGTAACATGGTGATTTTTAGGTTACTACCTTTTTTTGAAGACAGGTAGGGACAAAATATACCAAGGGAATTACTTTTATATCCAAAAGCTAGAATGCAGAAGTACATGATTGAAGTTTGAGTTAAATTCTTGTGCGCTCTCCATAAATAATTTAATGTTAGTTTAAATATATGTTTTATTGTTCTCAAATTTTTATAATCAAAATTGACTTGGAATATGTTTATTAAAGCGTCCCAGTAACAATATTTTTCAAACCGGGACAGTCCCTGCGAGACTAGGGCAGGTGGTAACTCTGGTCATAAAATACAAAAGTTTAAATTGATTCAATGAATAGTAATTTATTTCTAACAATCAGTCAATGGGTTATACTTTGCCTCTACACCCGAAAATGTTTGAGTCATCAAATAAATGAAGTCATCTTATCTTACACTATAAAAGTTGACATGAATAAAGTGAATATTTATGTATAAGGAAAAGTGATTAGATCTAAAAAACAGCAATCATTTAACACACAGTACGAGTCCTATTAGGGAAGAGATAAATCTTCAAAATGATAGTTCATATAAAGCAATAATTTATTCATTAGAACAAAGAGATATAAATGAATGTTCAGTAAAGCTTAAGTGCTCATGGAATCTGTCTAATAAGAGATGATAAAAGTATTATCATCTTAAATCATGCAAAGAAACAATAAAATGATATTAAATTTAAAGGATCTAACACTAAGCATCTAATACTAACTTTTAAAGCTTTTCATTACTATAAATAGTTTGAGTGCATTCAAATGCTTTTAAAGTTGATTTGGAAACAATGTCAGACTAACGTCATGTTACATGTTTTACTTATGTCTCTAATAAAACATTTTAATCTAATTGAACGCTTCCTAAATGGCAGCTCTTGAAGCAAACAATTTCTATTCTCTGTATTGAAGTCAACTGAATGCGTGAAAGCAGTTGAAAAAGATTGCAAGTTTTCTATATTGGTTTGTTAAAATAACATAGATCAAATCAACTAATCAACTATCAATCTCTAATTAATAAAAGCAAAATTTTAACAGAGAATCAGTCAAATATCAATCATAATAACGAATTCAAAAATTACTTGACGGTACTCCTTCACTACCTCTCGAAGTTGAAGCTTATTATTGACTCGCGTTGTAGTTTTAATATGGTACTTCACTCAAACTGCTACTTTAGAAGAGGAATTGAAGCTGGCTCGCGATCACATTTTGCCAACAAAAGCAGAGATAAAAGTGTGAAAAATACTGATTTGCGATCAAACATATTAATTCTACTCAGGGTCACTTCAAACTGCATAAATTACAGCAAGATTGTCTTATTAAGGCATTCTATCTTAACTAATTTGGTATTAAGTTTGTTCACGTTTGGGAACATGTGACAAAAAAGTCTCACAATCAAAATGAAATGGGCCTAATCTTCTCTTGTTTTCTACAGTGTCAATAGAAACTGATTGAAATATATCGGTTTGAAATGGAATGCTTTGCTAAAAAACAATATAAGTTGGCTTAACAGACTTCTCAAGTTTACAATTAAATTAGAGAGTTGAAACCACTATCTATTCGTGCTTTCACAATCAAAATAGGTTTGAGTGAAAAAATCAGCTTAATTTAGCCATAGAAGGCCATCAAAATTGATCCAATCAATATTAAATTGGATTAATAAAGCGTTGCTTATGTCATGAGTTAACTGCGTTCATAAATCACTTTGGTTGCCACCTGTCCAGGTTTTCACTTTTGAATCCAGCCGCAAGGATTGATCTAAGGCTATACATTAGTGTCCAGACTTTGTGTTTTCATATTTTTTTAATACTATAGTAATAACGACTCACAAATAAAATTCTGGACTGAGTTGATTAATTCATAAAATTGTTATCAAACACTTTATTGAAACTTTAAATTTTTAAAATGAAATTACATTATATTTGAATATAATTTGACTTAATGTGCAACCGAAAAGAGTCCATCTTCTTGTATTTTTCTTAAGTTGGCTCAGATCTTATAGCAAATCCTTTGTACAACATTCAAATCAACTTTTTTAAGATAAGATTTGATACGATTGACATTTCTTAAACTGATTGACATATTTTGCTTCTGAATCATTAGCGTATTAATTTTTAATACGTATGAAACACATTGTTGGGTATATTTAAGTTTGTTTTGCAAGTTTTTGCTCTGAAACTTTGTCAAGTTTTCTCCTCATCTACCTTACTTTGTTTTCGGTCACTACTTTTTTCGGTCACTATTTTTGCAGGTCTACCAGTTGCCACTTTTCTTTTTACGCCCCTCGATTCAAATACTTCTGTAGAATTAAATATATTGTACTTTTGGGCATATTTTCATCAACAAAGTAATTAACAGTAAATTATTTCGGTCTGTCTAAACGTGAATTATAATGCAAATTATACAATTGTACAACGCCTTCAAGAAGTACTTCTTGTTTGGAAGCTATTATTTAATTGAGTGTTATGTTGGCAGTCATTTCTTTTAAATAATCATATAGATCATTCCTTAATCTCTTTTTTAATATACTATTTATGAATTTGATCGAAAGAAACTAAAGTTTTTAATAAGGTCAAACTCAGTCTAGAATTTTATTTGTCAGGCGTTTGTATTTTGGTAGAGAAATAAAATGCATACAAAATACTTGCTATTGTAAAGCATATTCATTGAAATGACTACCCTATAAATCAAGTTTTAACTATCGTATCATGGTTTTTCAATGAATGTCAATTTAGTTAAATTAGAAATTAGCTGTACTGTTAATTATGTCTTGCGTGCAATTTAGTGAGTAGGCTTGAAAAGATATTAAATTACTAAAACTTGTAAATCTAATACCAAATATTATAAAAAGTTATGATAATATTAATATTGAAAATTTGTGAAAAAAAACCAAAGGATTCCCTTTTATGCTAAAAGTATATGAATGGATTAGAGCAATATTACAATAACTAACGCCTAGCGTAATAAAGTTATGCAATTTAGCTTTATTAAAAAGCATACTTTTAGTTTAGTATTCTTCTCAAATAAAGTATTCAATTACGAAACAATCACTTTTTGCTGGTTTAGAAAATGCACAATCTCTTCCTGTTTAAGTATTACAGCTGCTTATCTCGTTCCTCCAGCAGATCATTTAACTATAGATTCCTTAAAATCTTATATTAAATTTATATATCGAATTTTCTTAAATATTTCATCTTCAAGTTCTTTGTCTTATTAGACATCTGAATGATATGTCTACACAGATCAATTGACTTAATTAGATGAAAAGTTAGCATCGTTTTAGTCGGTAAAACTATTATATAGAAATTTGTTAAACCTTAAAGAAGAAACGATCTTACACATTGTAGGAACATTTTAGCACTCATACTACTTATTCCCATAATTTACTTTGCATTTAGATATTCTTTTTATTGCACTCCTTATATTTTATTTGTTATCCTTTGAAAGATATGACACAAAATACATAAATATGAATCAAACTAACAATCTATAAACTAAAACAAGAATCCAACAAAGTCTAAGCAGGACTGATTCGAAAGTGAAAAAATTCCAGTTTAAATATAAAAACATTTTGAAACAACAAAATTCTAATACTTATGGAAATTTAAAATAACTTCAAACAAATATCAAGCAAATATATACATCATTTCATAAATGTCTTATATTATATCATAAATATATCCTTAGAGTTAGGCCTCGTTTCAATCATCTACCCCTTCAAATAGTCAAACTAATTCCTCAAATAATCATTTAGTTCTATTATGTTATAAGAATATTCTGCCAATAGATACTACAATAAAGTATATGTGTATACACGTGTGTGTTTGTGTATATGTGTATGAGTATGCTTATACATATGTATTACCAACCATTTAGACATTCAAAAATATGATCCATTCAGTCAATCCGTAGCATATGGATAACGAAAAAATTATTTAAATAATTAACAAAACGGGACTCTATGAGACTCTGACAATTCACTTTTGACTTGACCGCAATATTGCCCGTAGTCTCATAAGTTGTTAGTCAAATCAACAGTTCATAACACTGTCCATATTGTTCAATTCGATGACATCAGTTTTATAGTGGCTATTTAGATTGTCAGTTCTTCTTCTATTACCACTTGGAGACCAAGTCGTTGCTGTGAACACACTCGACTTTTTGCTGTGGTCTGAAAGGAGAGAATGTTTGACTGATGAAACATGTATCAGATAACAATTGCTATATTGAGACTTAAAGATCAAAAGCTATTTTTGTTACAAAATAACTTGTCTAATGAAATTTTGCTTGTTTTTAATGCTATTTATAATTTGTTTTTCAGCTTTGATTTGTTTGAGTTTCGTAAAAAGTACCTAAAAAGTACCTGAAAAGTATCTAATTATAGAAAACGCTTTTGTTATAATAATACATCAAAACTGTTAGTGAAATAAAACTTCATTTCTCAAAACAGATGAATACTTGACATCAAACTAAATAATCAATGAATAGTGATATTTAGTTAATCTCTTTAAGACCGACTCCAGTAAAAATATTTTTGTTGATGTCACATAATCTGAAAGGTAGTCGACGAGTTACTCATACGAAGTTCAGCGATAGAGTTACTCATACAACTGATTAAGTCTACCAAAGAACTAACATCCGGGTAGTGGTGAAACCTTAATTGATTATTGATCGATAGATTAATTTTTGAAAGTGTGATAGTGTCAGCAGCAAATGGATAAGTCAATTTGCACAAAATTCTAATTAGAAATGAATTGTTGCTGTAGTTATCTTATAAGAACTTCAATATCTATGTAAGTGTTATCTACTGAAGGTTGAAGGGTATAATTATAACTGGCGACTCAAACTGATTAATATTTAATTCTATTTAGACTGAATATTTTCTAATTAAATATGAAGCATACCTAAAAAGAAGAAACATTTGAAATTGATGCGATATAGCTACTAAATATTTGACGTTTTTTCACTCACTGTTGTACTGATTATTTAAAAAAAACTACTAATATCTTCACTATAAGTCACAAACCAACTCAGTTTTAATCAAAACTTTTAAACTTTGAAAAACTTGCCGACTTAAGCATTTTAGAGCTCCTTTAAGAAAATTACTGAGAAGTAAATGATTCTTACTTGCAGATAGCTCTTAGTATATTGACTGTTCAGGGTCTATACTTGTAATTTTGCAAAAGTTACCTTTTCTCATTAATTTTACAGGAAATCCGTTCAATATTATCATCAGACTTCATAAGTTATTGCTCAACATTAAGTTATACGAGTAATTCTTTACATTCTCAGGATTCACGTACATTTTCTTGATTTGATTTTTCATTATGTCTTTCTTATGCTTCTCTCAATTACAGAACTATAATTTAACGGATAGACTCACTTATACAGAAGTAATTCTTATAGTTATTTACTATTAAGTAAATCCAAACAATGTAACAATTCAAAGAATAAGAAACCTAAGGAAAACTTCAGATTACTATAGATATGAAAGAAGAGCTATGTTTATTAAAGCTTTTTGTGTATAACATTGGATTCATTTTAATTTCACTTCTTTTCACAGAATTTCAGTACATATCTCAGTTACTCTTTTCACAGAATTTCAGTACATATCTCAGTTACTCTTTTCACAGAATTTCAGTACATATCTCAGTTACTCTTTTCACAGAATTTCAGTACATATCTCAGTTATTCTTTTCACAGAATCCCAGAACAGATCTCAGTTATTCTGTATTTATTTCTAATGAACTGAAACACGCAATGGGTTTTGTCCGAATACATTCGTAGCTAATGGTTTACTTACTTTTACGATTCATTTTGATTACTTTGTTCTGACATCGGAATATTGAACAAAGAGCTTGTCGGAAGTTTTTGTTGAATCCGCCATAAATGATTGGATTGAATACGCTGTTGGAGTAAGCGATGAATGTGGCGAAGTAGGAAACACTTGAGAACCACTTTGGAAGCTATTACCACATCATACAAATAATTAGAAATTTAATATTGTTTCGCAGTCGTTCACTACAGTCTATTCCCTTCTATTTAAGCAAATACTTCAAGTATTCAATAAAGTTTTGTATGAAGTATTGCGCGAATCATTTAATTATGTACTCAACAATCTATTCAAATTTGACTCCAAATGAGGTAATTCTTATTTTTTGGTTCAAATTCATTTCTGGCTATTGTTCATTTAGAGAGGATTTTATAGAATTAGTTTAAACTAAATTTATCTTCTTTTCTATGGGGTTATTAAGAAAAGACTCTTATCGTAAATCTTAATCTTTGGTTTCATTAATTTATATGAGCAGAACTGTTGGTTTCCTTGCCGTCAAGTCATAAAATCTATGTCTGCTCTTAGTACATATCTACTCTTCATATCATATCTCCTCTTAAGCTAAACTTTATCAGTTCATCAATAAATCATTGTTTGCTGTGCAACCAATCATAAAAATATTAATCGAATAATTTGTTTTTCATTTTAATAATATATTAGATCATACGAACCACTCCATTGTCTTGAGTCGAGTGAACATATATAGAGTATAAGACAATGAACTGCAAAGGCATCCAACAAATCACAAACACGATCAGTACTATACAAACCATTTTGATGACCTGGAAATGCAATTTGTTTGTTAGTTTTTTGCTTCAACTAATATACCATTCAATTCTATAATTCTCTCCAATCTTATCTATCATACACTGGAAGTCTTTCAACTATTCAATTGAGCTGCAGTTGTATGTAGTATATCAGCAAAAGTCTTTTCTTAGTGCGATAATCATAAAATCTTTGATATATTTTCAGCTGTAAAAATCTATTCAATAGATCTGATATGGTCGAGAAGTAGCACGATCACAATTTGACGCAATATTCTCAATATGACAGATGCGAATCAGTACTGAATAAAGCATATAATATTTTGAAAATATGACCTGAGACATACACTGAATAGTGTCATTATATAGTGCCATGTGCTGAGTAGCTGAAAACTAAAATAAGCTTATCGCAATCAGTCACATATGTCATTTGTTCATTCATTCTTTAATTTAAGGCTAATTTGGAAAGTACCATAAAGAAAGCACCACAAAATTGGTTTCCGTCACTCGTTATCTACACCTCGTTACTTACAATATCCTTTCCTACTAACAATCAAAAAACTTCTCAACACTTTTCTCGCAATCTATTCTGTATAAGACACTACTAAGAATGCTCATCTCAGATTTTTCGTTGCATCAAAAAAAGGGAAAACTATTCTCATTAAAAATTTGAATTCGAGTGTTTTCTGAAAGTTGCAAACAGCGTCGTAACTAGAAATGTTGGTGAAACTAAAATTTTAAAACTCAACTAAATAACATTGAAATTGATTGAAAATAATTTCATTCTATTGACTCAAGATATTTATTAAAAGATTTTGCTTGATTTTTTATCAGCATTAAACAAATTTCAAGAAAATGTTACGGAATTTCTTCAAATTTAATTCTATAATTTCAAAATTTCTAGTGGGATCCTTAGCCCTGCCGCTGGTTAGGGCACAAGTTTCAAAGTGCAACACTTGACCGAGGTTCAAGAGTCTCGATTCTTGAAATCTCAGTCATTACTAAGAATATAATAGCGAGAAAGTTTATATTACAAAACCGTATTATAAAAATTTTTTGATTGTTATGCTAGGCTCAAGGGCTTCATTATTTTTGAAATTTTGAGCTACCAATAATAAAAAATTCACTTCTTATTCAGATAATTATATGTTTGATATACTACCGGCTAAAAAGTATACGTTAAATAAAGTATTTTCGCGCCTTACATATTTAGGGATCACTTTAATATTTACGTAATAAAGATTGTGAAAGCTTTTATAAACTTTAGTTTAGGTCTGACTTATGGCGAAACAAAATAATGAACTTTACTGATAGAGTTCATAAATTATTTTCTCAGTTATTTATTTGATGAATCTAAGTTACCTATGCTAAAGTTCTATACAAATTATAACATTTATAGAGATTTAAAGATAAGTTTCGCATTTTGTGGCTCATATTAGAAATAATACTTATTTTCATAATATGACAAAATTATTTATTCAATGTTTCCCTTATTTGGTTCAATTCTGGTTGTTTTTTACTATTTTGGCTGATAGCACAGTCGAATCCAAAAAGTGTTGAGCTAACTAATTCGCATAAATATCATAAAGGTTAATTTTGGACTATTTTATACGAAAAATTGCTGAAAAAATAATTTACTAAAGTGTTCCATGAAGACTTTGATCTATAACATAAACCACTAATGCAAAAATCAATCAAAAGTATATTAAATATAATTGAATTTGATTAATTTAGATGACATCTTGATGATGTGATTTGAGTTGATGTGTTTAAGGTGAAAACATAATTCAATTTATATGAAATCGACGTTTGATAAGAAACTACTTTGACAAATATGAGGATTATCTTCAATTTATCCCTTTTACTAAGGGATCAGTTTAAAGCCTTTTGAACTTTAAATAAGACTTAGTAGAAAATAATTCCTAAAGCTTGCTATATAGATGTTAAGACTAAGGATTAAACCTTAACTACCTATATATTTAAAGCTTGTAAGCTCATATTTGTAAGCTTGAAGTGAACATTTTTCTCTACATTCTTTTCAGCATAACTTTACTGATAATTTGATTTCGTATTTTTGAATCTGACTAAACAATACAGAACTTATTTCTTAGTGAACATACTCTGCAAAGCAAAACCTACGAAGTATTAATGACAGCAAGATAGCAAGGATTAGGAGGTAATGAGATGGTTTCAAAGTGAGTGGTGGAGCTGGGACAAACCTTTTTCTTGGCTTTTTTCTTAGCTTCAACGTTAGCCTGACTTCTCTCGCCAGGCATCTGATTAATCCATAAACGCCACACTATTAGCGAGTACGCGGTTATCATTACAATAACTGGAATGAAGAATAACGTTGTTGTCACAAATGTATAGTAGATCTTCTTCGATGGATAACTCTTAATGCAGATGCCCCTTTCTTCTGAGTATTCATTGATTGACGGCCAGCTCTCAACGCAATTCGTTTCGACAAAGTCTCGCCACTAATCAGAATAATCATCAGAATAATCATCAGAATAATTCAGCTATCAATTCAATTACTTCTTCAAAATCAAACCCAATATTTAACTTATGGTCAAAGTCTTTACTTTTAGTAAAAGTATTTCAAATTTATCCCGAAATGATTGAAGAGTTAAGCAGATCGTATTGACTCTAAACTATCGCGTAGAATACCGAATAGGCTTTGCCCCGAGACATTGTTTTAGTAATGTTTTTCAAATATTTCAATAGAATTTTCACAATTTACTTTGGAATATGGTAATATTGAACGCATTGCCTTAAAGGTTTTGACTTATGAATAGAAATTGTTAAATAATTGAATAGATTTACATTTGATATATATATATATATGGAGGGAGAGAGAGAGAGAGAGAGAGAGGAGTCAGAAATATAATAGACTTTCATCTTATATAAACTTATATAAGAATCATAGTCACAAATCAGTTATAAGTTTAGTCATTGAACCTCCGATGCACCAGATTTGAGTCTAACAAAACTTTCTCTAAATTTAATTCTAAAAGACATCATTGAATACCTTATAGATCGAACGACAATAAGTTCTAAACTTTTATCACAAGAGAACCCAATTTATGATAGGTGTGATAAATACATTTAAAATAAGAATCATTCACTGGCAAGCTTATTATTCATCAAATCTTTTGACAATTTGGGCCTTTGTGACTAAAATACAATTTCTAAAAGAATATTTTGAGAGAATATCCTGAAAGAGTGTTCTGAGAGACTATTCTGAGAATATTTTAACTGAATATTCTTTCAGAATATTCAGTTAAAATCTCTCGAGATGAAATAGTAATGCATTGAAGGTTCAACAATTAAATTGAATCTATTCTAGGAGATTAACATAAAATTTGGTATGGGTTGAAAGTCTATTCTTTTTTAAATTATAGATCAGACACGCTTCTTGATATGTCCAGATTCTGACTCTTATCTAGCTATGAAACTAAAACATGAAGTTATGAGCTTTTTCAACAGGATAGCTGTTGAGTCATATAATACTTTCTTACATATCTGACACATAAGTATGATATAAATCACCATAAAATCTATATTATCTATAAGAATATGGTAAGAATTTTAATGCATGAAATAAGATATTATAGTAAATTTACCTCAAATTTATAATGTGTTCGAAATATGAAAAATGGCATCGAAACCATCATAGATATAAACCATATGCCACTTATTACTGCTCCAGTTCTTTGCTTTGTTACTCTTACGTGAAGTGGAAACATGATGGCTATGAAACGATCGCACGATATCGCCGATAATGTTAAGACAGATGATGTCAGACAAGTCACTATCGATCAGGAGAACAATCCAATGTGAAAACTATTTTCGAGTTACAGTGTCATATTTTATCTACGTTTCTATTGTTTTCTCGTATATCCTTAAATATATCTTTGATTGATTTCCTGATTGTTATTTGACGAGATTTTCTTGTAAATCTTTTTGTTAAAATTTACAATAAACGATTATTTTGCTGTAATAGCATAGAATCTAAATCCCATAAACTGATAAAAGGCTACAAATATGAATATAATTTGAATACAATCTTGAAAACAATTTTAAAAACAATTTTCAACAAAAGCTTTCAAGTTTCCTGAGTCAGGTTAGTCTGGCTTAAAGTTTTACAAACAAGATGTAGGAAAAGTTGACTAAAGAGTGGAGTAAATCTCTAACTGAAAATAAAGCCTTTTCCAACAAAATCAAGTACACAATCCAGCGTCAATTATTTATTGGAGAATTGATTTATGAGCATTGCCTCTTCGCATATGACCTATAATACTCTTAATATAGCATTTAGAGACTTGTTGCCTCTAAATTATGTTCTTTGTTCAATAGATTTATCAGAAAAGCATACATTTATTCTTATTTATGCCATCAAACTTCAATTTGAATTCAATAGAAATACGGTGCTGCTTCATTATAGGCAACTTCGGTAAAGGCAATTTTCACTATAACTAACTCAATTATGAACGACTGCCAGATTTTTACTATTCTAATAATACTGAGGTTCTTATGTTATAGTGAACCTCATAACAGAAAGTGCTCGCTGTTGACAATGCTGTTAAGCTGTGAGCACAGCTTTCGCTTTGCCTCATTGCAGGCAATTCTTTTTGATAAATGTAAAAATTGAGACAATATTGCTTCAATTTCAAACAAATATGGTTAAAATGAGAAGAAATCAATTTATATAGATATAAAACATCAAGTTAATAAGTTAATTGATAAAATGTTTCTAACAAAGAACAATTTAAATCGTCATTGATTTGAGTTTTAGCTTGAGTAAAGTTACTGAGACTAAGCATGGGCAAATACTCTTTACAGGTAATAGTTGCCTATAATGAAGTTGCAGTGCAGACTGCAGCCAACTTTTACTTTATCAAAGCAAGCTTAGGTAGAGGTAATCTGTTTACATGAATTTATCTACAAATACATGTAAATTTATAAGAATCTAAGCAATCAATTCATAGAAAACTTTGTCAAACCAAATCTATGTGAAGTTTACAAATCTTTTCGAATCTTCAATCAGACTCCAACTCTTTTTTCATTGAATTTTTTGATATTTTGTGTAAATCAGTTTTTGTTTGCACATAATTTTTTGGATTCCTTCTTGTTTACATTCAACCAATAAGTAGACCAATACACGTACTTAAGCGCCTTCAGTCTAATAAACTTAACGCAAAGTTTATGTCACGTATTTTTCTTCGAGATATTTGTAGCCTCGAGATAGAGCAAACCCTCATTCTTTACAAGTTCTTTATTAACATTTTTTCTTTGCAAAAAGAGATTCATCTGATTTCGAACCCGATTAATGTCTGTCACAGTTGTGGTGTCAATAAAAATCTAGAAAATCCTTTAAAATGTTTTCCATGAGATTCCACTATATTTGATATATACTTATATTATATATACTTTGGTCACTACCAGCACAGTCTTAGTCAATTTAGATATTTACTCAGCTTGTCAGTCAATCATCTAAATCTAACTTAAGGATTGGTATTTTCAACTTATATCTCCATCTAACCTTAGGTCATTTATGTTTATATAGCTTTACGAGGGCTCAGGCTCAGGCTTCAGGCTTCAGGCTCAAGCTCCAGGCTCATGCTTCAACAATTCACTCTCTAAAGCTTGTGTTTCATTATTTTTTGACAGACCTCATGAGAATATATTAATATTTGAAAATATTTATCAATGTTTTCGCAAAGTCTAACTTAGATTATGTAAAGATTAATTAATAAGCTTAAAAACGTTAGATTGAAATATTAATCATTGTCTTTATCAATAATTAATAACTGATTGCAATGCATGTGATGATTGCGTGTCAATCCGATTATTGAATTCAAACTGAGTTTGAAACTAATGTTAAATCTCAGTTATCACTCTCTTAAAGTGTAACGAAGAGTCACACACTTTTAGCAACATTTATGAGGTTTTCGTTTATTATTTATTTGGTTAATAAAGCATTGTGAGTTATCACAAACCAACTCAATTAGAACCATTTACAGCAATCATTTCTTTTTAATTATTTAATGTCAAATCTAGACTAAGTTTTATGCAATTTATCTTCAATTTAAGATAGTTGAATTGGATTCAAAAGTGTTAAATTGATCTCTTGTTAATATCATATCTGATATGAGTTCATTTGCAACTATTTTGCACTAAAATTACTCGGAAATAATTTGCAAGAATCTCATATTTCTACGAGTAAACTTGATATTTTAATTGGTTTCTAAATTTAGTCTATCACTTAGACCACCAGCCAAGTAGAGACCACGATTTTCGGGCGTTACTTTTAACGAAATTCGGCGGGTCTTTTCGGGTGTTAATTTTAAAAGTAAATTTCGGGAGTTTTCGGGCTTCATAAAATTTGATTGATTCAATTGTAACTACAAGTACAATTAGTTTGACTAATAATTAGAAAAATGACATTTGATATCATCATTCAAATATAATATAGTAGATCTTTTGAGGTTTTCAAGATAAAGTTTAGTCCGTTTGAAAGTTAAAACATTACGAAATTTGCTAAAAGATCTTTCAGCGTCTAAACCTCCAAATGTAATGCATAATAAATTAAGAGCAACTATTCACAAATTAGGATCTAATGTTCTTTTCTTTTTAGACATATTTATTTGCTTTTATTTATCATAAATATCAAGATAAATATCTATCAAAACAAAATCACGTGTACTTTTGAGGACTTTTTTATTTATAAGTTAGGGATTTCATACTTCTAAAATTAGGAATTTTCGGGGATTTTCGGATTTTACCCGAAAACATATTAGCTAAAATCGGCAGGAATTATCGGGAAAATTCGGGTTTTACCCGAAAATCGTGGTCTTTACAGCCAAGTTAAGAGTCAAAAGAAGACTTTTGATATGGATAGTCTTGATAATGTTGTTTTACTTCAGTTTATTATAAGTTCAAAACATAATCTGAAAAGCCTTAGTCACACGTGCCTTTGAAGTCGAGATCCGATAAGAACCATATTTTGACAGATGTTAGGATTATCTCCTATTTATCTCTATTACTAAAGGATCAGTTTGGAGACTTTTTGAATTTATCTGTATCTCATTTTACTATAAAATTTTAGAGTTTACTTCAAGATAGTTTATAAAATAAATAAGATATGATCTAAGGCATGAGAAAATATCATAAAAATATAGTTTCATATCTTTATGAATAATATATAAATATTTTATGAATAGATGCTTCTATGGAACGGTTTCAATAAAGAATCTTAAAACAAGAATAAACTAGTATGGCTTTTTTATTAGCTTCAATAAATATCTTGTTCTAAGTTACCAGCATTTTCTCATTCCTCTCTTCGATTCCATCAGGCTTAAAATGTTTTCGAACAGTAGTTCAAAAACAAAACTATTTCAAATCAATTATCACTCTGCTTCAACTAATTAGTCAGTAGTGCAAGCTTGATAGATTCAGGCCGTATTTACGATTAGTTAGCGAGTATTACTTTAAAGACAGATTAAAACTAATTTAGCTGGAACGAGAGTATAAAGTTATCGTCCAAACGCAGGGAAGCTTATGAAAAAAAGTTATTTTAGTTTTTTGATCGCTTTTAAACTCATTTCAAACAACTTGTAAGTTAGTTTCTATCGCAGCAGTCAGCACATGGTGGCCCGCGAGCCAGCTTGATTGAGGTTTCGCCAAAAATACTTAATCAGTATTCTTTATGAAAATATCGAGACTTTTATTTATCAATGAAATTTTCCTTGAAACTCAAACGCTAAGATATTATTATAAAAAGAATCTATTATAGGCATTCTTCGTAAATGACTATATTTTATGATGATTGTGCAACTATCTATATAAGTATCTATTCACATTGAATCTGGCCCCGAGACTAGTTTTGCAGTCAAGCGCTTTCTTATTGCGTCGAAAAAAATAAATGGAATTTTTCAAATATTTCAAAAACATCAAACAATTTTTTTGTAGAATTCTCAAAGGATAAATATAAAGCTTTGATGAAATTCAGAATATTTATTACAGTCGAAAAAATATAAAAAGATAAAACTCAAGCTCAAACTTAAAAGTTTGTCTAAACTGATTATTGACTTAGTACCTAAATCTCCATCATTATTTATCAGACAAACATTCTTCGCATGCTTTCCTTTTCAATCTTTTCTTCCTCTAATTGGTTTTCAATCAAATAATGATTTATGACAAATTTCGGCTTCATTCTAACATCAAATTTGATATGTATTGAGTTTATATGTAGAGACTTTTCAATAGCATTCTAAATATTAAGGCATATGTCACTCAGTATTATAAAACGTATTTCTGTCATCTTTCTGTGATACTTTAACTGCTAACTAGATATTATAACTGATCTTATAAACGCTAGATAAACTATCACTAGTTTCGCAACTTTTTCTCACATCCATTAAGTTTGAAAAACTGTGACATATTAAGAAAAAGTTGACAGTAGTACTCAAACTTGTAATTACTAAACCATCTCAAAAAGTCAATGAAAATAGTTGGGAACATCGACTAAAAAGTTGGCTAAAATGTTGAGTTAAAGTCGAAAAAGTTTACTAGATAAGGTGAAATAAAAGTAAAAATGAGTCAAGCTTCTTAGTCAGAATATGTGTACGCATATTCTTTTGTTTACTAGAATTAAAGGACAAAATAGTCGATAGAAACTAAAAAAGTCCGTTTGAGTGGCGTTTTATCCATTTTTAACGTTTCTACAACTTTTACGACTTTTAACATTTGAAATCAAAAAGGTCAAATTCAATCCTATAATAAGCTTTTGAGCTTATGTACTTTCTCACTTTCGTGATAGTTAAAATCATAATTTTATTTGATTCACTTCGGACAAACTACTGTTGATTAAGTAATAAATAAAATAATAGTATTATTTTAAGAAGTTAAAAATTCAGATCCTCTTTTGAACTGTGATAGATTAGAGTATTTTCGAAAGATAAAGGTAGCTTCAAATACTTATTATGATAGAATAACTAATTTATACTATTTTCCAAAAATATAGTAACTCCTTATAACTGAAAGAGATGTGATTTTGATCTCTTTAACAATATTGTATTATAGCGCCTATGCGATTAAGTGCTTAACTATTATACAAAAATAGTGTTTGATACATTAGACTGACGAAATATGGAAGAAAAAAAAACTGATATAAATTAGTTACTGAATAAAAGGCTTAACATAGAAATGGGTAAATCGTGCTATAACGTCATTAACTATATACTTAATGAATCGGCATTGACATAAGTTAAGGGTTGCTGTCATATTCATTTCTCTAGTCTCTGCTTTTTTTCATAAGTTGTTTCAATTATTTATCACTAATTCTTAATTAGCAATTGTGTCACATTTGACTTATTACAAAAAATATTATTATAATTAATGTAATAAATGAGTTTCAAAAAAATCTTCACATATGTCTAATACTATATGAATCTTAAAATCTGAACTAAATTTTGATTTTAGTTTACGGGCTATAAATTATGTAAATTGTTTATATTTACATGTGATCCATTTAAATTTAAAGTCAAACCGAAGTGACTTCACTTATTAGTTCTCACGGGTATTCATAATTTATGCCAGTTTCTGACTGTAATTTATATTGAAACTGCATGCCCGAAATGACACTTCCTCCCACTACTCATGCAAGGCTTATATGTAATGCTCATATGTATTGCTTATATGTATTGCTCATATGTGACTCTCATATGTGATTCTCATATGTAATGCCCGTATGTAATCCTCATATGTAATGCTCTTACTTTTTGTTAATAAAAATCATTGAAGCAAAATCTATAGAGAAACATTTCTACCTTATCAAAAGACTTATACAATCTGACTCTCAGTTTTGGCTCATAAACTAGTTTTTTCTTTTTTTCACTACTCAATTGCTCTTCAGGTAAAGCTCATAAAACTTTCATAACTCATAAAACTGTTTTGTGATATTGCTTGGCTTTTATGATGGATTTTTTGCATTCAGCTGAAGAAGTCGCTTATTATGTAGTTGGACTTAATATTTTATTTGAAAGATAAGTTAAGACTATATGAAACTTAATAAAAGCATGTCAAATCAAACTTTTCACTAATTTACTGCTTTAAAATTCTATGAATATGCATTCAATATATTGCACTATTCCATCACTTATCTAATAGGTATGTACTTTGCTTTTTATCAGTCTTCAAATTTGTTTGCCAATAGTTTTACATTTTTCTAAGTAATTAGAGAACAAATATTCGCTAAAATTGAATTCATGTTTGATAAAAATAAAACCAATTAAAACAACGGAATACTATATAGTAATTGTAATAAGTATCTTAATTGTAATTGTAATAGGTTCGTCGTAACTACATATGAAATCTTAAAAAAATATTTCAACTTAAGATGAATTCCTCCACTCAATTCTTGCTTATAAAGAGATGTTGTTAAGCTGAATACTTTCCTAAACTAGTCAACAGAGTATTATATTATCCAAGGAATAAACTCAACTCTGATCATTCTAAAAAACAAAAGAAAGAGTTTTAGGCCAAAGAGTTTGCTTCGTTTACTTTTCATTCGAAGACCACAGCTTTTCTTTTAAAACAAGTCTTTTATAAACAGTTGCATTTTAAAAATAGATTGAGGATAAAAGCATTGTAACTCGATGGAAATTTGTGGTTTGTATAATTGAATAAATTATTTTTAGAGATGCATTCTATTAGCTAAAAACTACTTTCTTCAAGATCCTCTTACGTATATCTGCACAAAAGTCATAACCACACAACTTCTCTCATATCATTTCTCAGATTGTCTTTTCTTAATTTCAATTTTATCATAAGTACGTAGATAAGCATGCTTGCATTAAGTCGTTAGTTTGAATAAATGAATTCTAACTTAAAGTCTTGAAGAAAGATCTGATCTTTTAGACATGATCTTTTGAAACAAAATGCAATTTCAAGATTTGACAACATATTAGTATTCACCTACTAAGGTCGTCTACAGTTCTCAGAATAATTTTTCTGTTTTTCCCAATTGATAAAGTCTTACTACGGATACCAGACTTACTGGATCGGGCGGCACAATACCAGATTCAAACAATTTCTTCCCAATTTCAGAAAAAGTTTGATGAAATCTTAAATACTCATTATTCTTCCACATTATTTTCATCTTTTGCTTGAAAAAGTTTCAGAAAAAGTTCTAAAATAAGTTCTGATCCAAATTTTATGACAAAAACTCTTAATTTAAATTAAAATACTGTAAAACTTTTTATTTTATCGAGGCTTCAGTTATAATACTATTTCTAAAATTTATGAAAAGAATATGCATATGCTCGTTTTATCTTCAGGGATCATAAGTAGTTGTCCGTTTTAAGCATTTTGTCAAAATATGATCAACAATTCTTCTCACTGTTCGAATTGAGAGAACCTGGCAACCGTAATCTTAAACGCCAGATGTACAGTTAAGTGTAATTATAACGAAGACATAATTGCATTCGATGAAAGAAACATCTTTCCGAACAGTGAAGTAATGAGATTTTCTTTATTTTGTCAGCTTTGATATTGAAATAACTTTTTTCCACTCACTTTCACTGATTCAAAAGTTTTCATTGGAAATCAATTACTATCAGTTTAGTCTGTGAACTACTTCAACATCACAAGTACTAGTACTTCTATTTCTGTTGAAAATGTTCAACCGGATTGAATGGAACCATTCATGAACAGATAACTTTAGGTTGCCATCCATTGAAGAGGTTTCTTTTATATTTTATCTATTTCTGTTCTATTTATATGATTCACGTGATTGCATTTGTATGATTTACGTGATAAACATTTGAAATGATGCTTTAAATCTTCAAAACATATTTCGAAAGCAGATCATAAACTAAATTTATTGTAGTTAATATTTTTCTACTGAAAGATTCAACAATTCAAAAATGCAAGTAATAAACATATTGGAATTTCAAGTATGACCGAAGTTCAGGAAGAAGTGAAATAGTATTAAATTATTAGCGGTGCACACTTTACTTTAAATCTAAATTATGGATAAACACATGATTTTGCAATTAAAATTGATTGATGCACTTTCGTGCCACCATTAAATACTTAAAAATAAGAATCATAACATAAGAATAATACGATAACATATTTCATCTGACCTAACTCAGACTTGTCTAATACTATTGTAATCTAGTCCAACTGAACTTCTAATAGCTCTGTAACCGTTATATCTAACTTTTTAGTTGTGATTATCAAAAATGATAACTCGCAATTTGATTCAAGTTTTTGTACTGTTCAACAGTCTATTAAATCAGTGGCCAATAATTACTAGTCAGATTACGCACTGCATCGACGAAGTATCACTTCATATTTCAAAGTTTTAGTAGTCACTGTTCACAATCATGATTGCGCGTGCATTTTATAATTTAATCTTAATTGAAATACTTTGCAACAGTTGATAAAAATAGTATTGTTCCAAACTATTTCTTAGTTTACAATCAGCGTGAAAAACAAGTTCATTTCAAAAATGACACTATTATTTGACATTCATCATTGATTTCATAAACTTATTCTATTAGAGAAAATTGTCTTGATTGAATGAAATAACAGTAAATTATTAGGCGTTGTTCATTATAATGAATCTCATTAAGGCTATACGAAATGAATGTGCTAACGTTCAATCTAGACACAGCTTTACCTTTGCTATGAAGCTAGAACTTTTCATTTAACATTGAATAATATAAAATTTATAAGTCTAGATCCTAGCTTCTAGATTTAAATATAAAATGCAAATATTTAGTTTCGGATCAGTTCTAACTTAGTAGAGATGAATTGCAACTTTGTCACAGTGAACTTAGACTGAAATTTGAAAAACCTAATTGAATAGCTAATAATGTTAGTATACTAATTACTTAAAACATTATGCTTTTTGTTTTTGTACAAATGTATGCTAACTCTATTCTTCATTTATAATTTATATATTGTAAGTCATTTTTTGCATTAAATAATATATATCACTAATAAGTCCTTTAACGACCTTACTTCAAATCAAAGCTTAAACTTATATGAAATTGTTATTACTCGATTGTAAGAACACTTTCTCCTATCATTTCTTTATGTTTTTATAGCCTATACAACATTCGCTAACTTCTTCAAATGTTTATGGCTCAAGTTTTATTAAAGAAAAAATATTACAAACGAGTCACTTCGTGTTTAAATACGTATTAAACTTAAATTATTCAACCGAAACACGAAAGCTGAGAATCAACATTTATGATAATTGTTATTACAGTCATAAATTTGTTAGAACTCTCTGTTTGACGATTGTTATTGTGAATTACACTGAATGATAATTAGATTCTCATAACAGTTAGCTCGATCTCAAATCTTCAAGCGCTTCACTTAGATTGCATGGTTGTTCATAAATACATTAGAATTATATTAAATAAAGTTTAAGTAGAAGAACAACTGTGGAAAAAGACGATTAGACTGAATGTTTTTAATCTCTAAAGTACAAAATATAAACTGATATCGATTTATCAAAACGAACAGACCTGAGATTACCTAAACCTACTGTACTATTAATGGGTTCATAAGACATTTATAATCTCATTTTTTACTTCGCTTCTCTTATATAATAAATAAAGTTAGGAACTAGAAATCATTTTGATAAGATCAAAGTAATGTTGCCCTGACCAGGTTTGGTCTGGGGTAGGCCACATCTTCGATTGAAGGCGCTAACCAACATATCCGTTCGTTTTTAATTGAGCCTTTCATTAATGTGTGACAAAAGCAATCGATTGACTCATCAAACAAATATAGCTTCAAAGTTTGTCCCCAACATTTTTTCAGTACAAACCTAATCATAAACTTTGAAAATCTCTAGAGATCTATAGTCCTCTTAGCCCCCTTTTGGCTACGGCTGTGGTAATTTGGGATTGTCTTATAATTTGATAACTAGGCTCTACTTGAATCCATTATCTATAACCTTATAAAATAAAAGAGTGGGTGATTTGATGTAACGTCAGCTCAATCATCGCTTAAAGATCTCACAAGGGATTAACGTACAGCCGATCCGAAAAGTATTATCTCAGATAACTGAACAATGACAATAACATACTTATATAGTGGACAACACTCTATTTGGCTTACTTTGTGCAAATCCATTGAATTTACAGATAATGGGTCCTAAAACATAGAGGGGTTCAGTTAAATTGTTGACGAGATGTGTCCACATGCAACACACGCATATCAGGATATCAGCCACCGCCAAATTGGCCAAATAATAGTTTACTGTTATTCTTAACGATCTATTCAGAGCCACCGCTAATATAACGCCAATATTACCAATCATTACGGCAGCCATAGCCACCACATACAGAAATATTTTACAATATTCTTTCCACGTAAATGGCTTTGTGATGTTCTGTGGGTTTGGAAAGTCATATTCTGTGAAGTTGAAACTTGTTATGTCGCTTGGTTCTTCGCATGTTTTGTTCGTTTCTAACTTCAATGTCTCGTTTAGTAAATTGTAACCCATTAAGTTATCCATTATTAAACTTTTGTCAATTTACAGCTTTCAATCTATTACGCGATTGTCTATTACTTAAAGCAAACTTATTTAACTCAAACTAAATACATGGCTCATAAAGCAAAGGTAGAAATTATATATTGAATAATATATTCACTCTTGATTTAGATTAATGATAAAATTCTAAATCACTTTACTTCGTATGTTATTCACAGAACTGAAAATGAAAACTTTGACAAAGATCTTAAAAGTTTGAATTTCATTCACCGAACTATAAGATAAATGAACGAAGCTGTGGATCGGCTATAGCTGAATAAGTGGTACCAACTTTGCCAACACTTGCGTCCAATATTTTTCACTTAGTAGAATAAAATAGCGCAGAAGCGAATCAAAGTCTATCTTGCTCTTCATAAAACCTGCAACTCTTTTGTCTTGCTTCTCTTCTCAAATCGATATAAAGTATTAATTTCAGTATTTTGTGAGTAATTAATTTTACTGACAGTTAATTAAGTAATCTCATATTTTCTATAGTTTATTAAAACTGAACCTATTTTTCTATAAGTTATTCTAGTTAATTAGAAGTCTTATTATGATTCTGTTTTCAATACATTGAACCTGATGAAAGAAACTTCAATCTTAATTATATGCCTGCACTTGATAGCTAAAAATCTTAATAATGTTGTTCTGTCTGAGAATGTTCGAGATTGTTCTTAAGATTAGATTGCGATACAAACTTAGATTGCGATACAAACTTAGATTGCGATATAAGCTTAGATTACGATAAGATCTTAATTCCCAGGTATGAAATTTGTCTTATTTTGACCATTAAGCTTTAGCTACACTTACACTCATAAGTCAAATGCATTTTAGTAATATGGTTTACCAACTTATTTATTAGCTTGGTTCTGGTCTTTTCTAGTCCTTTCACCTAGTGTAAATACTTAACCAAACTATTCAAAGATTATTACTCAATAGCTTATTATTCAGTGTTTAACTTAACCCCATTAGAATTTGTCAATTTCTCATGTTTACAAAGTTCAGGATGTTTACTACATCAGTAGCTGATGGAATCTTTTAGTCGCTGTCCACTTACAGGGGATTGGCAACAGCGTATTGCAAAATGTTAAGCATGTTATGCGACCCGATTTTGGGTCGCGGCCCACCATATGGACTGATTTCGCGATCCCTTCTCTTTTTCATTACATACAGCAGTCTAACTGCTATTATGCTTGACTGAAAAAATATAATCATAATAAACATTTTCGTTTATTAATGGTGCATAAAGCAAACAGAGAAAACATAGAGAATAGATTTACTATGAATATTTGGGTTTAGTTGAAATATTCTTTATTGACAATTTACTTTTTAGAGTCAATATATGCCTCCAATGTTTATGTAATGCATATGTCCAACTTCATATACATCAATCTAACTCACTTTCATCAATTTCGGCCATATTGTTCACATTACTCACTTTTACTTTTTACCCCTAAGAATAAACAAGGATAAATAAATAACAAATTCAAATCTTTTATCTCTATTTATTTATGGTTATTTATGATAATCATCTATGTTGAATGCGTTAAAAGTTTTCAATTAGCTTTCTCCTATTGTTAACTCAAAAGTTTTATTAATTCAAATCTTTAGAGACTAAAACTTAATTAAGCGATAATTACTGAAAAGTTTATTAAACTATCAGTAACAATCACTACCGTAGCTAAGTTAGTCTGGGGCTCAAGTCTTTAATCAAGTGTTGACACCTGTCGATCCAAACACTAACCAACATTCAATATCTTTTAGTTTCTTATCAAGTCTTCAATTAATGTTCAACAATAAGCAATCGATTAGTTCGTAAAATAAATGCAGTTTCAAAGTTTTTCATACAGATTTACAGTTAAGTTAAAGAAAAGTCTGTAGGAGTGAAACAGTTGCCCATTGGCTACGATTCTAATACTTTGAGAAAACTTTGAGAATAAAAGTTTGACAAATGGCGCTTCAATACTATGGCAACACATTCTAAAATCACATGACTTACATTTATAAACATTATAAACAATAATTAAATGAGATTTAAATAGAATAACAATAGTGATTTATTAGTATAATTATTCAATTGTTATTTAGTACATAGTTGTGATTCATAATGAATATTAATAGCTTGAATGATGACTGCTTAGCTATTATTTTCTCTTTGCTTCCTTTTAAACAGTTGTTACGCGATCGTCTTGTTTGTAAACATTGGCGCCAATCTATTGGTTTAGTTATTTATTTTTTTCCATTTATTTTTTTTTCATTTATTTTTTCCATTTTTACCCCTTTTTTTTAATTATCTTTTTCTCTTCTTTTTAGATCATTACGTCTCTAATGAACGCAACTTTGTTTATAACCAACTTATTAATTGTGCCAACACCGATCAATATTTTTATAAATATCAAGATAATGTTGATTCGCTTATCAATTTGAGTGTTTTTGAAAAATGTGTTCGATTAATGCCTAGATTATTGTCTCTCACTCTTATTGGTTATTATTATTTTTATTATCTTATAGTACATTTTATAATGTTTTTAAGTTCCATATTTATTTTCTTTTAATTATATCAATATTTCATCTTATTTTGTTTTCTTTTTAAACTTTTATAACTTTTATTTCAATAGTAGAGCAAAATTTTTCATTAAAACTTATTAATATTTTGTTTTTTCCTCTCGTTTCCAATAACCAAAAGGTGTTAAAGCAAATGACGCAATGCTTCCAATTTTGACCAACAATTGCCCGAACATAACAAAACTTCACTTTATGTGTGGCGAAGAATCGCTTACTTTCGTTGGTTTCAAATATTTAGTCGAAAAGTACCCAAATCTGAGTCATTTAGATCTTCCTAACTGTCAATTAGACGACGACTTGGTTCATATAATAATAACTAATTTACAAAATTTGGTTCATTTTAACTTTGGGACCGATAGGAGCCGAGCCTTTCGTCTCTCCCGATTCACTGGACATACTCTTAAGACCATTGGCAACAAAATTAAGTCATTAATGATTGGAGAGTCCATGTATTGGGACGAAGGTTTTGTGTCATCTCTGGTCAGCGGCAATGCTAGGAATGTGACAACACTTAAGATTCACTTAATTAAACTGAAAGGATTGCGAATCATTTGTGAAAATATGCCCCAACTGAAAGAGTTTTATTGTAGTTTCAATGGGGGAGATATTAATACACATGAAAACAACATCGGGTGTATTAAACATATTGAAAAATTGCATAATCTAGAAGTACTTGAGTTGATAGACGATGGAAGACACCACTGTGGCATAAATGGCTGCTTCAGTATATATACCACTAACACCTTAATGCAGATGATCAACGGTTTACCACATCTAAGAGTCTTGAGAATGATTGACTACAACAACTGGCACTCGTCTACACCTAATATCGATTCCTTTTTGAGTGTTTTGAAACGGTTGTGTCCTGATTTAGATGAGTTAGGAATTTCTGCGGGACTTTTTCAGTTGAAACCTGAAAGCTGTGGATTGATAGCTATGCTGAACGTTCGTAAGCTTACAATACAAGGCGACACTTCCATCACTGAAACCCATCACACTAGCGGTCAAAGAAAACAGGATTTCATTACCAATCAAGTCATCATTGATTTACTTAAACTCAATCCAAAATTGACTGTTTTTAAAGTCGAGAACTGTCCACTTGTTGATGAAGAGGCACTTCTGGGATGTCTACAAGTTGCAAGTTCAAGATCTAGAGAGCGATTTCACTTAGTCTTCTCTAACACTCGACTACTGTCTTCACATCAAGTCAACTCAAAAATTCCCGACAATGTGAAGCTTGAGATCACTAAAGATGAAGACGAAATCAATATAGATCTGGACGATGACACGGACTCTTCGATGTCATCATTAATAGCCAGTAGTGATGAGGAGTCAATAGGGATATATTATTCTGATAATAGTAATGATAGTGATTAGAAATAAAGGCTTTAAGTTTTTTATATGCTTTCCAAATAAATATTTTTAGTTATAATTTTCTCATTTATGTTAATATTAGTTTGGTCAGTAAATTTTGCGCCTCTAGGTATTTACTAGTATTTATCAGTAATATTGTATAGTTAGATACAAATACTAACTACAATCAAATGGAGGCTTAAGTTTCGAACTTCAATTTTCGTCTATATCGAGCGCCTTAATTGAAAATTTTCAAAAATTGAGTATCCTTAATCATTCTAAATATATGGATTTTAATCGAGAACATATTCGGGCAAAGATTTCTTGTTATTGGAAAAGGAGGCTAAAATACCATGAATTCATCCTTTTCAGTCTCCTTTTCCAATAATTAGAATCTTTGACCGAATTTGTTCTCTATTAAGATCCATATATTTAAAGTGTTTAAAGATACTTGACTTAAGGCACTAAATATTAGACGAAAATTGATGAAATTCGGGGCTAAGGCCTCCATTTGATAGTTTGTATTTGTCTCTAACTATACAATATTACCGGTAAATACCTGGATGCGCAAAATTTATTGACCAAACTAATGTTTAGTGTTATATTATGTAATGCCATTTGGCATAAAGTTTCATATTTATAATTATAAGTTTATTGTACATAAAGAAAAGCTTGAACTTGAAGTTGAGGGAAATTTTTATTTAAAATTCATAAATTTATTTGTCCTTCAAATCCTATTCTTATGTCTCATTTCCAAACAATTTGTCTTTGAATCCATTTTGAACATGATTTCCATTAAATTATTTGCTTCTTTTCTGATAATTTGTATAATAATATCAAGATTTGAAAAGACAAATGCTATTATTGTATTTGTTGGTCAAACGACTGCGTGCGACACTTGCGATGGTATCGAAACCAATTCAGTTCGAAATATTTTGTGTTGTGCTAAGTTCAGCAAATGTTGTATTCCTGACTCCATTGATAAATACAATGACGCCATTGCGAACAAGACTACTAGAAGGACATCGTCTAGTCGTAAAGCAAGAAGTAGAAAAAGGAATACTCGTAAACGAACTCAGCCGAGAGCTTCACTGTTTCGTGACTGAATTGCTTGCAAAATGAATTTCTAGTATTTCTATTGACTGTTTCAAAAGATTATTCATTGTTAACAAGTATTACGAAAGTTTTAGCTTAAGTAATATTTTATGAATTCAAACTTCATATAAAGGCAATTTTATAGAGTATCTGAAGTTTTTTCAAGTTCTTACTCTAAGAAACTTCAATAATTATCTTATAAAAAGTTAAAGTTTTGTTCTGTTAACTTTGGATTGAATATGAGTTCTAATAAAACAAGAATTTATTTTCGAAAATAATCACATAATCTATGCACAAACTTGTTTTCAAACTTAGTTTGTGCCTCACATAAAGTGCCCTCAATTTAATAATTTAAATATAGATTTTGTGGTTCTGTTGCCAACCGTTAGATAAGTGGCGTAATTGATGGTAATTATGTTGAAAAATTGATGAACTAAGGCTCTATTGAGTAGAATTAAGTTGTTTAAGCATTCATTAAATAAGCAAAGTTAGCAAAATTTCATACTAAATCAACTTTATTAAAAATCACTCAAACACTTAAGACAAAAATCATTTTTCAAACTATAGAAGTTGTGAACAATAATTAAAAAACAATAAAGAAAATAGAAATAAAAATAAAAATAAAAAACAAACCCATAGCAATTAATTAATAAATAAGTTAGTGTTAGTAGGAGTGGTTCCGCCACTGAGTAGATACCAAAACGTGGTATTTGCGCACTTTCACTGCGATCCAAACACCCCTTTAAATGATAGAAAACAAGAAATCATAAAAAACCAATGTTGTCATCTGATCATAAAAAAAACAACAGAATTGTTGGCGTTATTTTGACTGACAACAGATTGTAGATAAGTGCGAATTCAAGTTAAAAACAATATTCAGTTAGAGGAAGAGTGAATTAAAAGAAGATTAAACTGGAAGGAGAATAAAGAGAAGAGAAAAAGAAGAGAAAAAGAAGACAAAAAAGAAGACAAAAAGAAGACAAAACATCAACAAATAGCAATTATTGATACAAAAACAAATTAATGATAATAAAGATATAGTTGAAAATGATGTTAGGCGGGACTCCAGGAGAAGTGAATCCAAACTCATCGTGGCTCAACTCAAGAGGAATGTGGTTGTCTTATTCTTGTGGTGTTTTAATTCTTCATTTGGCTCTTTTGTCTTACCCGTTCCTGTCAGTTGCGATGGTTTGGACCTTAACTAATTGTATACATAATGCGGTATTTGTTGTTCTAATTTTTATTAGTAATAGTTTTAATTATTTTTTATTTCCACACTTAAGCGTCAAAATTAATAAATATTTTCAGTTCAATCAACCAGTAATGTAGAAAACTATATTGAAATTGAACGTTATTGTTACGTAATAACTTTAATTCAAAAGTATTTACTGTTAAATACAGTAGTGATTAGTATTAAAAACTTTATTAAATACTCGATTATAATATGCACCTAAAAAGATAACAATAGTAACGATAATTAGACTAAACTATTGCTTTGATAATTAGGCTAAACTAATTAATAAGTTTTTAGTGTTAGTCCTTATTTGTCTAGAGTCACTTTAATTCAATTACGATACAAGTTATGCTCGACTAAATCTACATTTATTAGCAAATTGAACTGAATTTCTCAAATTTCAAATTAAAAGCCGTTCAATAAAGTTATTAATAGATAGATGAAAAAGGTTTGAACGACATAATATGAATTATTAATACATTAAATGCAGTGCGGAACCGTATTACTGATACAAAAACAACAAAAACCTATTTGTTCATCTGTTAATGCATTTTTTCTTCATCCAATATAATAAATATCTCAATTGAATTAACTTAAAAGCATTGAATAGACTTTATGGTAACATATCAAACAATATCTCATACAAGACTATCGATTAGAAGAAAAAAAAATCAATTTTATTACTTTACATAAAAAGTTATTAATAATAAGTGTTATAAGTCTGATATGAGTCTTATTCTGATTTCAGGTGATGTTTATATTTCTTCATTTACTGAAAGGCACTCCATGGGAAAGTGCAGACCAGGGAAAAGTTAGATCATTAACACATTGGGAACAGATCGATGATGGCGTTCAGTTTACTTCCACTCGTAAATTCTTAACTGTTGTTCCAATCATTTTGTGAGTTGTTATTCTCTAAGCCTAACCTATTTTAGCCATCACACGATGTGATTGACTATCTCGCTTTAGGGCTAATACTAATTCTCAATTCCGGGTGTTATACGAATTGTAGTGATTCTCAGTCTAGTCTGATATGAGTTTTGTCTAACTAGACTGATAGACAACTTCTGTATATGTATTTTATGAAATGTCCTAGATCTGAAAAAGGCTTGAAGCGATAACTTATTTAAAACTTACTAATAAAACTTACATTTGTATAATACTTCTAGGTTTTTCCTGACAAGTTTTTATACCAAATACGACTCATTCCACTTTGTGGTCAATTTTTCGGCTCTTCTATTGGTCTTACTGCCCAAATTGCCTCAATTCCATGAGGTCCGGCTCTTCGGAATCAATAAATATTGAATAAATATCAAATGAACATCAAATAATGTTATAAATATGTTGACCATTATTTCTATATTAAAATTATTTACTTTATTGATAGCATTTGAATGAGTAAAATATTTTTTGCTAATTAATAATAATTATTATTAATTGGATAATCAGATAATTGACTGAATCTAATAACTTGATGTCAACGTGGATAAACCAGTCCCTGACTTAAAACATTTAAATAATTGCTAAATACAGTAAGACTTGTCTAACAATGTAATGAACATGTAGTTAAGCGGTTTATAAAAGTAAATAAAAGTTATATTTATATATTTTTATCAGATCTTAAACTGATTTTCAAATATCAGTAAAGTAAGACATGTTTCACTGTAATTGTCACTCACATACTTTGATCTAAAGTGCAAGTTTAAAGTTGAAATCCATGTCTAATGAGCTTAACAAAAAACATATGTCTCTAGTGTTACACTTTGATGAGCAATCCTAAACTTGAAGTAAATAACAGAAGGACTATAACTAGAAATGAAAGAAAAACAAAATCAAATTGATGGAAAGGAGTTAAGAATTAGTTAGAAATATGGTGCCATTAATGGTGCCATAACTGCTTTATCAGAGGTAATCTTTTCACTAAGTCTAGTATTAGGCATATAATGGTTTAAGAAGCGAACGATTAATAAAGTTTCGGCGATCTAAAGAAACAATGAAATAGTTAGCCTTGAGGTACGATTTGGTGGCGACTGATATATTTATAAAGTATAGGTATTTATAAGGTATTTGTAAGGTATGCCTTCAGTAGTGGTCACTTGGGATTTGTTGCCTTTTGGCTCCACTAACTTATTGTTTCATTCATTGGCTCTCTGTATCGATTCCGAGCACTTTTCACAACTTATTTCATCAATACTTTTCAGTCATTTCTATGCATACAAATCAAACGTTTTATTCTTTTACAACTTTCACATCTAAGCAGTAATAATAACAATAATAACAATAATTTGATACTGTATGGAATCAAACTGATTAACATGATAGAGATGAAGAGTATTGGAACAGTTATATTAATGATAATTATTGTGCAATTGGTTTCAGCGAAACCTATAATAGTTCATAATAACGCAACGACACAAATGCCGGTTCTGACCACATGCCATCCCGGAGAATACATTCGTCGTGACTGTAAATTCTATGTTGACTGTTATAAAGGCAGGTGGAGAAGAAACTTTTGTCCCACTGACAAGTATTGGAATCACGACCTCAAGAGATGTGATGACTTGCATAATGTTCCCGAATGTTTAGCCATTTTTCTTGATATGCAGAACTCTCCTCTCAACTCGAAAGAAAACTCCAAAGACAGCTCCAAACACAACTCCAAAGACACCTCCAAACACAACTCCAAACACTCCGACCACAAACTAACTCACTCCAAACTATCTAAGTCCAAATCCAAGAATAACTCCTTTGATGAAAACCTGATCGTCGAAGAAATGTCAACTGAGAAGATAACTGAACAAACAAGTAGTGAATCACCTGTTGGATCGAAGATAGATAAGAGTTTGGGATCGGATTCGTGTAGTAATGGATATACATTTACAATTGAGATTAAAATTCATAGCAGTGTTTATAATACGTTTAAAGTGCTCTATTATTATATTTATCTTATTATAGTTTATCTTAAATAAAAATTTATTTCAATTCAATCTTAATCCTGATTATTATCATCATATGATAAGATGTGTGTTGCAGGTGCAAAAGTTGAAAAGCTCAGAAAGTTCAATGTCTTATCACTTTCTCTTTCTAATAACTAGTGGACAGTTTGATAATCCTAATCACTGACCAATTCCAGTCTAACTACTCTATTCTTTCCCCCTTGTTCTTCTCTTTAAAAATTGTCTTCTTCTCTGTTTTTCTTTCATTTGCTCTCAAGCTTTCTGTCTCGAGTCACTTCAATTGAAACATCAAACTTTCTCATTTCAACTATAACTTTGTTTTCAGTGAAAATCAATATTTTTATAATGATTTTCGTTAACCATTCCTTAATCATTGCTTTATTGGTAGCAATTAGTAATTGTGAGTAGTATTCGCTTCAAAAGTTTATTACTAATTGTATGGTTAGATATCTTTACTAATGGTTTCAAATTTGATTACAGGCTTTGACGATAATGAAATCAAACAACTGAATCGGTCAGTACTAATGGATTGATGAAAAGTTTGCCCAAATCTAATGTTTCCTCTATTTTAGGCAAAAAAGACATTTTATATTCAGGAACTTCAGATTTCAACCACGACCGATTGACATTCCAGTGCCTCATTTTCCATTCATTCCTATATTTAATCCGTTCCTAAATTTACGTCCACCACCGCCACCAAGTCCTCCGAAGTACGTTCCAGCCAAACCACAATACAAAGAAGATTATTCACCAGTATATCTGACAACAAAGACCTATTCAAATGAAATCTACCCGACATACAAGCCTTACGTCAAACAACCAAAACCTTATACGACTGCCAAACCGTATGTCGCTCCACCGGCCTATACAAAGCCATCTCCAACTTATCCAGCACCAGCTCCGGCCAAACCTTACGAAACACCCGCACCATCAGCTTATTCTAAACCAGCACCAGCTTATCCAACTTCAATGCCAGCCAAGCCATACGAAAAACCCGCGCCACCGGCATATCCTAAACCAACACCAGCACCAACTTATCCAACTCCAGCGCCAACCAAGCCTTACGAAAAACCAACACCATCGGCTTACACAAAGCCAACTCCAGCACCAACCAAGCCTTACGAAAAACCAACACCATCGGCTTACACAAAGCCAACTCCAGCACCATTTAAGCCATATGAAACACCCGCACCATCAGCTTATCCAACACCAACTCCAGTCAAACCATACGAAACACCAGCACCAACCAAGCCATATGAAACACCCGCAACATCAGCCTATCCAACACCAACCCCAGCCAAACCTACACCACCAGCTTACCCTAAACCAACATCAGCTCCACCAAAAGTCTACACTACTCCATACACAACTCCATACACTACTCCATACACAACTCCAAATACCACCACTAAAGCGACCACAACTACGTCCACTAAACCATATGAACCACCAACGGTCAATACCACTCCATATACAACTCCTAAATCTGAAGCATACCCAACACCTGCTCCATACATGTCCACCACATCTAAACCTTGTGTTACGACACCATACCGTGGACCATGCTCTGCTCATTATTAATACTTCTATATCAATTTCTCATTTATAACATGTTGTCCTAAGTCAATTATTTAGCAATCATTTTAATTTAGTGCTAATTTACAATAATCGGTAATTTTATTTATGTAAAACATAACTGAATAAAAAACATTGTTTAAATGGATGTATTTGTTGTTGATTTATCATTTAATGGCAAATCAATTAACACAGATTTCTTTTTGTTCTTATCTCTTAACTGCAATTTAATTTTAGGCTCTATTTGTCTGTCATTTTCATTCTGAACCTCTTCGTCAACTGTTATATGAACATTGACTCCAGGCTTGATGAGAAGATTTTCGTGAGCGAAAGCGATCTTGTTGATAATTCTTCGCTCGACTTCATGTTTGATGGAACGCGCACCGTAATGGACGTTGTATCCATCAGCTATTAATCCAATTACCCTCTTATCCCAAGTCAACTCCATCTTGTGCTTATCTTTCGCCTGTTTCGCCCAAAACTCCAACTCTTTCAGAACTAATTGAGTCAATTCTGATCTCGAAAACGGCAAAAAGTAAACAATTTCGTTAATTCTGCCCAAAAACTCGTCTCTTTTGAAGTGTCGCTTCAGAATAGGACGAACCACTTTCTCTTTGAAATGTTTAGAAACTGTCACATTTTCAGTCACTTCGATGTCATCTATTTTTCCGCTATATCTGGCTTTTGCAACTTCTTCGGCTTCTTTTCTCAGCTGAAGTCCATATTCAGCGATTTCATCGCTCGCCAGGTTAGAAGTCATTATAAAAATAGCATTTTTACACTCGATTGTCTTTCCCTTGCCATCAGTCAAACGGCCCTTAATTGAAAACAAATTGAATTGAGAACACAAAAAAGTCGATGTTATATAGACTCTAATAAATGATTGTAAAAGTAGTGAAAGGCCAAATGAATACCTCATCAAATAATTGCAACAAAACAGTGAGAACATCATTATGAGCTTTTTCCACTTCATCGAAGAGCACAACAGCGTCGGGACATTTCTTGAGGGCTTTAGTGAGTTGTCCTCCTTCATCATGTCCAATATAGCCGGGAGGTGACCCTATGAATTTGGCCACTTCGTGTTTCTCTTGATATTCAGACATATCCATACGTATGAAACCTTTCTTATCATTTTTATGAAGATATTTGGCCACTTGTTTCGCTAACTCAGTCTTTCCAATACCAGAAGAGCCGAGAAAGAGGAAGACAAGAGGATGATCTTCATCATACCAACCGTTCTCTTTGCGTCTGATGGCAGACGCAACTGTAGTGATAGCTCCCTTTTGACCAACTATTACTTCTCTGATCCTCTGTTCCAGTGGAAACTTTCGTCTCTCTTCTGCTTCTTTTATTTTAATAACATCACTATATTTTGACTCGTAATCTAGTAGTAAGTCTCTCATAACACGATTTCCTTCTTTGACATAATCGCTCGGTTTGTGTCCCATTTCGTTCTCTAAGTTAGGATTTGCTCCTCTTTGATCAATATTTGAACAGTTTCTAAACTATTAGCTAAAACTGCGTAATGCAAAGCAGTTGTTCCGCGAAACGAGACATTAGCTGAGAGTAAATCAGAAAACTCTTGTTCTCTAGACATGGCAACTCTCAAATAATTGAATCCCAATTGACGCGAAGTTTGAAACACATTCGAGAACTCGTCTCTCATATCGATATCTGCTCCAGAATCGAGTAATAGTTCCACAATCTGTGGCCTATCATTAATAGCAGCCAGAAGTAATGGACTCCAACCCAAAATATGGCGACAGTTTACATCAACTGACTTAGATTTGATTAATGCTTCCACTCCTGAATAGTCACCATTTTTTATGGCTTCGAATAGTCTCTCTTCGTTTGGAGTGTTTTCTCTTTTATTATTATTATTATTATTGTTTTGAAGGCATTCCGCGAAACGCATTAATGGCTGAAAATTAGTTAAATATTTATTGTCTAGTCTATGATAATTGATGTAATATAGTGATGATAAACATGCTATTGTTGTCAGCGATTTCGTCTTTAAATAGCGATGGCTTCCAATTATTGTTCCTCTACTTCTCCATATTATTCCAAACAATTTGCAACTATTTCGCAGTTTTGATGACAACATTTTTCCATTTAATTGAAAATTACATTTGAAAATCAATTTTCAATTTACTTTCTGAGGATATGTTTGCCGATTATTGCGTCATTCAATGTTGTGATTAAATAAACATAACATAAATGATGTTCAAAACTATTCGTATTTTGCCATCCCTTTTGGTCAACCAGAATGAGTTCAATTGCTATAGAAGCAAATGATTATAAAACGTTTTCTTTAATCTTTTATTATTTATGGTTTGACTCATTGAACTTTTGGATTGAAATTGAAACTTTTCTGCTTATTGTAAGAATTTAGAGCAATCATTCAAACGAACAAATGACTGAATAAGTAATTCATTTCAAATCAATTTAAGCACAAAATAGACTTATAAGTCGAAAGGATTACATTAGATTCGAATAAATCCACACTAGAAGTGATATAATAAAAATGCGTCATTTGGTTAAAAAGAATAGCACTTTGTTTATGACTATCGACAGTTTATCTTCAGATAGAAAACACATCAAAAGTGATCATTCGCTGGCATCAAAACAGTCAACAATTGGTCCAAACAATACTGAAATGAATGCAATTTCAGAGAAGACTTTATGTAACTCAACACCAATTAGCGATCATTTTGATCCAAGTCCACAAAGTTTAGTTAAGAATATTCAACTCAACGAACAATTGTCGCAATTCATAGATTTTAAAGATTTAGATGAAGTAATGAGAGATTTAGATGATATCGATTTTAATAATAAATGTTTTTCTCAAGACAAAAATCAAACTAATGGAAACATCGATGCAATAGTCAGTGACTTGAAGACTGATTCAAATTCAGTAGTATTGAAGTCATCCTCAGACAAAAGAGAGTCATGTCCAGAGAATTCCATTCTATTCCATCTCATGACATCACATTCATTGACAAACGAATGCAATAAACCTGATTCTAAGTTATCGTTGTACTGTTCATTCAATAGTCATTCATCTCTAAATAGTGAAGAGAATAAGTCATTCATTGAAAAAGAAATGACTCAAAATAGTTGTGATAAGCCTCTGGAGTCAAAAATAGACCACAAAAAGGGAGATGAAGGCCATAAAAACGATGATAAAGGCTTAATTGATGGAGAAAATAGAAAGAAGTGTAGATATGTTCCAAAACGACAATCAGTTCGACAAATGTTGCGCAATATGGACCCAAAAGAAGCAGAAAAGTTGTCCGAACTATTGACAATGGATCAAATCTCGTTAAAAAGTGATATAAGCGTAACTAAACTAAAGTCAGCCTCTTATGAGAGGAAGAGAATCAAACTGTTGAGTACGATTAATGAGATTGAGTTCCATTTGAGTAAAGGATCGAAAAATGTGTGGATAAGTTACCTAAAGAGAAGAAAAGACTCACCTTTGAGCGGACTGATAAAAATGGAAGGTGATTCAGAGCGAAGAATAGGACGGTATGGAGCGTTCACTGGAGGTTGTGTTCATACAATGTCAGTGATCGCGGGCGTTGTTCGCGTTACTATTGAAACTGTACAAAAGAAAGTGGAAACTGACGAACAAATCAAGATTCCCTCCCGATCTCATTATCATATTAGGAACTTTAAGTCAGAAGATGCTTATATTTATTTCGAGATTGGACTTACTTAAACGTTTTTTTCATATCAAAATCTTTCATTTCTTATTACTCACTGTTTTTGTATATTTAAACAAATAACTAATTAATTTTTATAATATTTTACTATGAATCAAAGTCAAATAAAACTGTTTTTGCAATACATAAACGAAAGTTAATTTAGTTTACGACGAATCAAAGCAATGTTAAAACTAAATCTAATTGATTTTATTGCTAAATTTTAACATATTTTAATCCATTCTTATTTTAAGCTATTTTACAACAGCTTTTCATCTGAGAATATCTTTAAATTAGTTTATAATTTTTAAAATGGTTAGATATGAGTTAAAAACAATAAATTACATATCATTGAGTTCTATATTATTACGATTTAAATCCACAGAACCATAATAGGAATCAGGATTGTTCTTAATCGTTAAGCGATCCAAATAAGACCTTCGAAGAGGAATGAGAAAGAGCTTATGATGTCTTTGATTAGTGATTGAAGATTGGCTATTAATGGCTTTCCAATCTATGGGATAATCAGCACGTTTGCCATACCGCATCGGTTTTCTTCTTTCCATTGAGCATCCAACACAAGATTCTGAATCTTCAGCTATTGTTAATGTGACGCATACGAACATAAGTATTGCTATTTGCAAGTAAGTCATCATTCACTAGATTGCAAACAACTCAGTTGTGACTCTGACAATTTGGACAAAAACTCTTATACAGACTCTAAGAGTGAGGATTAACTTCTATCAAATCTTATTCAGGTTGAGATTCTCTCGACTGTGATCCGTTGTGGAGAAGAAGTAACTTATATCGTAAGTGAGAACTAATTTTATTCGCTGTTCGAGACACACATTCTGATAGAATCCACAACACTTGTAGCCAATCATCAGATTCGAGGAGCCCCTACAAGTTGTTGTTTGCTTATTATATCAAAAAGAGAGTGGGAACAAAAAATATGATTTACCTGATGGCAAAATATTATACGTTCTACTTATGATTTCATGTCTAGTACACAATATGGTGGTTACAAAAGAGAAGTTTTCTACCCTTTGAAATTCTTGTTGGACCATCAATATGTTTAGCTTTCATCAGTTCATCAAACTTACTCTCAAGATTTAAATTAACGGCTTTGGTCAGCTCAGACCAGATTTTAGCTTCCATTTTAATTGACTCCACTTTCCAGCTCAGACTTTGGCCAACTATAGAGTAAGATTAATAAAAACTGACTTCAAGCATGTATTCTGTCTGTTTGAGTTATGGTCAGACTTGCATAAGTGATATTTTATTCAACGGTCCTCATAAGCAATTGAATTTGTAAGATTCTGGCTATTAATAATTGATATTGAGCACAAGTTAAGCTAGTTTTGTGTCACTTTCGATTATAGATTTACCTTTTTGTAAGTTTGACTCTATGTAGTGTGTTTTTGGCACATTTCATACTTTATTTGATTATATTTGTTTTCCATACATGTTTTCATAATATTTACGCAGTATTTGGACCGAATTGTTTTCTCTGAAATCTCAACGAATATCAAATAATTTATTATATAGTATGTAATATAAATAAGATTTGTTTGATTTTATAACAAACTTGTTTCGCAAACTTATTTTAGATATGAACCTGTTATAAAAAGTGCGTTTTTAAGAAATTCAAATAATGAAACGGCTTAACTCTTATTCAACTCCTAAAAACAAAATTTATCAATCATTAGACTCGTTATCTGATTAAAATACTATTCAATAGTTTGTTTTAGTTATGTATTAAGTAAAATAACTTTTAAAATGAAATACTATAAGTTTTGATTATTTATGAACTTTGATAAAAATTTTGATAAGAGCTAAGATAAAAATCTATGACTGCATGTATTACAGAAAAACAGAATAGAAATTGAATTGTTAAAAGCCCTTCAGTTATCAGAATTAGTAAAGAGCATATTTCTCCTCACAACTGATTGATATAGTCAAAAATACATAAAGGAAGTAATACAATGTCAACTTTATTTAAAGATGTAGAGAACAAATAGAAGTTGTTTATAAGCAATCAATATTACTGTAGAGTCTATGTTGTGTTTAATGGAGTCATGTTGTGTTTATTCAGATGAAAGTTAAATATAGATTCGGTAGTAATCAATTGAAAGTCATACTAACAAGTTAAGATGATTAATAATTAAATACAATGATCGAACTTGACTCTAATCTAAATAAAATCTTAGAGTATCAGTAATAAAATGTAAAAAACATATAGCTAATATGGCATAGACTCAATCAAAATGAAAATTAAATTTAACTTATAAGTGTAAATGGAATTGGGCGTCGATGTAGCGTAAGGTATCGGTTACGCGGAATCACATGCTACCAAATACGTACTGCTAATTATGTAAGAATAGAACATCGGTTTAGGAATAAAAACTGATTCTAAGTCATAGATGAAGAGTCAAAGGAGAGGGACAATAAGCGATTGTGTCCGGGCGAAGTGACTACATATAAACCATATATAAACCACATATAAACATTCACTATTAACGTACACATACAATAGTAAAATATTAAAACATAATTTACACAGGCTTAATAGAAATTTAATTTTAATTGATTTTTTTATAATGGGTTCTATGGGAGACTAGTTTCACTTCAAAAGTTAATTTGATTCCCGCGCCACCTCTCAATTAGAGCTAAATTTTCATAGTACTGTCTTGGCCGATTAGTTTGGATGATGCACCCCAAAATGATACTTTCTTACAAACATTTTTTGCATTACTAATTAGTATTATTAATAGAAATACTATTGTGTTTACTATTAACAATACTAATTAGTAATGCAAAAAATGTTTATAAGAAAGTATCATTTTGGGTGCATCATCCAAACTAATCGGCCAAGACAGTACATGTATCAAAAGTAGGAAATGCTTTTAGGGAAGTTTCATAACTGATTAAGGCCTAGAACATGTTCAAAACCTCATTCAAAGTTAGCTTTTTGTATATGGTGCTACCAATAGGCTAAGTTCATTCATTTTTATCTATGAAATAACACTCAAATGAATAATTTGTAGAGATATTATTCATGGATGAACTGAAATGGACACTGAATAATTAGATCTGAGTAGTGAACATAAAAGATGTATTTTTACTAATACCACTACCTCGATATCTCAGTCAGTAAAACGTCAGTAAAGTGATGTTATCATTCAGGGTGATGTTCCTAGACCTTTTACTTCATTATTAAAAAATTGAATTGTGATAAACTAGTTCGCTTTTGAATGAGGTTTTGAATATGTTCTAGGCCTTAATCAGTTATGAAACTTTCCTAAAAACATTTTCCATTTTGATACATGTACTGTGAAAATTTAGTTCTAATTGAGAGGTGACACGGAGGTCAAATTAACTTCTGAAGTGAGACTAGTCTCCCATAGAATTCATTATAAAAAATAAATTAAAATTAAATTTCTATTAAGCCTGTGGAAATTATGTTTTAATATATTACTATTATATGTGACCCCTAATAGTGAATGTTTATATGTCAAATGTGGTCAAATCATTTCGCCCAGACATAATCGCTTATTGACTCTTCTTTTTTCTCCTTCTGAGATTCAATTTCCAATCTAGTACTGTGTCATACAATTGAGATAGTAGTGCACCATACGTGTTCGATTGGGCCAAAGTTGAAGTTTCAGTAGAAAAAGTTTAAAACTTTAGCTTGAAATAAGATTTACCTGTTCAGAGCTTTTTTACACTAATTTCTAATTGGATTGACTAAGTTATCGGTTTAAATAATGAGATAATTATGTTAAACAACTATATTTTCAAAGCTATTAATATAAGCAGATGTGGAGGATGATAAGCAGATAAGCAGATGCTCCCTTTGCATCACATGTGAATACGGCGCTGATACAATTGATTTATCATTATCTTCATTTGGATTTAAGGCACAGTGCTGTAACTAGGTAATTCTGCTTAGTCAAGCACCAGTTAAATGTCCGAATCGGTTAATAGGGATTAACAACTAGAATGAGGCAGTTTTACTACTATAAAACCTAAATAAACAGATTTATACCTAAATTGACTCAATTTATGGTAAAGTGTTGAAAATTTTTCTATTTTACATTCAGTTTATAGTGTGAGAATTTCTGGTGGAGCCCTCCCATGCTCCATACGTAATTACAGAGGTGATCTAAAGTCACAGTGCTCGTTAAGATTCCTCTAGTCTACCTTCCAGAAAGACTAAAATATATGTTACTTTTCAGTTGCAATAGTTACTTTTTTACTTAAATTCGTGCAAACACATAATCAAATTATATTAAACTCAAAACACATTTATATATTTTGTTCTACCAGAATTGTTAATTAGTTACTGCTTTAGTTTTCGCCGGGTAATTTATGATTTTTTTATTTGAATTCAAATTCACGATCGGTAGATAATTTTTAACCACAATTTAAGCAGCGCATTATATAAGAATGAAAAATTTCTTCAATACTTATTATTCTTCATTTACTAAGAATAATTGAAACTGATGTTTTTTAAACTTTGCATTGAATTCATGCTAAATATTAGGGAAATTTACTGAACCACGAAAGCTATTGAACAGAATATATGAATGAAGCGATATCAGGAAAAGTGAAACTACTTTAGGAAATCGATTGCCTACATATGAGGCAAGAGGAACATCTTCTCTATCTCTAAGTGTCAAAAGAGCTTATTAAGTACTAGTATATATCATATTTAGCGCATTCGTCATTCAATATTTTTTGGATCTGAGTCTTAAGTTTAAGATTGTTAGTATAAGAAGTATTGAAGATTACTTTTAAATTGAAACGGAGATGATACTATTAAGGGTTTAGAACTAATCCAACTTTTGATATCTTTATCAAACTTTTAGCTTCATTTCAGTAGAGTTTGATATGAATGAAAGTTTGTACTGATAATTTGTATAGTATGTAAATCATTCATAAGTTACATTATTTTTGTTTTTATACAATTAAAACATTTCGCGATAAGAATTACTAAAGTCTTATCTCTGTATTGTTTTATCATTAGTTAAAAGTCCACAAATTAACTGAATCAAAACTTATACGAATGTATGTCTTGATGTATACGTTTTGATGTTTTAGTCACAAAAGTAAGGCTCAGATGTTCGATTAGTCAATGAAGCTAAATGACTAAAACTTAATACTGAATATGAATTTTTGGTTAGGGTTTATCATTATTAAGAAGCCCTTTTCATATTTGAAAATAAAGGAGAGGCTCTTCTTGTAGTCAAAACTTCATATCTATAAATCGAATCTACTGAAAGTCATACCTACAGAATTGGTTTATCATTTTCATCTGAATCTCAAAAATAGATAAGTTACTTAATTTATTCTTCATAACAATTATCGTTACGATCGAAACAATTAAATACTTTTGAAGTTTGCTTTCAACAGAAGAAGACGGATATAAAAACTTATAAAGAGATTTCTTTTACTTCTTAAATGTAAGAACTTACATGAATATTGCTCTCATATTGCTTGAGTTTTCAGTACTTATTTCACAAATCACTGGTTACTGGTAAACTGGTTTATTATATAAATAATATAAAGCCTTCATATCTCAAACCATTCGAAATGGTGTCGGGTTTAGTTTGACTACGAAGTATTGGTTTCACGATTAGAAAACATACCTATAAGCTGCTTAAAGACCAAAAATGTTTTTCATAACAAGAATGTTTTGTTTGAGAGCGTATTTTGTTGCATTGGCAATCTCTTCAATAACATTGTTAGTGAATAGCCTAAATCTATTTTGTCTCTCAATTTCGCGGGTCAGTACCCGCGGCGCTGCGGCGGGTTGCATACGGCGTTCGCTCAATTAGGCATTAATGTTTTCATATGGTGTCTTCCCAGTTTATAGACACCCACTTTATAGACATTTCATTTCATAGACTAAAGATTATTCGCTAATGAAAATTCTGATAATTGAGGAGATTAGTGATGTTAATTCTAAACAATCTAATTGAATCTAATTTTGAAAAATGATCATTTTTCCCTTTGTTTGATTCAATGAATCTTAATTCAGACGTAGTTTACAGATAGATTACACAAACTCCAACCAATTAATAAAATTCATATATGGATAGGATATGCAGAAACATTCTAATTAAATAACAAATTGATATATCAAGCTGAATAGACTCAAAATAAAAACCACTTTTCATTCGCTTGAAAAATAGTTGAATGAGTTTGTATTTTGCGCGTGTTAAATATCTTAATTATCATAAGATTATAAGATTAACGGATTAGTAGATGATGACGCATTATGAGATTCGATGCACCTGACTTTCAGTTTAATTAATATACAATTATTTTAAAAATCTCAGATGTGTAAATAAATTTAAAGAATTATTTTGAATAGCTTAAAAGTGTGTCTCTAATAGTGTATATGAAATGAAATGTCTATGAAGTGAAATGTCTATAAAGTGGATTTCTATCAATCGGGGTATAACTTTTCATATACCAAATAATATATCCCAGTATAAATTACTGTTATTTTAAGTTAAAGCTCAATCAAATCAATAATAAAATCAGAAAAAAAATCCTCAAAAAGCAGATAAAAAATACAGGATATCATGAATTTTCTAAATTCAATTCATTTGGGAATAAGTGATCAAAATGAGAATTTTTGACCAGAATTGCTGCTCTTGACCTTTGCCATAAAATAACTATTATTAGCGCATTTCTAATTAAAGCCTTATTCGTGAAGAATTCATTAGCTCTCAATATTATATTAACTTATATTGCCTTCTGTTTTGGTCTTATGTGGGTGTTTGTTCTGCAAGGCGCTTCCTCAGTACCTTCTGAAGCAGATAAATACTATAAACTATTGAGATATTTATATTTTATCTATTCTAGCTCTAAAATACCAATGAAGATGCGAATTAGGGGTATACTCGAAGCGAAGTTTTGATGTTATCGATTATTTTCTATCTGAGGTTGTCAACATTGTTCGAAAAAATTGGCCATAAAAAATAATCTTATATTGCTCGAAATGGTTCAGTTTCGATACTTTCGTGTTTATGAAGTAAGTTCTAAACAATTTAATCCTAAACTCGTTAAAATATCTTTTATCTAATAATTTTTATTTCGATTTAGATGATGGTCATAACAGCAGATTATCTTATCAAAGTAATTGATAAATCTTTTCGAAGTTTAGAGAAATAGATCCAATAAAGAAAAATGATAGAAAGAGCCGCATTACTCTCAGATAAGGACGCCACTTAAAGTTTTCAATAATTTATTTTCATTGTTATCATTAACGTAAAGAATATAAGTTTTTGAGATATTTAAAATAATTAGAAACGTTTTGGGTTTGTGCATACGAACATTATAGCAATAATAATATTGATTTAAATACAGTGCGATCAAAGATAGAGTTCGTACCTGAAACTTAGTGAAAGGTATCATTGAGTTTTAGGTGCGAACTCTATCTTTAATCGCACTGTATATGTTATGGTTGCTTCGATCATAGTCTGGAGTAATATGAGTTGATTTGAGATTCTATTTGAGATAACAGATATCACCAATAATACGTAATCATCAATTTTGTGATCCATCTTCAATAGTTGCCTTAAACATGAACTAATAACATGGGGAGCATGTTTGTCTATCACAGAAGTGCTAAGTTCAACGTCCTGAGTCCAACGTTATATCACTTGGCGGGGTCGGCCACTTCCGTCGGAAGTTGGCCGGAAGTGGTCAAGTGTGGTGTTAAAATGTTCAGCTCGGCGAACTGAATCCAATGACGCACCACACTTGGAGATGGGAGTCGGAAACCCACTTGGACCCATTAGCCCTGATTCATCTGATAATTCCTTTTGTTTCTAAGGGATTTAATATTTATCAATAAATAAATAAATAAAACTCTTTTATTATTTTCTTTATAAATCAACACAGTTTTAGTGTTTTTAAAGTGATTTTTAGATATAACGCCCAAAGAGCACTCTACAGCACTTTTGTGCTATTTAGCGCCAAAGAGTCACTGCGAATACTTGTTTATATAGGGTGACAATTTGTATCCCAACGATTTTAGAGGGGCATCAATTTTTTATTAGTAAAGATATTTTACTAAAATGTAAATCAAATTAAAGCGAAAGAATTATATTTTTTTTAATAATAAAGAAATTGACCCTCATTTTTAATACAGTCTACAATTTTGGATTGTAAAGACTGGTAGACAAGTAACAATAACTCTCTATTATTATTGATTTGATTCATTTCTCTTCTAATGTATTGTTATAAGTGTTCAATATCGCTGATCTCAATTGTATAAACAGTTTTTGAGGTATCTCAACAAAAGATAGTCACAATTAGTAATGTCTGGAGGACGGACTGGTCAGAGATATGAACCACCAGCGCCAATCAATTGGTAGAGTTCACTGTTAGAGTAAACCATTTTTATAGATTTCAAAAATAAAACCATTTGATAGAATGAAATGCATCGAAATAGAATTTATTTGTATGACGTCAGAAAAAAATATAGTTCTTTTTCTTTAATTTGATGTACTTTTTAGCTGAAAATCTTAACTAATAAAAAAGTTATGCAGCTTTAAAATCGTTGTGATACGAATTGTCACCCAATATTATTAATGTTTTCAAAAATATTATTGCATTATATTAAAGTTAATCGACTAGATCATAATTATTGTCAACTTTGTTTTATTGTATTTTATATTATGAATAAACTGTATTTTTTCAAAAATTAAAGAATTGTAATTATTTTTAACATAGATGGCTCTAATTTATTGCTAGCTATATGTTATCACAGTAATATTATTATTCCAACTTAAGGACGGAAAAAATAGAGTGACATCTAATGCCTAGAGCATAAAACAGAACCAAAGTTTTAGTAGAACAGAACTAAAGTTTCAAAAGTTAGTATAGTATTTTTTTAAGGTTTAGTGCATTAGATGTCACTCTATTTTTTCCATCCTTAAGTTGGAATCTATATAATAAAATGCTTAAATGCTCTTTCTGTGCGACCAGTCAAAAACCTTCTTCGTAGTGATCACAAAGAAATCAGACTAATTTCAATGTTTTCCGTCTGGTACAAAGAGTTGATTAAAATGTTTTTAGGCTAAAAATTAGCTACTGTTCTATTTTTAAATTTTGTAAATACGCCGCTTAATTGAAATATAATACAATTTAAATAAACATAGTGCTGAACAGGAAAGACATTGCGCTAAATACAACTCGCACACATAACAAACAAAAACAACAATAAGCAAAATTAAGTTGAACATTTTTTACATTAATCTTTAAGGTTTTTTTAAGTGAAATTAGAAGTGTATTTTGTATATGTGTGTTGTGTTTGTAATTATAAATATTAGTGATTGTCATACAAGCAAGAGATTCACGACTAATAGTAAGGTGTTACAGTTATTCTAAGTTAAGACTAATACTAAATAATAGAATGAGAGAGAGACTCACAGATGCCTATTCATAAAACTATTTGTTCAATAGTTTTAAATTGTACTATACAACTTTTTTAAAGATTTAAATTTTTTATGAACTTGATAACTGGCTTTTGCCCGTAGTTCTGGCTAGTAATAATATAATGAATGCATTCTGTAAATAGACTGGCGAATATTATAACAGCTTTCGAGACCGTGGGTATTAACGCGCTCATTAACGAACAATGGGAAGCTGTGTTGAGTCGCACATATGTTTATAGCAGAAAAATACAATTATTCTCATTGGTCTTTGGTCTTTGATGCCACTGCGCACTCGTTTGTACTTACAAATTAAAGAAAAGTTATTTTGTATTTTATCAATTGTATAGGGAAAACAGTATAACTTTGAAATTTTCAAGGTTCCTTTTTCAACACTATAAACAGTAATGTTCATAATCGATTGTATTAATCTCTTGAATATAGTGTTTAATACGAGGCTTTAAAAATTGCAAAGTTATACTGATATCTCTATAACATCAAATAAACCAACAGTTAAGCAGAGCAACAATGTTGCGAAGGTTTAAGTCTTTGGGACGAGGACTACCGGCCATAACAGTATTGAAAACATCGATTCAAAACAATTTAAATAAATCTTTAGTACGAAGACGTCATTCAAGTCGAATAGAAGAAACTAAAGTCACATTTAGTAATGGGTATGAAACCACTCAATCATTTATTAAGTCATTCAGAATCCAAATTTAATTATCTTTAAAGCCGAACACTTCGCATATCTTCTGGTCGATTGGCTCGAATGGCCGATGGCTGTGCTGTTGTCCAGTCGGGTGATACAAGTGTGATGGTTGCCGCTGTCTCTAAAACTAAACCAAAGTCTTCATCGAGCTTTTTCATTCCGTTAACAGTTGACTACGAACACCAGCCTTCAGCCATGGGCCGCATTACTACGAATTATTCGGGACGAGAAACCGGAACGACCGAGAAAGAGATACTGACTTCTCGATTGATAGATCATTCGGTACGGCCTCTGTTCCCAAAGGGATATAATTATGAGACACAGCTTGTTAGTAATCCAATATCAGTTGACGGCAACAACGATCCCGATATGGTTGCCATCAATAGTGCTTCAGCTGCACTGGCCCTCTCAGACATACCATGGAATGGACCGATTGGTGCTGTTCGAGTGGCTGTCATGAGTAATAATGAAGTTATAACTAGTCCTACACGAAGGGAAATGAATGAATCAATTATGAATATAGTGGTCAGTGTTAATGATTTGGGCAATGTATTGATGCTCGAGGCATTCGCTAATGAACCCATTCTTGAACCTTATCTACTCAAAGGCATCAAACAAGCTGTTGAAGAATCAAAATTAATCATTAACGCTATCAAAAAGTTGCAAAGTTCAGTAGGGAAACCAAAGAGACAAATGGATGAACTAGCTGTTCCCAACGAACAACATTACGATGCCATCAAAGCGTATGTTTTGTCTAACATTTGCTTAACTTTGTTTTCATTTAACGTTTGATTTGGAATTTCAGTCTTTGTACTACAAAAATTCGTGACGTATTGACAAACTATGAACACAATAGACTTTCTCGCGATAAAGAACTAGAAGTCATACGTCGGGACGTTTTGGAGAAAGTCAAAGGAAATTTGACCAAAGAGTCGCATTCAATACTTTCTGACGCTTTTCATAATGTATTGAAAAATATGTACGCACAAGTTGTGATCGAGACTAACAAACGATGTGACGGAAGACTATTGACTGAATTGAGACCAATTAGTTGTAAAATTGATTTGTATAAACCGCTTTGCGGCTCAGCACTTTTCCAAAGAGGAAAAACTCAAGTGACGTGTGAAGTAGGTCTCGATTCATTAGACGCCGTTTGGAGGTCAGATCTAATGTTGGAAATAACTGGTGATATGAAAGACAAAGACTTTATGCTTCACTACGAATTTCCTCAATACGCGACTTGTGGTGTCGGGAAGACTGTAGTTGGCAGAAGAGAGGTAGGACACGGAGTTCTTGCCGAGAATGCAATTCGACCGCTAGTGCCAAATGACTTTCCATTTACTACGCATTTATTGTGTGTAGTTCGTGAATTTGATGGTTCCTCATCTATGGCCAGTGTTTGTGCTGGAAGTCTCGCTCTAATGGACGCTGGAGTGAATATTGCGTCACCAACTGCTGGCGTTGCCATGGGTCTCATCAAGTGCGGACAAGAGTTTCGGATTTTGACTGATATTTCTGGTTTTGAAGATGATTTTGGAGAAATGGATTTCAAAATTGCTGGAACTGAAAAAGCATTTACTGCTTTACAACTGAACTGTAGGCTTGTTGAAGGGCTACCTCTTGTAGTGTTAACTGAAGCCATTGAAAAGGCTGGAGTGGCTAAAATTGAAATTTTGAATATTATGAATAATACAATTAGAGAGCCGCGAAAACAACCAAAGGAGAACAGACCTGTTTCTCGAAAACTAGAAATACCTATCCATAAACGAACAAAGTTTTTGGTTTGTGGCGGATCTATTACGAAATTGACATCAGATATTGGTGTTCGCATCACTCAAGACATTGAAGACGTTAATAATTTTATATTATTCGCTCCAAATCAAAGCGCACTCGACGAAGCGCTTGAAGTGATAAATAAATTATTAGTAGATCCAAGTGAACCGCTTCTATAATTTGGTGCAGTTTATACCACAAAAACAGTTTAAATTCGTGAAAACAGTTTTAGTTCAAATGTACCCAACAATGACGCCAACACTTCACGTCTCAATTAGATATTCGTAAAGTTAATCACCCATCGGCCTTAGGACTCGAAGTTGGTCAACAAATACAAGTTAAATACTTTGGTCGAGACCCTACTTCGGGTCATATTAGACTTTCCAGAAAAGTGCTTCAGTCAACCGAGTCATATAAGAAAAACTTAATTTCTGAAAAAGAACAGTGATTTGTTCATGAGTTGAATAGATTCATTTTTTACTCAAATTAATTTCCAACTGTAACTTTTCAACAATTGAGAAGTGTCTAAAAAATATATACGCTATATTCTCAAATATTGACTTTATTATTATTAGCATTCATTTGATCATTAAATAGAAATCTACGTTTGACCAAAACTTATACAGAAATATAAGACTTGAACTATTTTCAAAATAGTATATTCTTATAATCGTTATTTTAATTTGAATTCTACTTTACTTCACTTTAAATTTTGTTTTTCAATCATTTACTGAAACTAAAAACGTATTGTTTCACAAAATATGAAACGAATGATGGTAATTAAATCAGACATCGTTTAAGTACAGGTCAAAGTTCTCGTACTTTGGCAGTTCTGTAAATTCAATTGAATTTTTTGATGCAATTACTCATTTGGCTTTGCTTTTAATATAAGAAATCGTTTGACTTTGTTTTGCATTTGCTAAAGTCAATTGATTCCATGGTTCCTCATTTGACTCGAAGAACACAATCGAGCTTTTGATAATTAATCACAATTAAATATTTCGAAAGCCCTATTGAGCATAATTTGAACAGAACACTTTATAAAACTAAAATCATTACAAACAATGATGCACACGCTCGGCGCTCACTTTTTCGAAGCGGTCGAGCGCCGAGCGTTTGCCGAGCGTCAAGTAAGCAAAGTTCATGAATTGTAAGACTTTTTCTACATAAAATCAACTTATTTTGTTTAGACTGTAACTTTATCTGTATATAAATTTCATAAATGATGCTCGCTGATTGAAAACCATTCAAACAAATACTTTAGTTTAAAAGCTGATATCATATAGATAATATGTTTATATTGAAGATATGAAACTGAGAGAGAGAGAGAGAGAGAGAGAGAGAGAGAGAGAGAGAGAGATTTCATAAACGCTTTCATATGTGAACACATTTAGTTTCAGACTCAAAAAGATTCTGTCTAAATTCTTCATAACAGAATAAGTCATAAATTTTTGTGTAAAATTTTATATTTAGTAAATAATAACTTTTTTGTATTAAAAAATATCTATACTGCACTTCTAATTTGGAAGTTACATACTAAGACTTGGCGCTCGACGCTCGAGCGTCCATTCACGCTCGGCAAAAGTAGAACGCTCGACGTTCGCGCTCGCTACCGAGCGCCAAACGCTCCAGCGTTGAGCATCACTGATTATAAACGAATAGTTTTTAACAGTAAATAATCTCTTCTAAATAGTGATATTAATTATAAAAACTCAAATTCAACTGTTATCAAATGAACTGATATTGTGATGCGCTGTTTAAGTTTTACCAACAAATCCGTTAATTCGATTAATTTGCAATTTTTTAAATGTTAGTATCAAGTAATTTATTTAATAATTTTCGGACTTATGCAACTCAGACCCATTGAACATCTTCTTGATATTTATAATAATAAACAATAGAAGTAATTGAATGTTTTTCATGTAAAGATCAATTCTTTTGCATTTGATACCAAATAAACTGATATTATTTGAGGTTAACAAAGTCTAATCTGAATAGTTCAATGGTCGCCAGGAAATTCTGATTGTATTCTAGTCTATTTAAGTAAAATATTTCAAAAAAACCATCTTGATATTTAACTTTTGTACCAGCCACTTTTAACATTAAAATTTTTAATCTATTTGACTCAGTTTCCGAAGTAAGAAAGTTTATAACCCAGCAAAAAACAACCTTCCGAGTTTTTTGCACTACTGTAACTCTGAAAACAAAATATTAGTTTATTCACTTAAATTAAATTTTTATTTCTCTTTTATAAAGATTTGACATATTTCGTTCATTTTAAAAAGTGGCATTCAAAATCTCCAAAGTGAATAACTCTTGAGGCGTTTATTTGATATGCTTAATCTGGCAACTCTTATCAAAATCGTTTTAAATAGTGTGCATGCCATCATCTGTTCCAATAGACCCACAGATGAACATCGGTGATATACACATCATTTGAAAGGTTTTTGAACACAGTTTCCAGAAATATAAATCTTAAGCATATCAGATCAACTCTTCAAGAGTAACTCACTTAAGATTTTGAATATCACTCTTCAAAAATCAATTAATATATGATGCTGAGTGTTTCTTATTCGTTATACATGATCCGTGCCAACGATGGAGAACTACGCTTAATTTGTTTCCGTAACCCCTGTTCTGTGTCCAAAGTCAACACGATTCAATTATAGCTATTAAAAGCTATAGTCTTAATTAAGATTACAACTAAATAACATTTATTTCACTCAATTAACAAAACTAAATCCATTCACAAAAAAACTTGGATTGGGATTCAATTTACATAAAATTTTATTCTATTAAATCTTGTAAATTATATACAAATTGAATTAATATCTCAGACTTTTTTTTAACAACAAAAATGGTTTCTATCTGCCACTTACGTGTCTCACTAAAAGATCTGTCCTTTTTTCCAACATTTTTTTTTGACCTAAAGTTCAGAGCTACTTCAAGTATTTTAGTAATATGTAAGTACTCTCTGTTAGTCATCCCATTGATAAGTTTTTCTTTGAATTCAAATGTAATAAAATATTTAGTTCTTATTTTCTTTCTGCATACATCATACAGCCGTTGATCGGTATCCGTTGTGAGTCTGACGACTCTTGTGAAATGGTTGTCGGTGAACGTTCCGGACCAGTAGTGAACGTTTGATTCACACTCAGTTGTGTACCTTTTAATACCTGATATTAATAGAAATGATGACCACCAAACTATTATATTGATATTAGTGTTGAATCAGTTGATTACATGACATTACCGCGCACGACACTACCGCGCAAACGACACTTTCTTCAAAATACGGGTTTCTCCAAGTCTAACTAGGACGATAAAACAGACTATAATTCAGTAGTCATAATACATATTCTAGCCAAATTTGACATGATCATAGACAAACTCCCCCGATTGATAAATCAATTTTAAATTTTGAAAAAGAGCAAGGATGAATGAGAAATTTAAATTTTAATGAAAAATTACATATTTTGAAGAGAATCACATAAATTCAAATTTAATTTCCGAAAAATTAATAACGGGCATGACCCCCGCCAGCCTGTCTCACCGCCTCCGATCTCCGTAAATGTATTTTTATTTATTTCTAAAACACGTAAATGTAATTTAAAATAAAAATCAATTTATAATTATTTTAATACTTACCACACTCTCATTATTGCAGAGCGTTTCCTTTTCGGCAGCACTTTAGGCGGCCTATGGCCTGGAAGCGATTGTGGTGACACCTATATAGGGTGATAGCACATGACTAGTGGAGTCCAACGAGGTATATATCAAGTGTACCGGTTGACGGGTTCGGGATATGTAATCAAAATAATTTTTAAAAATTGCATATATTTTATACTATATATGCATATATAATAGAATACAAACATATGTTCCCCACTATATATCTCATTCACGCATTGCAGACTCATCCTTAAAAGATGAATATAAGTTTTAAGAGCTCACTTTCGCCCGCCTCTCGGTGGCGGAGTAGGTTAAGGCGTTAGGTTAGGTCAGGTCAGGTCAGGTCAGGTCAGGTTAGGTTAGGTTAGTCAAATTTTTCTAATTTGTTTTGATTATATCTCACGAACCCCTCATCCGGTACACTTGATATATACCTCGTTGGACTCCACTAGTCATGTGCTATCACCCTACATAGGTGTCGCCACAATACCTTCCAGGCCATATTCTAAAGCGGTGCCTCCTTTTCTGTGCTGTCATTTTTATAAATTCTCGGAACTTTAGTTCCCTTTCCTCCACACTAAATGGCATTTTGAACACAATTTAAATCAAATTTCAATCTTTTGTTTACAAATGTTTTCAGAAAATCGTTTGTATAACTCATTCTAAAATTAAGTTAAATTTGATTTATTATATAAATTTCAATTAAATTTCTTTCATTTCACATTTTCATCGAATTACCACCCTCAATTTAAATGTTTTCAAAAACAAACATGGTATTTATCAACCGGGGAAGTTTAAGTATGTATATGCAAATTTTCATACAATTTCATCAAGAGACTTCAGAAATATAACATGTTTTACCCTCCTAGTTAGACTTGGAGATAACTGTATATGCGTGTGAAAATTTAATAGTTTAGATTTTAGTAAAAAAATAACGTCACTTACTGTTTTTCTTGATTCGATGTTTCTGGTACCATGCAGATTGTGTTGGGATATTTTTAAATTGTAATTAAATTAAATACACAATAGGATCTTTGTCATAAAAAATTTTATTTAAAATTCAAAAAACACATGCATATACTTACCAATACTTTTTCTTTTAAAGTTTTCGCGATCAGGAGCACAACTTTACTTTGCTACTGCAAAGGAAGGAATAATTCTTAGGTTATTTCAGTCGACTTTATATACCCTAGTGTCTAGCATTTTCCCACCGAAAAACCTTCCATAATTTGTTCACAAACAGTCCAAAGTATTCGCAAACAGTTTTGTTACTTTGACCATCCAATGGTCAAAGCATTCAAAGTTCTAATTTGTTTATTTCTATTATTCCTGTTACTTTGATTATCAAATGGTCAAAGTATCCAAAGTTTCTACTTATTTATGTATTATAGTTCTGTTACTTTGACCATTGGATGGTCAAAGTATCTAGTTTTTATTTGTTTTATGTCTATATTTGTTAAACTAAAGGTTATAATTAAATTTGTGTGTGTGTGTGTTTAATTTTATTCACTTATTTTTTTTGACAAAATATCCCCTGCAAGAGCTGAGCTCCTGGCTAGCAAATGTCATAAAATTTATAAAATAATCAGTTACATTCTCTATGGTAAATAATCTCAGTTTTAAAGCTATGAATTTTTATATTCTATAGATTGAGTCTCGTTAACCTTTGAACAGTAAAATGTTTTAGCCTTAGCATTTTAGTATTATTTTGGCTATTTCGGATACGTTTATCTGCTTTAGGATTAGATTGATGAAGTCTTATTTACCTTTGAACATACTCCTTATTTATTTGGTTCATCTAAGATAATCCTGGATAGCTTCAATAAATTTTGTGTTGTACTGCAGTGTATTATTCATAGCTTTATAAAGATTAAATATATTTTATAAAATAATGAAAAAATGTTATATTCTTAAAAGACAAAAAATTTATCATTAAAAATATTATTATTAAAAGAATTCTCATTTATATAAAAAAATTTTATCAGATGCCGCTGATGGGTGAGTATAACGAAGAAACTAAGACCTTCATATTCAATTGCTAGATGAATAATTAGATGTTTTAGTTCATTCACTTTACCTTTTCAACAACAACCCAATGTTCCTTAATAATATTTTCAGTTCATGTCCAATATTATTTAGTAGTTAATCAATATATTGTACTTCTTTGTACTTCTACTATTGATTTATTCATATTTCACTTAAATTGTTCACATCAAAACACTACCGTCTGTGATATTTTGGAATATCTATGTGTTCGTTGATTGTTTCCTCTTGATAGTCAATGTAAAATTTCCTTTTGAAAAGGGTATTCCTTTAATCGACAATAGTGAGCATCTTTTTTGAGAGAATGTTAAACAAATCGGAACAAAACAATCTGGTTTATCTGGTTTAAACATTTTAATGAATCCGATACAAACGATAATTTTTTAAAACTATATTTTATGCGTGTAGTTTATTTCATTTCATAAATTTATGCTGATATCCAATAAATTTATTACATCAACGTGATAATATGGCGAGATTAACTAGGTGATTATTGTAGATGACATAAGCTTGTCTCTTAGTTTATCTAAAGAAATGCCTCTTATATTGACTCGGTGTTTAGCTTCCATTTTAATCAGCAATTCAGTTATTAATTTACCAACACAGTGTAATTTAATGATTCTAAATTTCCTCTTGAGGAATTTTATTTGATTCTGGTTTAATTTTACATTTTTGATTTTTAAAATGTCAAATCTGCTGAGGGTTTTAATCACACTGACTTCGAATGAGTGCTTAGTAAATAAGTGTCTAATAATTTGGTACGAGTCATTTGGCAGTCTCATAAAAATTTTCTCACTTTCGCAAAATTTACACATCACATTATTAGCACCATAGTGATCATAGATGTGTTCTACACACTCGAATACATTTACATATCTTCTTTGTTGAAAATAATGTTTTTGTTGAGATGTATTTTAAAGATAAATTTCACTGCACAGTGAACATTCAAATTCACCATAGTTATTTGTATTAATGAACAATGGTTTCATTTGATAGTCAATGTGAGATGTCATCCACTGATATATTTCTTCACCTATTTCTGAATTTCTATAGCCTGCACTAAACACTGACGTTGCTGTTTACTCGTTTTATGTGGATTTATTTTATTTACTGAAAATCTTTTAGAGCACCCTGTACATTGTAGAATGTCAATATTTTCTAAATGAAAATGCATGTAGGTTAAAAGTTTGACTCTATTTTCCATTGTACTAAAACATATAGGGCAAATATACGTTAGGTTTATATTATTAATGTTCTTCTTCGTCTTTTCGATATTGTTCAAAATCCTGGTAACATTTTTATTAAAGTTATTATTTGTAGCTTCAGGTATATCTAGCTTGCGTATTTTTCGAGGACTTGGTTCAAGTTTTTCTTTTGGTTCATATAAACCCTATAATTTTTTATATTCCTCAGTATTTAATTTGTCTACATTAAGCGTATATTGTTTAAATTTCTTGGGAACAGGAGTTGTTGGTATCTTGTTATTTTTATAAGCCAAAAATAATTTATACATTTCATTTGCTGCGGGATTTTTGCACACATTTAATGATGGACCAAGTCCGAATATATGCGTTTTGTGTATTACAGAACCTATGGTTATACACGCTTGAAGGACTATGCAACAATCATCTTTTATGCTTCTGATGTAATGTTTGTTTATCGTCCATATGAATTTATCTCTTTTCTGATTACGATTGAAATTTCGGAGTATACAGTTTAACATATTGTAATGCTTCTTTGTATTAGGATTCATCTGCAATAGTAGAAATTCTTCGGTTAATCCTTGAGTTTCACAGCTCTTAAAAACCTTGATACTATCCTCATAGATAGTTTTATAAAAGAAACATTTACATAAATGTTTTTTTTGGTAATATTTAATTTATGTATAAACAAAACAATATCTTGTTATAAAGATCTAAAACTTTTTATCTCATAATGTGTTATTAATTATTATATTCTCTGTGTCAGGGTTCTTTATTCTAACATATATATTTGTAGTCTTTTTTTGCTTTAAAATTTTTTAATTTAAGTATTTATAAGTTTTTATTTTGTTTATTAAAATTTTTCATTTAAATATTTTAGGCTAAATGTCTAAAAATTTCCCTCTATACAAACTAGCAATATGATTCCACATAACATTTATTTCTTTATTGGTTCAAATTCTTATTGAATTATCATTCACTTTAGAAATATGGTGTTAATTGGAATCAATTATGGTTTGAATTTTTTGTTTTTCATTATATATATATACACCTATGGACAACCAGAAGTTCCGTCGGAAAAACGCTATAACTTTTGATTGGCTTGATCGATTTAAATAATTTTTACACCAAATTAACCAAGAATAAACGTAGTTTCTTAAAATGTGATGTAAATGTGATTTAATTTTTTCAAACCACTATAACTTTTTTATCTTGCTGAATATTCAAATTTCCTTCAAATTATAGAAATTACATTTATTCTTCGTTAATTTGGTGAACAAATTTTGAAAATCGGATTACAAAGTCAAAAGTTATAAAGATTTTGCGAGTCAATGTGGCAAGTGATTTGCAACAGAAATTATGTTGACTCGCAAAATCTTTATAACTTTTGACTTTGTAATCCGATTTTCAAAATTTGTTCACCAAATTAACGAAGAATAAATGTAATTTCTATGATTTGAAGGAAATTTGAATATTCAGCAAGATAAAAAAGTTATAGTGGTTTGAAAAAATTAAATCACATTTACATCACATTTTAAGAAACTACATTTATTCTTGGTTAATTTGGTGTAAAAATTATTTAAATCGATCAAGCCAATCAAAAGTTATAGCGTTTTTCCGACGGAACTTCTGGTTGTCCATAGGTGTGTATATATACAAATTTTGTTTTTTATATATCTGTTTTATTTTGATGTAACATAGTAAATTATTTGGTAAGAAAACGTAAAAATCTATATTACATAGATCATTATTTAGACTTATTTTCTACTGAGATATTGATCTTTTCCATGATCTTTGCAGCAGCCCTATCGGTTGCCGTTTCTAAGTCAGTACCGGTACCTAACACTGCTATTTCTTGATCTGATAAAAATATCACTCTATGTGGATTTATGATGAGTTTCTAATATCATATGTTTTGTCCAATTTTTTTTTATTCCTAGTAAAAGTTGTGAATATTTTGACTGATTAATCTTTGTTTTCTTTCTGTATTTATTGTTTATATTTAATATTTCGCATGTTTTTCTTAAACAATATTCTTTCGCCTTTTTCTTAGATGAGCCCTCACTTCTAGCGTAAATGTCACACAAGCTTGTTCTTAATCTGCATTCGCAAACATAGACGTATGTTTTGTCGTCATTGTATATATTGTAATTTGGATATGGAAATTTTCTCTTTTGGCAAAAATCATTTAATGCTGCTGTGTATTGTATCCTATCTCTATAGTTCATTGTACTAATGTGATCTATGATTGAATTTGAAACAAAAGTTTACTCCATTTTGGTATCTAGATTTTTTTTTGAATATTTTAACTTAAATACTTGTATTGGTGTATTTCTTGTTTTCCCTATCATACTTTATCTTTTAACCTTAATTTTTTTATATCTAAATTTATTCATAAAACATTTAACTAATGATATAATCTACATATCTAGGATTTGGTTTTACTTTTCTACCATATCTTGTTTTAAATGATTTCTTTTCGGACTCATTTAGTTCATTAATTGTACTAGCTATTTCACTATTTGACAAGTCATCTAACTGTGGTAAAATACCTCTATCATTAATCATTGTTTTGTTTCCATAATATCATTTTTATCAACTTCGTTTAATTGCTCTGCGCTTATGTGGGCGTTTATAACATCATCCTTCAAGACCTTCAATGGAGTTATATTTCTTTCAATTACGGCCGTTCCTTTAACTAATTCATCTGAGGACTGGTCGAATGAATCTTCATTATAGGGTTTAAGTCTGTTTCCATGTACAATATCCCACCGCTTTCTCCGCTTAGGTCCGACTTCTAATACCTCATAATCACAGTTTCCTATGATTCTAATAATCGAATATGGGCCAAAAAATTCATGCTCTAATTTCTTGCACCTATTTTTCTTTCTCACGGGATCATATACTAGCACTAAATCTCCTACTTTAAAGTCAGGACTTCTAGCTTTTGCATCATATCTTTCTTTCTGTAAATCCTGAGCTGCACTCAAACGCTCCTTAGCTATTTCTCTAGCTTCCTTAATGTCATCAACCAGTCTCTGATTGACATAATAATTATACTTTTTATTCATAACATCAATTGGGAGAACTGGTTCCCTAGAATAAGTCAAGTAAAAAGGTGAATAGCCTGTACTTTCCTGAACACTACAAGTATAAGGAAAAATTACATGGGGTAATACTTTATCCCAATTTCTTTGATTTTTATTTACGAATGCCGAAAGCATATCTACTAATGTATTAATAAAGCTTTCTGTCAGACCATTACTCATCGGATGGTAAATGGTAGTCCTTATATGTTTGGTATTGAACATTTCAAAAAAGTTCTTGCGTAACTTCAGCTATGAACGCACTACCTCTATCACTTGTTATATAATAAGGGCTCCATGTATATTTATTATTGAATTCACGGAGAATTCAGCTATTGATTTAGCTCTTTCATCTTTAACAGCAGCTGTAGTAGCCCACCTCGTAGCATACTTCAGTTTTTTTTACTTGGGTGTCGTCTCAATGTCTGGGGGATTATAGAGAGATCTAAAGGCGCAAATTTTGAGGATTCTAATCAAAATCCTCGAGTATTTTAATATTGATTTTACTATTGGTTTTAATGTATGGAAAGATACTATTTTGAGCGAGAAAGTTTTATTTGAATAAATTATAAATTTTTAATTAAGCTGAAAAGCAAAAACTTAAAATACTTTTAAAATATTTTGTTACGAATGAACAAAACTTAATGAGAACAAAAGTTGATGAACCTTAATTTGAAAATTTAAATAATTATTTGTTTTTTATTTACAGTTTCAATTTCCCAATCATTTAAATTTTCATTAATCAAAGGCTTTAAGTTATCATAGTGTGAGATCAAAAACAGATCTTTGTTTTCGATCTCACAGTATTCAGGTCATTTAAACAGTGCCCTACTTTCTTGCCCATCATTGTAGCCTGAGGGCACAAACTGACCACTGGATGCAGGACAGGGTTTTTGCAGGCTGACCACCTCGGTTCGGGTCACTTGCGTGAGATTTTGATACAAAGGGGGGGGGGAGTAAGCGATTTTTTCGATCAAATTGCCGCGATAAATCAATTTTAAACTTAAGTTACATAAAACTTTTATGAGAATTACATCAATTACTAGCGAATAATTAACCATATTTGAAGTGTACTTTTATTAGATTTTGTACCTTTTAATTGAAATTCTTTTAAAATGCAATCAGCGAACTCAATGCTAGACTTTATTCAGATTTCTGCTCTAACCAAATCAATACTCATTTGACTTCTATCGGCATCCCGTAATTTCTTCATTTGAACACAATTGATACAGATCTGAGATATCACACTCTAAACTCTTTAATATGACTTATGATTAGTTTTGTTTGAATTTGTCTTTTCCTTATTTGAGATATTTGCTTGCAATTGCAATTTTATATCTATTAAACTTTTACGCATACATTTTTGAAGGAAAACTTTCGATTCACTTTCTTTTGACAGCTTTAAAAAGGACATAAAAGTATTTTGCTTTACAGTTTATCGTTTAGTATTTTAAATGTTTTCATGTCATTCTATGATACAAATCGAAATTATCCGTTTAGAAATTGGTTTTTAATATATATTTTAAAATTTAAATAAATTTTCTGAATGCGTGAGAGGTGGTCAGCTTAGTTGTTTGTGTCCTATTTTATCCAAATACGAATTCTAAAGAAAATTTTCTAAAAGAGTAACGAGGTCACTAACGTGTCCTCAATTAGTAGTTGGTCAGTTAGTGACCAACAATAGATATTTCTAGAAAATTTTCCATTGATAAGTTAACAGCTCCTGGCCCTATATAAAGGAGTGAAGAGACTCTTAATCTTCACTTCCCAACTCTTAAGACTAGAGTGATCTCCGAGAGTAACCAACCCTTACAGTAATAGTGGATATTCAAATCCAAACTTTTCAATACTTAAATCTTTTATTTTGTATAAACCTTTCTTTTAATAAATAAAATTTGATTTTCTTTAAAACTATGTGTAAGTTTAAATTTTCGAACTCAGCAGAGAACAGATTCAAATAAAACCTTGCAATTTTTCTTTAAGATAATCATTGATTACATCATATTCTTTGGGTGAATCTGGGCTAATGGGTCTAAGGTATATAGCAGTCTCCCGTCCCCGAGTGTGATACATCACTGGATTCAGCTCTATGAACTGAATCCAGTGATGTATCACACTCGTCGACTTACGAAACGAACCACTTCCGACAGAAGTGGCACGCCGCGTTGTAGAACGTCAAGTATTTTGGCGCCTCCAATATTTCAAGTAGTTCTCGAGAACTTTTCCAACCAATGCGCCAATTGGCTAATAGAGGCGTCTAAAAACGAGTGGGCTCGACGATCAAGTGAGGCATATTTTTTCAATGAACACAATAATTAGCGCATTTATTCCAATCGTCGACTACCAATTCTAGTGGTGTCTTATTACGATCAGGACCTACATAAACTCTTATTATGTCACTAATTAATTTTTTAAACCTTTTCTTTCAAGGGGTAAAAACTTTCAAATTCATACAAAAGTTGAGCAATGCACGCTTCGACAAAGTTCGTGTTCTTGTATGATTTTACTTTTTGTTTGACTGCGGCCCAAAGAGATTCTATCATGTTTGTATTGATATACCTGTTCGTGGGGCTAACAAAATTTACGCTATGGTTCACTGATTCATATTCGATTCCTAGTCTAGTGTGTATATTTTCATAAACTCGAGCCGCGTCCGTCACTAAAATACTCCCTAACGCTATCCTTGAATCTACTAAATAATCAATCACGTTCGTTCTTCTGTTCGGAACTCTAACCATAAAAGCCTGGCGAGTAAGCCTGCACACTCCGCCCACTACCCAGAGTCGTTGAGTCTCAGTATTGTAAAGTCTTCCTCTGTTATACTTGCGGTTACAAATCTGAGTCTCGTCGACTTCTACAAAGTGCGCCACAATTTCGCCGTTTTCGTCCTCATATACTCCCCCTATTTGCCTACGCTGAGACATTATAATTTCCTGAACCTCGCGTAAATAGCCGTACCAATTGGTAATTGTTTCCTTATCGACTTTAACCTCTACGACTGCCTGTTTATGCTTAAGCCCTGCTACAAAGCATACGATAATATGGAGACCGTCTCGAAGACTAATGAGCGCGTCATAAAACCATGTATTTTTCGTGGGCTCTGTTTTTATATTGCATGCAGGCTTCAAACTACAAATATATCTGAAACCCAATTTATTCCTTTTTTGTTCATTTACAATTTTCATAACGACGTCAGGATGTTTGGGACAATACGGAGCAGGAGTCGCTCTGGTAGGTAAAATTCCTGATAATTGACAATATCTAAGCGCGTCTGACTCTGTTTTGATTTTATCCTTAAAATTGGAAACTGTTAGCTCATTATAGAAGGAATTGAGAAACTCCTCGTCTGAAAGGGCGCCCTGTCGCCGCTCCTGACTCCTGAGTCTCATCATTTTCGTTACTACAGAGTTTCGACTCTCTTATTACAATAACAATGAAATAAACACGTCGCTCTCGGAATGTTAGACATGAAATATTGAGCAAAAAATCTGAGGCAATAACTCATTCTTTTTATGTACGACAAACTGAAATTAAAAAATCCACAGTAAAAATGTTAAAATCATAAGTTGTGCACGTATTGAAGGTGCACTACGTAGTAATAGGACTGAGAAATATTATTTTCTAACGCATATAGCTAATAAACGTACAGAAAGTTTTAGACTAAAAATGAAATCACTAAAAGCCAATTTTGCAAAACAGTTTGCGATATAATGCGGCTTGTAACATAAGGCGCGATATTACTTATATCAAAAGTACTTGGCAAATTTTCGCAAGGCAAAGTTAACATATGTGAAGATTTTTCCCGCTATGAAAGGAGCTTTTATAATCTTTGGAGATCTTTAAATAGTTAATCTTAAGCACACGTAATAATAAATTTGTGATTATATCTAACACTATTTCTATTGCTTTAAAATTGTTTATACAGTTATAGCTGTTTCTGAAACACCAAGCCATAAAACTGATCACGATTTTAATACTAGCCATATAACAGAAACACTAAACAGGATCATTGATTCAAGTTATAATGAAATTATAAAATAAGGAACTTATTTTGCAGACTGATACAATATATATTTACAATTGCCGGCACGTTCGATAGTATGTCATGGAGTAGGAAGGCAAAATTGATTTCCAGCTAGAAAATAATAATTTTTTTCGTCTATGTGAAAATTGTCGTATTGAACACCGACTGGATTAAACGAATTCTGGTTTCCTTCGATCGAATTTAAAACTTGTAGACTACATGAAGAAGCGAATGAAAACATAATTGGCTTCCATGATTTCAGTGTACGATATATTATATTATATATTATATAATATATATTATGCCATACACATTAAATCTCTTCACTCCGCGTCAGTCGTCTGCTAAGGTAGAACTCCTTCTACCTTCTCCTTCTATGGACAAGGAGTGAAAGTCGCGCGCGAAGCTATACCTGCTTATATAGGCAGTTTGACAATATTAACGTGACGACGATAATTTGTTAATAAAACGATTCTCTGCTTTGTGATTGGTTCGACGTCATTCGAGAACTGAGATAGATCGATATTATCGTTAACTTGTGCACAAAGTTATCGTTTACTTAAAACGTTAATATCATCGTGTACGTTAATACCGTCAAACTGCATATATAAGCAGGTGCAGCTTCGCGCGCGACTCTTTCACTCCTTGTCCATAGAAGAATGTAGAAGGAGTTCTACCTTAGCAGACGACTGACGCGGAGTGAAGAGATTTAATGTGTATGGCATAATATATATTATATAATATATAATATAATATATCGTACACTGAAATCATGGAAGCCAATTATGTTTTCATTCGCTTCTTCATGTAGTCTACAAGTTTTAAATTCGATCGAAGGAAACCAGAATTCGTTTAATCCAGTCGGTGTTCAATACGACAATTTTCACATAGACGAAAAAAATTATTATTTTCTAGCTGGAAATCAATTTTGCCTTCCTACTCCATGACATACTATCGAACGTGCCGGCAATTGTAAATATATATTGTATCAGTCTGCAAAATAAGTTCCTTATTTTATAATTTCATTATAACTTGAATCAATGATCCTGTTTAGTGTTTCTGTTATATGGCTAGTATTAAAATCGTGATCAGTTTTATGGCTTGGTGTTTCAGAAACAGCTATAACTGTATAAACAATTTTAAAGCAATAGAAATAGTGTTAGATATAATCACAAATTTATTATTACGTGTGCTTAAGATTAACTATTTAAAGATCTCCAAAGATTATAAAAGCTCCTTTCATAGCGGGAAAAATCTTCACATATGTTAACTTTGCCTTGCGAAAATTTGCCAAGTACTTTTGATATAAGTAATATCGCGCCTTATGTTACAAGCCGCATTATATCGCAAACTGTTTTGCAAAATTGGCTTTTAGTGATTTCATTTTTAGTCTAAAACTTTCTGTACGTTTATTAGCTATATGCGTTAGAAAATAATATTTCTCAGTCCTATTACTACGTAGTGCACCTTCAATACGTGCACAACTTATGATTTTAACATTTTTACTGTGGATTTTTTAATTTCAGTTTGTCGTACATAAAAAGAATGAGTTATTGCCTCAGATTTTTTGCTCAATATTTCATGTCTAACATTCCGAGAGCGACGTGTTTATTTCATTGTTATTGTAATAAGAGAGTCGAAACTCTGTAGTAACGAAAATGATGAGACTCAGGAGTCAGGAGCGGCGACAGGGCGCCCTTTCAGACGAGGAGTTTCTCAATTCCTTCTATAATGAGCTAACAGTTTCCAATTTTAAGGATAAAATCAAAACAGAGTCAGACGCGCTTAGATATTGTCAATTATCAGGAATTTTACCTACCAGAGCGACTCCTGCTCCGTATTGTCCCAAACATCCTGACGTCGTTATGAAAATTGTAAATGAACAAAAAAGGAATAAATTGGGTTTCAGATATATTTGTAGTTTGAAGCCTGCATGCAATATAAAAACAGAGCCCACGAAAAATACATGGTTTTATGACGCGCTCATTAGTCTTCGAGACGGTCTCCATATTATCGTATGCTTTGTAGCAGGGCTTAAGCATAAACAGGCAGTCGTAGAGGTTAAAGTCGATAAGGAAACAATTACCAATTGGTACGGCTATTTACGCGAGGTTCAGGAAATTATAATGTCTCAGCGTAGGCAAATAGGGGGAGTATATGAGGACGAAAACGGCGAAATTGTGGCGCACTTTGTAGAAGTCGACGAGACTCAGATTTGTAACCGCAAGTATAACAGAGGAAGACTTTACAATACTGAGACTCAACGACTCTGGGTAGTGGGCGGAGTGTGCAGGCTTACTCGCCAGGCTTTTATGGTTAGAGTTCCGAACAGAAGAACGAACGTGATTGATTATTTAGTAGATTCAAGGATAGCGTTAGGGAGTATTTTAGTGACGGACGCGGCTCGAGTTTATGAAAATATACACACTAGACTAGGAATCGAATATGAATCAGTGAACCATAGCGTAAATTTTGTTAGCCCCACGAACAGGTATATCAATACAAACATGATAGAATCTCTTTGGGCCGCAGTCAAACAAAAAGTAAAATCATACAAGAACACGAACTTTGTCGAAGCGTGCATTGCTCAACTTTTGTATGAATTTGAAAGTTTTTACCCCTTGAAAGAAAAGGTTTAAAAAATTAATTAGTGACATAATAAGAGTTTATGTAGGTCCTGATCGTAATAAGACACCACTAGAATTGGTAGTCGACGATTGGAATAAATGCGCTAATTATTGTGTTCATTGAAAAAATATGCCTCACTTGATCGTCGAGCCCACTCGTTTTTAGACGCCTCTATTAGCCAATTGGCGCATTGGTTGGAAAAGTTCTCGAGAACTACTTGAAATATTGGAGGCGCCAAAATACTTGACGTTCTACAACGCGGCGTGCCACTTCTGTCGGAAGTGGTTCGTTTCGTAAGTCGACGAGTGTGATACATCACTGGATTCAGTTCATAGAGCTGAATCCAGTGATGTATCACACTCGGGGACGGGAGACTGCTATATACCTTAGACCCATTAGCCCAGATTCACCCAAAGAATATGATGTAATCAATGATTATCTTAAAGAAAAATTGCAAGGTTTTATTTGAATCTGTTCTCTGCTGAGTTCGAAAATTTAAACTTACACATAGTTTTAAAGAAAATCAAATTTTATTTATTAAAAGAAAGGTTTATACAAAATAAAAGATTTAAGTATTGAAAAGTTTGGATTTGAATATCCACTATTACTGTAAGGGTTGGTTACTCTCGGAGATCACTCTAGTCTTAAGAGTTGGGAAGTGAAGATTAAGAGTCTCTTCACTCCTTTATATAGGGCCAGGAGCTGTTAACTTATCAATGGAAAATTTTCTAGAAATATCTATTGTTGGTCACTAACTGACCAACTACTAATTGAGGACACGTTAGTGACCTCGTTACTCTTTTAGAAAATTTTCTTTAGAATTCGTATTTGGATAAAATAGGACACAAACAACTAAGCTGACCACCTCTCACGCATTCAGAAAATTTATTTAAATTTTAAAATATATATTAAAAACCAATTTCTAAACGGATAATTTCGATTTGTATCATAGAATGACATGAAAACATTTAAAATACTAAACGATAAACTGTAAAGCAAAATACTTTTATGTCCTTTTTAAAGCTGTCAAAAGAAAGTGAATCGAAAGTTTTCCTTCAAAAATGTATGCGTAAAAGTTTAATAGATATAAAATTGCAATTGCAAGCAAATATCTCAAATAAGGAAAAGACAAATTCAAACAAAACTAATCATAAGTCATATTAAAGAGTTTAGAGTGTGATATCTCAGATCTGTATCAATTGTGTTCAAATGAAGAAATTACGGGATGCCGATAGAAGTCAAATGAGTATTGATTTGGTTAGAGCAGAAATCTGAATAAAGTCTAGCATTGAGTTCGCTGATTGCATTTTAAAAGAATTTCAATTAAAAGGTACAAAATCTAATAAAAGTACACTTCAAATATGGTTAATTATTCGCTAGTAATTGATGTAATTCTCATAAAAGTTTTATGTAACTTAAGTTTAAAATTGATTTATCGCGGCAATTTGATCGAAAAAATCGCTTACTCCCCCCCCCCTTTGTATCAAAATCTCACGCAAGTGACCCGAACCGAGGTGGTCAGCCTGCAAAAACCCTGTCCTGCATCCAGTGGTCAGTTTGTGCCCTCAGGCTACAATGATGGGCAAGAAAGTAGGGCACTGTTTAAATGACCTGAATACTGTGAGATCGAAAACAAAGATCTGTTTTTGATCTCACACTATGATAACTTAAAGCCTTTGATTAATGAAAATTTAAATGATTGGGAAATTGAAACTGTAAATAAAAAACAAATAATTATTTAAATTTTCAAATTAAGGTTCATCAACTTTTGTTCTCATTAAGTTTTGTTCATTCGTAACAAAATATTTTAAAAGTATTTTAAGTTTTTGCTTTTCAGCTTAATTAAAAATTTATAATTTATTCAAATAAAACTTTCTCGCTCAAAATAGTATCTTTCCATACATTAAAACCAATAGTAAAATCAATATTAAAATACTCGAGGATTTTGATTAGAATCCTCAAAATTTGCGCCTTTAGATCTCTCTATAATCCCCCAGACATTGAGACGACACCCAAGTAAAAAAAACTGAAGTATGCTACGAGGTGGGCTACTACAGCTGCTGTTAAAGATGAAAGAGCTAAATCAATAGCTGAATTCTCCGTGAATTCAATAATAAATATACATGGAGCCCTTATTATATAACAAGTGATAGAGGTAGTGCGTTCATAGCTGAAGTTACGCAAGAACTTTTTGAAATGTTCAATACCAAACATATAAGGACTACCATTTACCATCCGATGAGTAATGGTCTGACAGAAAGCTTTATTAATACATTAGTAGATATGCTTTCGGCATTCGTAAATAAAAATCAAAGAAATTGGGATAAAGTATTACCCCATGTAATTTTTCCTTATACTTGTAGTGTTCAGGAAAGTACAGGCTATTCACCTTTTTACTTGACTTATTCTAGGGAACCAGTTCTCCCAATTGATGTTATGAATAAAAAGTATAATTATTATGTCAATCAGAGACTGGTTGATGACATTAAGGAAGCTAGAGAAATAGCTAAGGAGCGTTTGAGTGCAGCTCAGGATTTACAGAAAGAAAGATATGATGCAAAAGCTAGAAGTCCTGACTTTAAAGTAGGAGATTTAGTGCTAGTATATGATCCCGTGAGAAAGAAAAATAGGTGCAAGAAATTAGAGCATGAATTTTTTGGCCCATATTCGATTATTAGAATCATAGGAAACTGTGATTATGAGGTATTAGAAGTCGGACCTAAGCGGAGAAAGCGGTGGGATATTGTACATGGAAACAGACTTAAACCCTATAATGAAGATTCATTCGACCAGTCCTCAGATGAATTAGTTAAAGGAACGGCCGTAATTGAAAGAAATATAACTCCATTGAAGGTCTTGAAGGATGATGTTATAAACGCCCACATAAGCGCAGAGCAATTAAACGAAGTTGATAAAAATGATATTATGGAAACAAAACAATGATTAATGATAGAGGTATTTTACCACAGTTAGATGACTTGTCAAATAGTGAAATAGCTAGTACAATTAATGAACTAAATGAGTCCGAAAAGAAATCATTTAAAACAAGATATGGTAGAAAAGTAAAACCAAATCCTAGATATGTAGATTATATCATTAGTTAAATGTTTTATGAATAAATTTAGATATAAAAAAATTAAGGTTAAAAGATAAAGTATGATAGGGAAAACAAGAAATACACCAATACAAGTATTTAAGTTAAAATATTCAAAAAAAAATCTAGATACCAAAATGGAGTAAACTTTTGTTTCAAATTCAATCATAGATCACATTAGTACAATGAACTATAGAGATAGGATACAATACACAGCAGCATTAAATGATTTTTGCCAAAAGAGAAAATTTCCATATCCAAATTACAATATATACAATGACGACAAAACATACGTCTATGTTTGCGAATGCAGATTAAGAACAAGCTTGTGTGACATTTACGCTAGAAGTGAGGGCTCATCTAAGAAAAAGGCGAAAGAATATTGTTTAAGAAAAACATGCGAAATATTAAATATAAACAATAAATACAGAAAGAAAACAAAGATTAATCAGTCAAAATATTCACAACTTTTACTAGGAATAAAAAAAAATTGGACAAAACATATGATATTAGAAACTCATCATAAATCCACATAGAGTGATATTTTTATCAGATCAAGAAATAGCAGTGTTAGGTACCGGTACTGACTTAGAAACGGCAACCGATAGGGCTGCTGCAAAGATCATGGAAAAGATCAATATCTCAGTAGAAAATAAGTCTAAATAATGATCTATGTAATATAGATTTTTACGTTTTCTTACCAAATAATTTACTATGTTACATCAAAATAAAACAGATATATAAAAAACAAAATTTGTATATATACACACCTATGGACAACCAGAAGTTCCGTCGGAAAAACGCTATAACTTTTGATTGGCTTGATCGATTTAAATAATTTTTACACCAAATTAACCAAGAATAAACGTAGTTTCTTAAAATGTGATGTAAATGTGATTTAATTTTTTCAAACCACTATAACTTTTTTATCTTGCTGAATATTCAAATTTCCTTCAAATCATAGAAATTACATTTATTCTTCGTTAATTTGGTGAACAAATTTTGAAAATCGGATTACAAAGTCAAAAGTTATAAAGATTTTGCGAGTCAACATAATTTCTGTTGCAAATCACTTGCCACATTGACTCGCAAAATCTTTATAACTTTTGACTTTGTAATCCGATTTTCAAAATTTGTTCACCAAATTAACGAAGAATAAATGTAATTTCTATAATTTGAAGGAAATTTGAATATTCAGCAAGATAAAAAAGTTATAGTGGTTTGAAAAAATTAAATCACATTTACATCACATTTTAAGAAACTACATTTATTCTTGGTTAATTTGGTGTAAAAATTATTTAAATCGATCAAGCCAATCAAAAGTTATAGCGTTTTTCCGACGGAACTTCTGGTTGTCCATAGGTGTGTATATATACAAATTTTGTTTTTTATATATCTGTTTTATTTTGATGTAACATAGTAAATTATTTGGTAAGAAAACGTAAAAATCTATATTACATAGATCATTATTTAGACTTATTTTCTACTGAGATATTGATCTTTTCCATGATCTTTGCAGCAGCCCTATCGGTTGCCGTTTCTAAGTCAGTACCGGTACCTAACACTGCTATTTCTTGATCTGATAAAAATATCACTCTATGTGGATTTATGATGAGTTTCTAATATCATATGTTTTGTCCAATTTTTTTTTATTCCTAGTAAAAGTTGTGAATATTTTGACTGATTAATCTTTGTTTTCTTTCTGTATTTATTGTTTATATTTAATATTTCGCATGTTTTTCTTAAACAATATTCTTTCGCCTTTTTCTTAGATGAGCCCTCACTTCTAGCGTAAATGTCACACAAGCTTGTTCTTAATCTGCATTCGCAAACATAGACGTATGTTTTGTCGTCATTGTATATATTGTAATTTGGATATGGAAATTTTCTCTTTTGGCAAAAATCATTTAATGCTGCTGTGTATTGTATCCTATCTCTATAGTTCATTGTACTAATGTGATCTATGATTGAATTTGAAACAAAAGTTTACTCCATTTTGGTATCTAGATTTTTTTTTGAATATTTTAACTTAAATACTTGTATTGGTGTATTTCTTGTTTTCCCTATCATACTTTATCTTTTAACCTTAATTTTTTTATATCTAAATTTATTCATAAAACATTTAACTAATGATATAATCTACATATCTAGGATTTGGTTTTACTTTTCTACCATATCTTGTTTTAAATGATTTCTTTTCGGACTCATTTAGTTCATTAATTGTACTAGCTATTTCACTATTTGACAAGTCATCTAACTGTGGTAAAATACCTCTATCATTAATCATTGTTTTGTTTCCATAATATCATTTTTATCAACTTCGTTTAATTGCTCTGCGCTTATGTGGGCGTTTATAACATCATCCTTCAAGACCTTCAATGGAGTTATATTTCTTTCAATTACGGCCGTTCCTTTAACTAATTCATCTGAGGACTGGTCGAATGAATCTTCATTATAGGGTTTAAGTCTGTTTCCATGTACAATATCCCACCGCTTTCTCCGCTTAGGTCCGACTTCTAATACCTCATAATCACAGTTTCCTATGATTCTAATAATCGAATATGGGCCAAAAAATTCATGCTCTAATTTCTTGCACCTATTTTTCTTTCTCACGGGATCATATACTAGCACTAAATCTCCTACTTTAAAGTCAGGACTTCTAGCTTTTGCATCATATCTTTCTTTCTGTAAATCCTGAGCTGCACTCAAACGCTCCTTAGCTATTTCTCTAGCTTCCTTAATGTCATCAACCAGTCTCTGATTGACATAATAATTATACTTTTTATTCATAACATCAATTGGGAGAACTGGTTCCCTAGAATAAGTCAAGTAAAAAGGTGAATAGCCTGTACTTTCCTGAACACTACAAGTATAAGGAAAAATTACATGGGGTAATACTTTATCCCAATTTCTTTGATTTTTATTTACGAATGCCGAAAGCATATCTACTAATGTATTAATAAAGCTTTCTGTCAGACCATTACTCATCGGATGGTAAATGGTAGTCCTTATATGTTTGGTATTGAACATTTCAAAAAGTTCTTGCGTAACTTCAGCTATGAACGCACTACCTCTATCACTTGTTATATAATAAGGGCTCCATGTATATTTATTATTGAATTCACGGAGAATTCAGCTATTGATTTAGCTCTTTCATCTTTAACAGCAGCTGTAGTAGCCCACCTCGTAGCATACTTCAGTTTTTTTTACTTGGGTGTCGTCTCAATGTCTGGGGGGATTATAGAGAGATCTAAAGGCGCAAATTTTGAGGATTCTAATCAAAATCCTCGAGTATTTTAATATTGATTTTACTATTGGTTTTAATGTATGGAAAGATACTATTTTGAGCGAGAAAGTTTTATTTGAATAAATTATAAATTTTTAATTAAGCTGAAAAGCAAAAACTTAAAATACTTTTAAAATATTTTGTTACGAATGAACAAAACTTAATGAGAACAAAAGTTGATGAACCTTAATTTGAAAATTTAAATAATTATTTGTTTTTTATTTACAGTTTCAATTTCCCAATCATTTAAATTTTCATTAATCAAAGGCTTTAAGTTATCATAGTGTGAGATCAAAAACAGATCTTTGTTTTCGATCTCACAGTATTCAGGTCATTTAAACAGTGCCCTACTTTCTTGCCCATCATTGTAGCCTGAGGGCACAAACTGACCACTGGATGCAGGACAGGGTTTTTGCAGGCTGACCACCTCGGTTCGGGTCACTTGCGTGAGATTTTGATACAAAGGGGGGAGTAAGCGATTTTTTCGATCAAATTGCCGCGATAAATCAATTTTAAACTTAAGTTACATAAAACTTTTATGAGAATTACATCAATTACTAGCGAATAATTAACCATATTTGAAGTGTACTTTTATTAGATTTTGTACCTTTTAATTGAAATTCTTTTAAAATGCAATCAGCGAACTCAATGCTAGACTTTATTCAGATTTCTGCTCTAACCAAATCAATACTCATTTGACTTCTATCGGCATCCCGTAATTTCTTCATTTGAACACAATTGATACAGATCTGAGATATCACACTCTAAACTCTTTAATATGACTTATGATTAGTTTTGTTTGAATTTGTCTTTTCCTTATTTGAGATATTTGCTTGCAATTGCAATTTTATATCTATTAAACTTTTACGCATACATTTTTGAAGGAAAACTTTCGATTCACTTTCTTTTGACAGCTTTAAAAAGGACATAAAAGTATTTTGCTTTACAGTTTATCGTTTAGTATTTTAAATGTTTTCATGTCATTCTATGATACAAATCGAAATTATCCGTTTAGAAATTGGTTTTTAATATATATTTTAAAATTTAAATAAATTTTCTGAATGCGTGAGAGGTGGTCAGCTTAGTTGTTTGTGTCCTATTTTATCCAAATACGAATTCTAAAGAAAATTTTCTAAAAGAGTAACGAGGTCACTAACGTGTCCTCAATTAGTAGTTGGTCAGTTAGTGACCAACAATAGATATTTCTAGAAAATTTTCCATTGATAAGTTAACAGCTCCTGGCCCTATATAAAGGAGTGAAGAGACTCTTAATCTTCACTTCCCAACTCTTAAGACTAGAGTGATCTCCGAGAGTAACCAACCCTTACAGTAATAGTGGATATTCAAATCCAAACTTTTCAATACTTAAATCTTTTATTTTGTATAAACCTTTCTTTTAATAAATAAAATTTGATTTTCTTTAAAACTATGTGTAAGTTTAAATTTTCGAACTCAGCAGAGAACAGATTCAAATAAAACCTTGCAATTTTTCTTTAAGATAATCATTGATTACATCATATTCTTTGGGTGAATCTGGGCTAATGGGTCTAAGGTATATAGCAGTCTCCCGTCCCCGAGTGTGATACATCACTGGATTCAGCTCTATGAACTGAATCCAGTGATGTATCACACTCGTCGACTTACGAAACGAACCACTTCCGACAGAAGTGGCACGCCGCGTTGTAGAACGTCAAGTATTTTGGCGCCTCCAATATTTCAAGTAGTTCTCGAGAACTTTTCCAACCAATGCGCCAATTGGCTAATAGAGGCGTCTAAAAACGAGTGGGCTCGACGATCAAGTGAGGCATATTTTTTCAATGAACACAATAATTAGCGCATTTATTCCAATCGTCGACTACCAATTCTAGTGGTGTCTTATTACGATCAGGACCTACATAAACTCTTATTATGTCACTAATTAATTTTTTAAACCTTTTCTTTCAAGGGGTAAAAACTTTCAAATTCATACAAAAGTTGAGCAATGCACGCTTCGACAAAGTTCGTGTTCTTGTATGATTTTACTTTTTGTTTGACTGCGGCCCAAAGAGATTCTATCATGTTTGTATTGATATACCTGTTCGTGGGGCTAACAAAATTTACGCTATGGTTCACTGATTCATATTCGATTCCTAGTCTAGTGTGTATATTTTCATAAACTCGAGCCGCGTCCGTCACTAAAATACTCCCTAACGCTATCCTTGAATCTACTAAATAATCAATCACGTTCGTTCTTCTGTTCGGAACTCTAACCATAAAAGCCTGGCGAGTAAGCCTGCACACTCCGCCCACTACCCAGAGTCGTTGAGTCTCAGTATTGTAAAGTCTTCCTCTGTTATACTTGCGGTTACAAATCTGAGTCTCGTCGACTTCTACAAAGTGCGCCACAATTTCGCCGTTTTCGTCCTCATATACTCCCCCTATTTGCCTACGCTGAGACATTATAATTTCCTGAACCTCGCGTAAATAGCCGTACCAATTGGTAATTGTTTCCTTATCGACTTTAACCTCTACGACTGCCTGTTTATGCTTAAGCCCTGCTACAAAGCATACGATAATATGGAGACCGTCTCGAAGACTAATGAGCGCGTCATAAAACCATGTATTTTTCGTGGGCTCTGTTTTTATATTGCATGCAGGCTTCAAACTACAAATATATCTGAAACCCAATTTATTCCTTTTTTGTTCATTTACAATTTTCATAACGACGTCAGGATGTTTGGGACAATACGGAGCAGGAGTCGCTCTGGTAGGTAAAATTCCTGATAATTGACAATATCTAAGCGCGTCTGACTCTGTTTTGATTTTATCCTTAAAATTGGAAACTGTTAGCTCATTATAGAAGGAATTGAGAAACTCCTCGTCTGAAAGGGCGCCCTGTCGCCGCTCCTGACTCCTGAGTCTCATCATTTTCGTTACTACAGAGTTTCGACTCTCTTATTACAATAACAATGAAATAAACACGTCGCTCTCGGAATGTTAGACATGAAATATTGAGCAAAAAATCTGAGGCAATAACTCATTCTTTTTATGTACGACAAACTGAAATTAAAAAATCCACAGTAAAAATGTTAAAATCATAAGTTGTGCACGTATTGAAGGTGCACTACGTAGTAATAGGACTGAGAAATATTATTTTCTAACGCATATAGCTAATAAACGTACAGAAAGTTTTAGACTAAAAATGAAATCACTAAAAGCCAATTTTGCAAAACAGTTTGCGATATAATGCGGCTTGTAACATAAGGCGCGATATTACTTATATCAAAAGTACTTGGCAAATTTTCGCAAGGCAAAGTTAACATATGTGAAGATTTTTCCCGCTATGAAAGGAGCTTTTATAATCTTTGGAGATCTTTAAATAGTTAATCTTAAGCACACGTAATAATAAATTTGTGATTATATCTAACACTATTTCTATTGCTTTAAAATTGTTTATACAGTTATAGCTGTTTCTGAAACACCAAGCCATAAAACTGATCACGATTTTAATACTAGCCATATAACAGAAACACTAAACAGGATCATTGATTCAAGTTATAATGAAATTATAAAATAAGGAACTTATTTTGCAGACTGATACAATATATATTTACAATTGCCGGCACGTTCGATAGTATGTCATGGAGTAGGAAGGCAAAATTGATTTCCAGCTAGAAAATAATAATTTTTTTCGTCTATGTGAAAATTGTCGTATTGAACACCGACTGGATTAAACGAATTCTGGTTTCCTTCGATCGAATTTAAAACTTGTAGACTACATGAAGAAGCGAATGAAAACATAATTGGCTTCCATGATTTCAGTGTACGATATATTATATTATATATTATATAATATATATTATGCCATACACATTAAATCTCTTCACTCCGCGTCAGTCGTCTGCTAAGGTAGAACTCCTTCTACATTCTTCTATGGACAAGGAGTGAAAGAGTCGCGCGCGAAGCTGCACCTGCTTATATATGCAGTTTGACGGTATTAACGTACACGATGATATTAACGTTTTAAGTAAACGATAACTTTGTGCACAAGTTAACGATAATATCGATCTATCTCAGTTCTCGAATGACGTCGAACCAATCACAAAGCAGAGAATCGTTTTATTAACAAATTATCGTCGTCACGTTAATATTGTCAAACTGCCTATATAAGCAGGTATAGCTTCGCGCGCGACTTTCACTCCTTGTCCATAGAAGGAGAAGGTAGAAGGAGTTCTACCTTAGCAGACGACTGACGCGGAGTGAAGAGAGATATATATATATTGTGTAATAAATCATGTATACTATATATAATATATATATATATAATAAAGGGGATCATAGAAGCCAATTTTATCTCGTACCTATTCGCGTCTTTATGTAGCCCTAAAGTTTTGAAATAAATTCGCTTGAAGGAAATATTCTTTTTCGAGTCTGAAATTTCATGAGTTTGAAGAGATAACTCTTGGCTAGCTGACTGTCTATACTGCTGACAGCTCATTGTAGGAGAGAGAAAGGGCGACGCGGATTACAGAGATTTATGTATTCATGTGTAATGCATATTGTTAAATATTTTTATAATATACAATATATATACATAATTATATATATATAATTATGCATATATTATGTTATATATATACATATATATAATTTCATGTCCTAGGATTGTAGAATTGATGTTTATTTTAAAATCATTTACCTCTTTGTGTTTTGCAAGTTTTGAAACATATTCGATCGAAGGAAATATTTTTTTCGAGTCTGAAATTTCATGAGTTTGTAGAACATAACTCTGCGCTAAGTGACTGCCTATACTATCGTTAGATCATAGTTGTAGAGAGAGAAACAGATAAAGGCCGACGCAAATCTTAGAGATGTATATATTCGTCTATATTGCATATTGTACAATATAATTACATACACGGTTTTACAAATTAAACCTATTTGCCTCTGTGTGTAATTTATAATTTGTGAAACAAATTGGATTTAAGGGAAATCTTTTATGCTCCTCTAGAGCAGGTTGTTTGGTGTAGATCGACTCATCGTTTCATGTAGTTTACAAAATTTGATATAAAATTAATAGGAGAAAGTTCTTCAAGACAATATTTTACATAAGCAGACAAAAAAGAACAATCCTTGTAGCTGCAAAATTTTACAGATAGAGCAGAGAAATTTTTTTCAAGTAAGAAATATATTTTTAATTATTGTGGCACTAACGATATTATCGTAAAATATACTCTTGCAGTCTAGAGTGAGAGTCGCGCACGACCTACTTAATATCTACGGCCAGTAACTATATTAATAGATAAACTAATGACACTAACGTGCACGAATTAACAATACTCATTTGCATAAGTTAACGCTAATATCGATTCATCTCTATTCTCAACTGACGTCTAACCAATCACAAAGCAGAGAATCGTTCTATTACTAAATTATCGTCTAAACATTAATATCGTCAAACTCCCTATACAAGCAGGTATAGCTTCGCGCGTGACTCTTTCACTCCTTGTCCATAGAAGGAGAAGGTAGAAGGAGTTCTACCTTAGCAGAAGGCCGACGCGGATTGAAGAGATATAATATATATTGGGTAATATATGATATATATGATGAATGGGTTTATAGAATCCAATTTTATCTTGAACCTATTCGTCTATGTAGTTTGCAAGTTTTGAAACAAATTCGATCGAGGGAAATAATTTTTTCTAGTGAAACTTTGAGTTTGAAAAAGATAACTCTGAGCAAAGTGAATGTCTATACTGCCGTCAGTTCATTGTAGGAGAAAGGGCGACGCGGAGCGTAGAGATGTATTCATGTTTAATGCATATTGTACAATATATATATGTGTGTGTATGATGTATATATAATTTCATGAACCAGGATTGTAAGAACCAAGATTATTTTAAACTTAGTTTCCTCTTTATTTAGTTTACAAGTTTTGAAACAAATTCGATCGAGGGAAATCTATATTTCACGAGATTGAAAAATGTAAATCTGAGCTAGGCGACTATCTATACTATCACCAGTACATAGTTGTAGAGAGAGCTTGGGAAATGCCGACGCAGAGTGCAGGGATTCATACGTGAGTTTATAATGCATATTCTATAATGTTTATATGATATATATATAATTTCATTAATCGAGATTGTAGGAACCAAATGTTTTAAATTTATTCGTCTTATGCGGTTTATAAATTGGGAAAAAGTCGAAGGGAAACATTTTTACTTCTCTAGGCAACTGATTTACCTAGCCAAAATTCTTAGACAATTCAGTCGGCATCTGGAGAATTCATCTTATTTTTAACTTATGTCTCAATGCGTTCTACAAATTTTTATTTCAAACGAATCAAGTAAATTATTTTCCAGTCGACGTTTAAAACAAATTTTAACTATTCCTGCACAAACCGATATCGACAGTAGTATTTCTCATGTTTCAGTTATCACAATAAGTTACCAATTTCAGAAAATATTGGTTTAATGATCCTGGACATTGCACAATATTTATATACGTTCGATATTATTGGTACTATCGCTTGTGAATCTTTGGACAAAATTTAGTTCAGTCTTCGAATCGAAATTATTCTTTCGATTCGTTACAAAATTTGTATGTCTCACTTATGCATGAATAGTTTTAAAATAAATTTAATCGATTCCAAGTTAAAGAATATCTATGGACTTTCATTTTTAGATATGCTACTTGTCTAAAAGAGCTCAAGACATTCTGTTTCAGTTTATTCTAAAACTTGTATGTTTTACATATAGAGAATTGGTCGAGATTTAATTAAGCAAACTTAAAGAATGCCTATGAATTTCAATTTCTAGACATTCTATTTGTCTAAAAGAGCGTAAAACATATGGATTCAGTTTGTTTCATACTTGTAAGTTTCATTTGGAGACGAACTGAAAATTAAGTTGGATTCAATGATCTCTATCATTATATAATATATATTTTGCAACATACATTATATCTGTTCACTCCGCGTCAGTCCTCTGCTAAGGTAGAACTCCTTCTGCCTTCTCCTTCTATGGATAAGGAGTGAAAGAGTCGCGCGCGAAGCTGTACCTACTTATATAGGCAAATTGACGATATTAACGATAATAAAACGATTCTCTGCTTTGTGATTGGTTCTACACCAGTCGAGAATAGAGACGGATCGATAATGTCGTTAATTTCTGCACGTTAATGTCGCCAAATTGCTTATTTAAGCGGGTATAGCGCTCTACTTCTTGTTCATAGAAGGAAAAAATAGATTTCGTTTTGCATTACATTAATTTCGACGGGTTTTAGAGTGTGATGAAAACTTGAAAAGTTGGCAAAACGACATGGGAACTCCTCCTATGGATGTAGACTTGCAAAATTTGGGTGTTCGAGCTGTAGTAGTGAAGGAGAGAGAACGATATCGTTCGGTTCGGATATATCTCGGGAACCACTTGACATAATTGGCCAGCTGAGGTATCAATATGTTCGGCTCAAAGAACTGAATCCAATGATGTATCACATTCGGGGGTGGGAGGTCAAAAACCCCCTTAGACCCATTAGCCCGGATTCACCCTATTCTTTGAACTGTTCAGTATGAGAAAATTTAACAAAAGATTTGAAAGAATTTTTCCTATTTTCATATTGTTTTAGATTCTTTAAATTGAATGGATTCTTATTCTTAGATTCATAATTGAAAAGAATTATATCACTAAAACATACTTATTTTGAATAATAATTTTTTCTTGAATTTTTGATTAAATCTAAACAATGATCAAAAGTGAAAACTTCATGTTCTCTATAGAATTTTCGACTAATTATGCCATGTAATGAGTTGCAACTCATATACGTATGCCCTACTTTGAGATACTTTAAAATGATTTTCTCCTGAACAATATTTTTTATCATTTATAATTTTGACTAAATTAGCAAATAAAGACCAATTGCGGTTTTGCGAAGCACAATTATCTGACCAAATTATTACATGTTTAGTATCTTTGCAATATTCTGTATTTAAAAACATCAATATGAAGTTAATATGTTCTCGAGAATTCTTTTCAATTTGGATATCATTTGATAAAAAGCAGAATGATTGTGAATTCTTCTATTTCACAGAGCGTCTGATTTAAAGTGTTTATTCTTGACCGGAAATCATTCCTTTATTTCAAGTCTCGGAAGCGAAAATATTTTCTGTGCATAATCATATAATCAATTTATTATTAATCGGAACTTGTCGATTAACATTACATTATACTATTCAAAAACATCGCATATTTCTCGGCAAAAAAATTCAAGTTTACTCACATAGGATATAAAATTTTGTTCATTCCTAATATCAATTGGTAACGAATTAAATAGCTTAATAGCATATACAAAGAAACTTTTATCACATAAATTAATTCTTGTATTAATGTTTAATATAACTAAGCCGTTACGATTATTATCAGTGATAAAGAAATTTTTCCAATGCTCAAGCATGTTATTATGATTATAAATAGATTTAAAAACATATTTTAAAATACACAAATCAGTTCTTAATTGAAGTGGTTTTAAATTTAATAGTTTGAGTCTGTCCTTGTAACCTAAATTATAATAACCCATTTTACAGCATATAAACTTTTTTATTCGCTTTTGAATTCGTTCAATACTATCAATTTGATTATTTGACTGAATCCAACATATATTACAATAATCTATAAGAGGCAAGATATATGACTTATAAAGTCTCAAAAATACAGTGTAATTTCCATTTTCACAAATTCTTTTCAAAACAGACCACTTTCTAAAACAATTATCGATAATATAGTCAACATGACTATTAAAACTTAACTTATTGTCTAAGACAATACCCAAATATTTATGATTTTCTTTAGTAGAAATGATATTGCCGTTGATTTTATACGACGGCAAATCAAGCTGTCGTTTAAAAGTAAATCTTAAATGAACAGATTTATCAGAATTTAGTTTAATATTGTTATTTTTACTCCACCCATGAGTTAGATTTATGTCAGTCTGCAATAAATTTATATCATTTGCACTATAAATCAATTTTAAAATAGCTGTATCGTCAGCATACTGATAACTTTAGAAGATTTTACAACATTTGGAATATCTTTCATATACAAATTAAACAACAGTGGACTACATATACCTCCCTGTGTCACTCCAGAAGTCACAATAGATTTACAAGACTTAGTATTATTATAAGTTAAAAATTGCTCTCTATCATACAATAGACTTTCAATAATTTTAATAAACTGTCCTCTAATACCTAAGTTATATAGACCCTCTAATAATGTTGCAAAATCTACATTATCAAAAGCAGCAGAAAAATCAAGAAATATTACATCAATACATAATACAAGATAGTTATTGAAGCCCATAGTTAAATCATATATTAAATCAATTAGTAAATGCATTGTACTCAAACCTGCTTTAAAGCCATATTGATTAGGAGGAACTATACTAGTAATATAGTTGTAGCGGTTCTGAGACAAGTACGAGTCTATAAATCGTCTCAGAATCCCAAAAAAACTATGAAAATTACAAAAAAATACCAAATTTTTAAAATGCATTTTCTAGACAGTACGAGAAGTACGAGGCTAAGAATACATTTTAAAAATTTGGTATTTTTTTGTAATTTTCATAGTTTTTTTGGGATTTTGAGACGATTTATAGACTCGTACTTGTCCCAGTATTTTTAGGAGACCAGAAAGCTTTGAAAATTACAAAAATACATTTTGAAAATGTGCACAATACGAATCTATACTACATGTGAAAATCCTAAAAAAATATGAAAATATCTCAAATATATACATTTTTTCATCAAAACAAATCGGACAATAAAAAAATGAAAATATATTTCTTATTCTTTAAACCAAATCTTTCTTAACAATATCCAAAGCCCTCTTTCTTGCAATTATCCCAATTTGTGCGTTTGTATTCTCATTACTCAATGTATTTAAAGCTTCAATTTCTTGTTCGTAATGATTCATAAGTCGTCTTTTATCGTGTATTTCTTTTTGAGATTCATTTAGTTTTAACTGTAATTCTGACTCTCTGTAAGAGAAAGTCTATGAATAAGTTTTTTTTGGTTAAGACATTAAATAAAAGCTTGAAATGACCTCTTTTTCAATGAGTCAATAGTGAATATGTCAATTACTAATTGATTTGGTTTAAGGGCTCCAATAAAATCTTCCAGTAATTTGTCATTAAAATTAATATTGATTGGAGGCAATAATTGTTTAGACAATCTTCCTCTTAAGTCCCCATAAATGTTAGATTTAATCATGTTTTCCACATTATGTCTTAATTGGTTTTGTAATTTTCTATATTTATCTTGTGTTAAATCAGTCTTTTCGACATATTTTATGAGAATATTATTCCATTTCTCTCCTATATATTAAGTTTAAAAAAAGCATAAGAAATAAGATTTTTTTTATCAAAATTGACAACATTTTGACAGTTAATGAATACCTGAATCCATAAGTAGTAGTTCGTGATATGATATTAAGTTTGGAATCAATAACAGCCGGAAGTCTTTTTCGTAATGTTTGGTTTCATTTGTGATCAAACAATATTCATTATGTAAAAGGTGTAGTTTTTGGCATAATTTTTTATATCGTTTCTTTGTTTCCGTAAACTTTCTTTGAACTTTTCCGGCAACTGAAGAATTGTCTGATTTTTTTGGGAGTCGCAAATATATGTCTTCGTATTTAGTTTTAGTACTTTTATAACTCGATAAACATTTTTGATATTCAGACTGAGTCTTTTGAGCCGATTTCAGAAGCTTTTTGAAGGGAAAAAAGTTTTTAAAATCAGACTTAATAACTATAATTCAACTTAAGAGAGCATAATCTACTGAAAAAATAAAATTGAAAGCCAAAAAAACCATTACAGTTAAACCCGTTTATAACTGACTCGGTTACAACGAATTGCTCTTATAACAAATCAAATTGTTTTCACTAATCGGATAGATTTCTTTATAAATTAATCGGTTATAAAGAAAACTCACTTTTAACAAACGCATCTGTCCACACACTAACCTCTTCGTTATAAACGGGTTTAACTCTATGTAGAGATACAAATAAAAACTCATTAGAGAGAAAACACAGAGAATCAATTTCTCGCTTTAAAACTAGAACCACAAACTTGGTAATCAATTAGGAAGACAAAGACAATGTCATCAACTATTTTCAAATCAAAATAAGAGTTTCTCCGTTGCTATTGATATAACTGTTGATTTATTTAAAAAAGTTTTAGTTTAAATAAGATTTTATGTAAGAGAATAGCTTTGAAAAAGTAAAATAAGAGAATGAAACTAACGGTATCTAATTTGTTACTATATTTGTTGTGTTCTTCGATTAATGCTTTCTGAAACCAATTCATCCATGAGTTCAAGTACTTCATGAGTCAACTCTTCAGCACTAGAGTTAACTAATTTACTAAAGGCTTCCATTTGATTAGCGATAGCCGTCCAAACTTTACCGATATTTGTTTTTGCAATTTCATCACTAAAATTACACCTTTTTGCACAAGAACTTATCTGAAGGAGATTTGTTGCGTAATCGCGATCTAATTTAATCCTCATATTAATGCATTGCCGAATGTGTTCTAGAAGTTTTAGTTCTTCTTCTTGAAGATTCAAAACTTTTTCCATCGCTGAATAACCCATTTCTAAATTTGATGATTAACCTATTTTTTTATCACACTTTTTAAAATTCATGAAAAAACAAGAACTCAATTAACTTTTAAAAATTTTTCGCTAAATTTCGTAATTTCTATTTTCGAGATAAAAATCGTAAAATAAATTTGTTTCCATAATATCACAGTTATAACAAAAATTTCTCACTTTTTGATGTGAATCCTTTTAAATGTTCACCTTTTCATTGAGCAAACATAATGACAAAACTAAAAATTTTCTATATTTACTCTTCAAGAGCTGTGTTATGCAATTCTATCTTTAGATTCTATAATTAAATGGCAGCTGTTAGTCATTGGGCTCACAAAAAACTAATGCTAAGCTATAGATTTAAATCTAGAGTCGGAAGACATATATTTCTCGCACTCAAAGGATTCATTTGTTACGCTTTAAAAGAATATTTCATCATACAATTGAAGACAAATTTTTGAATAAAGAGAAGGCAGACAAAGAGAATTGTTGTAGAAGTTCTTGTTTAGAATTTTGATGTTTTTAAACTCTGTAAACTTAGAATTCATTTGAACACAAATAGACTAACTCTCAATTGAGATTTTTGTGGAATTTAAGTATTAACAATAAATTTAAACAACTTTTTCAATGATTTAACTTTAATCAAGACTTTAATTAAATAAATATTTGTTTTGGAGAAAGTAAAATTTTTTTAAATTTAAGGTTAAAAAGTATGTGTTTTGAATTATCCCTAACAATTATATTATATTTTATTGATGAATATTATCTTTAAATCATAATTTAGAGAAATATGATTTCACACAAATTTTTTCATTACATTTTTGAACATAGCTTATCATTTGAATCTCAAAATTGAATACTTTTAAACGTCAGAACAAGTTTCAAATAACTGTGAAGTGAAAAGAGTACGCGATTTGTTTGACCTCATTTACTCTTTGAAAACTTTTTTTAACCCATTCAACTTTACAAGTATCACAATGAGATATGAATTTGAACCTTACAGTTTGAGGCCATTGGACTCAATAAAATTGCCCCAATTATTTGAAAACAGGAGATATTGCAAGAAAATTTAAACACCTCCTTATAGTTATGCTAACTCAAACGCACGACCTTCCCCCTAAAGTCCACCCAACATAGTAAAACCTTTAAAATGCAAAGCCCTCCAAGGAAAAAGTCAGTCCTTACCCATATGTATATTAAGTAACTTAACTAATAAAGTACTTAGAACATATACTCTGTGAGGAGACATTCATTTTATATTGCGAAATTGGAGGTCCCACCGAGATTAAAGTGAATAGCTTGGTCTCTTTCATTTTCTTCTCAACTCTTGTGCTGGTCGAAGCAGTAAAAAGGAGAAACTGTCTGTCGCAGTTCGAGAGCTGTTCATAAGAAGTTAGGTCGTTTGTTTTTTGTTGGAGCAAAAAACGAAAGTGGTATTGAACCGATTGAAGCTCTGGTGCCGTTATCAACAGTGATAACTGGATCTGTTTGTCGCGACTCCAGTGTTGTGGTGGTTGATGGTAGTGTTGTCGGATCGTGGTCAACGCAATTAAAGTGTGCCTCTTCACAGAGCGTAAAGGTAAGAACTCATTTTAGTTAGCGTGCACTTACTTGTTAATTTAGTTTAAGTTGAGGTAGTGTTCTCGAAACAAAATAAGAAAGAGTAGACTAACCCCTACCCGGAAACAGAGACTCAAACCCGCGCTAGATTCGGGAAGCCTCTCGGGAGTTATAGGGGAAATGACGGTCTCGTTAGAGGATGTACGGCGTGTTGTTAGTGATGCAGTAACAGGGGGTTTAGGTACTTTAGGAACCCTCAAGTTAGATAAATATGATGGCCGCATATTTTCATATGTTCATAATAATAATTTTTTGTTGTTTAAAATTTTAGTCATTTTGAAGGATAATTTAAGTAAAAATCAGGAATTATGGGTAACTTTGTAGTAGATGGTGAAGTGCGCTAGCCCCGGCATATTGTATACTACTGAGATGTTTAGCTAAATAATACTTATAAAGTGTTTTACGACAAGAACAAGTTATTTTTGGGAATGATTTTTCTTTATTTTTGAGTAGTATTCATATTTACACGATGAAAACTTAGATTCATTCCAAAATGAGAAGTGTCTCACAAAGAAAATTGCCAAAAATGATTAGTAGCGCAATTAACGACAAAAACCTACCAATGATTTTACTATGGCAAAATTGGAGCTATTCTCTCATATTTGAAATAGTTATTCGGCATCAATTTTTAATTTTTCTGTAAAAATGACTTTCAAAGAGAGCCTACACACCAATGCTTTTCAACCATGTATTTTTGTTTTGAATAACGAATACTACAAAGTTGTATAAAAGTGTAATATTTTCCCGTTCTTTGAACGGGTCAAATCTCTAATGTAAATATATATTTAAATGCAAGTGATGGCATGTCTTTAGAATATATTGAATTAGATGTATCTAAATTGAACGAAATTCGATTACTATATTCCCGGTGATGGTTTAGTTGGTTTAATAACACCGCAACATTTTTTTAATGATATATCCCCAGCTATATTATCTTTTGTACCAATATTTTGTATTATTTAAAAATTAATCCATTTTATTTAAATATTCAATATTATTTTCCCACAAAGTATCGTAACCAATTAATGAAAAATTTGCACATTGAAGTTTCTAAATATACAATAATTGAAACTTGTAATAACATGTTATGCAAGACCACATGATCGTGGTCAACGCAATTAAAGTGTGCCTCTTCACAGAGCGTAAAGGTAAGAACTCATTTTAGTTAGCGTGCACTTACTTGTTAATTTAGTTTAAGTTGAGGTAGTGTTCTCGAAACAAAATAAGAAAGAGTAGACTAACCCCTACCCGGAAACAGAGACTCAAACCCGCGCTAGATTCGGGAAGCCTCTCGGGAGTTATAGGGGAAATGACAGTCTCGTTAGAGGATGTACGGCGTGTTGTTAGTGATGCAGTAACAGGGGGTTTAGGTACTTTAGGAACCCTCAAGTTAGATAAATATGATGGCCGCATCAGTTGGGATGCGACCGAATGGATGGATGAGTATTGCGACTTATCCACAGTTAAAAATTGGACGGATACTAATCGTTTCCGCAATTTTGGCCATTTTTGACTAAGGATGCCAAAATTGGTACCGCTTGCATGTTGTAAAATCAGCTAGTCCTCCGAAAGATTGGACTGAACTGAAGAACGCGTTCCTTGAATATCACGTCCCCAAAGATAGGACCAATTATCTAAGGGAACAAATGATAGCAAGGAAGCAAAAATCTGGAGAAGATGTAATAAAATACATAACGCATAAGCATTTATTATGCGTAGAAATGAACCCTTCAATGTCTTTTCCTGAAATGCTAAGCTATATTGTGGAGGGAATGAGTCCTCAAATAAAAGCCACGATAATGCATAAAGACAACCCAAATATAGAAAAATTGAGAGAAAATGCGCACAATATAGAAGAGGGATTAAAAAAGGCAGGCAAACTTGAAATAGAATATAATCAAAACCAGCCGAATATTTCAAGTTATGAAGAGAGTTTTAAGTTGTTAACCGAGAAAATGAATCAATTATACGATAAGTTTGAGGACTTACAAGATTTGCGAAGGGAAAGGAGACGTCCCTTCCTAGACAAAAGGTTCGATCGCTACGGTCGCCGTATAGTTGACCGATCGCGAGACAATTCGCTAGATCGCTTTGCTAACGCTTCCCGAGACGATTCTCGGGAAAGATTTAGTAGCCGGTCGCGTAACTCTTCTAGGGATAGATACTATAATCGAAGCGATTACAGACGTGAACCTTCATACGACAGTGAGAGGGATAGATATAGGTCAGACTCGCGAGACCGGACTTACAACAAATTGAACGAACACCAATTGAGCTATAGATCTAACGCTAACAATAGAGATAGCGGAGAGCAGAGCAAAAGTCCGAAGCATAAAAGGAATTCACTTTATCCTAAAAAAAGAGTTGAGTTTGAAGTGGCTAGAAAAATTAATGACAGCCGTAATATTAATGGTGAAATAAAGTGCTTCGAGTGTCAAAAAATTGGACACTTTGTTCGAGATTGCCCTGAACGCTATCGCAAATATAGAAATGAAGCATCGCGAAGATCTAATGCTATGGCAACACAGTCAGATAGCTTTGATAGCTATAGTGACAGCGACGATTTGATATATCAAAAGGTTTTCATTAAGGGTAGACAAATAGTTTCACTTATTGATTCAGGATCTGAAATATCACTCATAGACCTAAAGTTGGCTAAACAATTAGAACTGGAATTGAATGAATACGAAGGTAAGCCTATTAGGGCAGTGAATGGTTTACCAGTTAAGGTTGCTGGACAAGTGAACATAGAAGTAGTTTTAAGAAATCAAGGTCATGAAAAGAAGACTAAACTAACCCCAGCAGTTATTAGGGATTTTGATTTCAATCTCCTTCTCGGAAACGACTTTAACAAGTCAGCTAATATCCTGATTGACTGTAAAAATAAGTCAGTTGTTTGGGAACCAGCGGTAGATAGTAAACAAAGTCTACTATCCACTCCTAAAGATACAGACGCCAGAGATAGAATACACTTACTACACGACACTATTGTGGAAGCTAACCAAGCGTTTATGGCAAAGGTAAGCCCAAGTTGTAAAAAAACTAAAGGGGATTTCTCCTGCGTTGTTAAAACCAACTCTAATCTCTTCAAAAAGAATAAACTATATGTAAAAGAATCAAAAGTTACTTTTAAAAACGGTAAAGCACACATCCCAATGGTTAACTGCAACTCGGAAAGAATAAGCTTAGGCTGTGGAACAATTGTTGGTGATTACGATTTCAGACCCTGTGAGTCAAAAAATGACCTTATGAAGATCATGGAGAGCTCTGACAGTGACATTCATAGTCACGAAGACTCCGAACTTGAAGAACCAGACTTCGTTGGGCCAACCGAATACGTTGATGAAGGCCAATCAATGTTTTTCAGTAGAAAGGCTTATCTCGAACGTTCTTACCCTGATCTACTGCTGTGCGACTGGTTTGAAGACTTATGCCATTATTGCAATGACTTTGGACACAATCCAGAAGACTGTAAATACCGCATTAGATGGTATACTTCTGAAGCTTATCGTTGGAAAAAAGATAGAGAAATTGAAGGATTTAACCTCTTCCGACAAGAATATTTAAAAGAGATCGCTAAGCAGAACCATGTCGCTGTTAATTTTGCTAGAATCGATCCCACTAGTAAGCAAACAAAGACGGTAATTAAGGGAACACAAGCCGATGAAACCGACATAGGCAGAATAAAAATCAAGGATAGTTTTGTTAACATCAATCCTAAACTCTCGGTAGAGGAAAGGACTAAACTGGAGAAATTAATATTAGAGTTTGAAAAGATTTTCGCTGATAAAGGGAGTTTAGGCAAATGTATTATAGATGAGCATACAATTGAGCTCATTGAACCAAACCAAAAACCTATCAAATGCCTTCCTTACAAGTATGGACCAGCTTTAAGGGAAGAAATAAATAAACAGGTAAAAGAATGGCTTGACTTGGACATAATAGAGGAATGCAACAGCGCGTGGGCTTTCCCAGTAGTTCTGGTGGACAAAAAAACCTTAGATAAGAATGGTAAACCGGAACGAAGAATGTGTATTGATTTAAGGAAGTTAAACAAGATTATAAAAGATGATGCTTTCCCCATCCCAGATGTTCAGGCCAGTATTGAAGCTATAGGCGATGCAAAAGTAACATCATTGTTAGATTATAAATATGGGTTCCTTCAGAAACTTATAGCCGCTCCCTTTAGGGATATAGTGTCTTTTGTTACACAAGACGGGCAATATCGTCTGAAAAGAATGTGCTTTGGTATGAAAACCGCCCCAAGCTCGCTTATGAGAACACAATATAAAATATTTGAAGGCCTAATAAATAAAATGATTGTTCTCTATTTCGATGATGACTTGATCTTTAGTAAGAGCCACGATGACCATTTTGAACATCTGCGTGTAGTATTCGAAAGAATACTTAAGTCTGGAATGACCTTAAAACCTGAGAAATGCTTTTTCTTTCAAGATGAAGTAAATTTCTTAGGCTTCAAAATATCTGAAAAGGAGTCGAACCTGATCCTGAAAAGATAAACGCCATAATGAGATTCCCAAAACCTGAAAACCTACGACATGTGAGATCTTTTGTTGGTTTAGCAGGGTTTTATAGAAGGCATGTCAAAAATTTCGCAAAAATTGCTGAACCGCTTACCCGTCTCACGAAAAAGGAACACAACCCATACGCGAACAATATTCATAAGAATAACTCTAAACAGAATAGAAAACAATCTCTTTCAGAGAAAACCAGACCTATTGTATGGGGACCCGATCAACAAAAGGCTTTCGATGACCTTAAGAAAGCCATCTGTACAGCTCCCGTATTGGTACACTTTAACAATAAGTTACCTATAGAAATACACACAGATGGGTCTTTGACTGGAGTCGGTGGGGTCCTGTATCATAAAATTAACGACAAATTGCACCCGTTTTGCTTTCAAAGTTGGCTGTTGCATAATTCTGAAAGGAATTATTCAATATCAGAAATTGAATGCCTCGCCATTGTAAAGGTTACGGTGAAATGTCAACAATACCTTCTGGGAACTAAATTTGTTATTGTCACTGACCATATGGCTTTGCAGTGGATGTCGGAAAAGAAGTCAATGAATAATAGACTTACCAGATGGTCATTACACCTACAGGGCTTCGACTATGAAATCCGACATAGAAGCGGCAAATTGAATGTTGACGCTGACGCATTGAGTAGATATCCTGTCCATGATCCTGAATTATTAGACGATAACATCGAGAAACATTGTCTTGCCGCTGTCAGCCTAACTAGTAGTAACCAGCGATCATTGAATCAGAATTTGCCTGAATTACAGTCTAACGACTACCATTTCAGCAAGATTTATAGAATGATTAAAAACCCAACGGGACGTATCGATACATATATTTTTAACAACTATATCATTTATGACGAAATCCTATACAAAAAGATTAAGATTGGAAATGAAAACAAACTCGCCCTTTGTTTACCACTAGTGCTAAGATTAGAAACACTATATTCATATCACGATGACCCTATAAGTGGATCACATCTTGGGATAAATAAGACTACTGATAAAATCATGAGTCGGTTCTATTGGCCTGGAATGAGAAAAGATATAGAAGAGTATGTTAAGAGCTGCAACGCATGCCAGTCAAAAAAGAAACCTCTTCTACCACCTGCTGGGTTTATGATCCCTATTACTAAAGAACAGCCGTTTGATATGGTTGGCTGTGACTTTTTAGGCAGGTTCAGACTGTCAAGCGCTGGAAATACGTATATTATAGTAGCTACTGACTATTTCACTAAGTGGGCTGTCTGCAAAGCTATCAAGGCAGCTACAAAGGAAATAGCAGCCGATTTTATAATCGATGAGATAATCTGCAAATATGGGGCTCCAAAAATGCTTTTAACAGACAGAGGCGTGCAATTTCGTGCACGTTTCAGCCAAGCGATTTATGAAAGACTAGCTGTTAAACATGTAACTACTACTAGCTATCACGCACAATGTAACGGTCTAGCCGAAAAATATAACCAAACTCTAATCAATATGCTGGCAGCATATTGCGATAAGAAACAAGAGTTGTGGGACGAAGGCTTACAATGGGTTACTTTTGGATATAACACTAGTATTAATCCTAGTACAGGTTTCTCACCTTTTCGCTTACTTTATGGAAGGGAGCCTATTTTACCTCCCGACCGAGTTCTGCCTGTTATGCAAACTGGAATTCCAACTGAAGACAATTATATGACTAGTCTAGAAAAAGGCTTAGAGGTTATGCATAGCATAGTCAGGACAAATCTTGAAAAAGCAGCGAGCCGAAATAAAAGATTCTATGACAAAAGACATAGAAATGTCTCCTACAAAGAAGGGGATAAGGTATTAGTGCACTACCCCACTAGAATAGTAGGTAAATCACAAAAGCTTTTGAATCCATACCATGGAGTCTTTACCATAATAAAAGTCTATCCAAATAGGGTCAACTATGAAATAGAAGGTATTGTAAACGGAAAAAAGGTCTTAATCGATTGTGTACACATCAGTAGACTCAAACCATACTTCGACCGAGACAAGCTTATCTCTCGTTTTGAAAACATTGAAAATAAAGGAGATAACTCTGAAAGCTCTCCCACAGAAAGTCCTGTAACTATGCCCTCAGGCGACGAAGATACGAACAATAGAACACAAGAGTCCTCAACCGAATTATATGATTACGAGATAGAGGATCCCAAGCGCAGTCCTATTGTTGAGGAAAGTAATCACCCCTCAAGCTATGAACCCGGTCCGTGCGAAACATTAAGACGTTCCCAACGAGCAAGAAAGCCACGAGCTATATTCGACTTAATTACGATATCTTTATTAACCTGTCTATGCTCAATGAGTACTGCCTCAGCGGCCTTACAAAGGCACAACCCTATAATCTGGCGTGAATCGGATAAACCTGTAATAGCAGGTATAAACCGCATCATGATCAATACCCGATATGAAAGCCCTTGCCTTATATTCCTTGAACCTACATTTATCCCATATAAAAACCAGGAACTAAAAGAATGGTGCGATCACCAATTTAGAATAAGTTTCGTAGACCCTTTACGAAGGTTCTGTAAAAACCCCTATCACATGACCATATCGGAAGTATCACTGAAGAGACAAAAAAGGCTCGCTTTATTAGCTGTAGGGATAATAGCAGTGTTCGCAATTGCTGTTACTACAACAGTAGGGTTGATAACGCATGCTATATCGGAAAATAAGGTTAATAAAGAAAATATAGACATTCTTAAAAACAAACAACAGGAGATGCTCCAAAAACTAGCGCAATTAGAAGGTAACGAAATGAGAGTGAAAAAAATCATATCCTTGTTACAAGATCAGATTGATGGCATTGGTGAGCAAGTAAGGGGTATTTCAAACTCACTTAAAATACTCCAACACTCCCTCCCTTCGTTCATGATACATGTTTCTAATCTCGCAGCCCGCCTGGCTCTAGTGCACGAGAAATTAAATGACATCTCGCACAGATGGAAGTTGAATATTATTGACGAAAAACTGCTGGATGTCATGAATTTTTCCTTGCCCTGCGCTCCAGAATGTGACCTCAAATATGCCGAACCCAGAGATTGTTCGCTCAATGAAGAAAAGCAAATGCTGACAATAGTCTTTGATGTCAAAAGTACCCGAAAGAATGCTGCTCTAATGAAAGCCGATCCTTTCATTATCTATTCTAAAAAGGATAACAGTTCCACTCTATGCCCTATACACTACTCCGGTGCTAAGAGCATCATATATGACAAAGACTCTGGCTGTGTCATAGCTCTACCTACTTCTGAAGATACGGTTCAAAACTTGGTTATCACTTCTAATTTTGACTCTTGCGAAAACCATCTCCATACTAATATAACTGAAAAATATTGGAAGGCTGAGAGGTGTGATAATAAACATCGATTGACCATCGAAGACATAGTTCAAATCAAATCCGTTGGCGACAATAATTATATATATTGTGATAATTTCGACATCAAAGTTTATAACAGGACTATAAAGTGCCCATCATATGTCTTCGCTTTGCCCGCAACAGCCTCCTTCAGCATAGATACTTTACATTATGATGCTAAGCAAGTTTTGCTAGAATCGGAAATAGATATGACAGCCGCACTCTCTACCCGCATCAATGTGCATTTGATGCCAGACCTTCATAACTTTGATTTCGAATCTCTTGCAAAACAAGTCAAGCAAGAAATGGATAGAATCGAATTCCAACTCCCAAATCAAATGTTCAGTGCTAATTCTTCTCTTAGAACCCTAGATTACATATATGGATCCGGTAGCCTAATTGCTTTGATAGCAATTGTATTTTATCTTATTAGAAGACGTTGGAAATGCACTTCCCATCCAGAATCAGGTTCTGACCCCGAATCCGAAGAAACATTAGAATTGACAGAGTTAAATGAACAGGAAAGCCCTAAAAGCTCTAAGAGGGGAACGAAACGAACTAAATTTAGAAAACCAAATCATACGTTGTTAATGGCCAGTATTATATTCCTAATAGCACCTCTAAGTGAAAGTAAGCCCTTGGATGATATTATCATTCTGAATTTTCAGTTTGATTTCCCTTGCTCTCAGTTAGCTAATAAAAATTACACCTTATTGGAAATTAGTTGGTGTACCAACAAGTTCAATGAAACATTCCTCGATCCTGTCAGTGAATTTTGCAAGACCCCCACATATGTTCAAGCTATTCATAAAAACCTTTTTATCCGAGAACCAAAAGTGATCAAAAGAGATCTACACTTCTCCCATATAAATCAAGACCTCCCAAATGTTATGCCAGCTCCCGTAATAGCTAATGAGTGGAACAAACTAGACATGGCTTCTGTAGCTGCCTCTCTCACTATGATAAAGAACACTATTAACACAATAGGAGTAAAATGGCTCAAGGGGGAATTGGACGAACAGTTTGTCAATTCTCCTCATATTTCATTACAGCTACCTAACAATAACAAGTTATCACATTATGAACCCCTCTCTTGCTTCTTGGATAAAGAATGTAAAACACTAAGACTCGAACTTAAGCTCAAACAAGGAATAGAACCTGTGACCAAAATAACAGGTTGGAAAATCTCTGAAGATATCTTGAGTTTGACTATTATCTTACTTTTGGTCTTTATAATCCTACTTGTTAAAAAGCTAAGAAGCGAAAAAAGTAATATTCTTCGTTATTATTCAAAGTTATTGAATTATTAAAAATGAACTTACGATTAATACGTTCTGTCTTATTTGTTATTGCACTATTGTCACTTCTTTGTTTCAACTATGGTAATTTTTTCATTATTTTTATGATATAAATAATATCAAAATTTTAATTCTTTAGGTTATGCAATAAGTTGTCAAGATCAATCAAACAAAGATGTCTACTGTACTAGTACCAGTACCCCTTGTCCTTCTGGTTACAGACCCGTATTTTATGATGATCCGTATCCGTGTCAAAATGGCCAAAGATGATGCATTTAAGTAATTATGCATGAATTTTAAATTGAATACATATATTGAATTGAATATATAAATATATATATGTATATTATTCTTTGTGTATTCATATTTAATTAAAAAAATTAAATAATCTTTTTCGCAAAAATTTTCCGTGAAATTTTTTTGTGCTGGCTTTCAAATAACCAGTTTTCACTATTTTATTTAAAATTTTATAGTAAGGGGACATGTTTCACACTTATTAAAAATAAGTTAAACTTTAGTTAACTTTAGTTTTCAAAAGTCTAATTTGCATAACATGTTATTACAAGTTTCAATTATTATATATTTAGAAACTTCAATGTGCAAATTTTTCATTAATTGGTTACGATACTTTGTGGGAAAATAATATTGAATATTTAAATAAAATGGATTAATTTTTAAATAATACAAAATATTGGTACAAAAGATAATATAGCTGGGGATATATCATTAAAAAAATGTTGCGGTGTTATTAAACCAACTAAACCATCACCGGGAATATAGTAATCGAATTTCGTTCAATTTAGATACATCTAATTCAATATATTCTAAAGACATGCCATCACTTGCATTTAAATATATATTTACATTAGAGATTTGACCCGTTCAAAGAACGGGAAAATATTACACTTTTATACAACTTTGTAGTATTCGTTATTCAAAACAAAAAATACATGGTTGAAAAGCATTGGTGTGTAGGCTCTCTTTGAAAGTCATTTTTTACAGAAAAATTAAAAATTGATGCCGAATAACTATTTCAAATATGAGAGAATAGCTCCAATTTTTGCCATAGTAAAATCATTGGTAGGTTTTTGTCGTTAATTGCGCTACTAATCATTTTTGGCAATTTTCTTTGTGAGACACTTCTCATTTTGGAATGAATCTAAGTTTTCATCGTGTAAATATGAATACTACTCAAAAAATAAAGAAAAATCATTCCCAAAAATAACTTGTTCTTGTCGTAAAACACTTTATAAGTATTATTTAGCTAAACATCTCAGTAGTATACAATATGCCGGGGCTAGCGCACTTCACCATCTACTACAAAGTTACCCATAATTCCTGATTTTTACTTAAATTATCCTTCAAAATGACTAAAATTTTAAACAACAAAAAATTATTATTATGAACATATGAAAATATGCGGCCATCATATTTATCTAACTTGAGGGTTCCTAAAGTACCTAAACCCCCTGTTACTGCATCACTAACAACACGCCGTACATCCTCTAACGAGACCGTCATTTCCCCTATAACTCCCGAGAGGCTTCCCGAATCTAGCGCGGGTTTGAGTCTCTGTTTCCGGGTAGGGGTTAGTCTACTCTTTCTTATTTTGTTTCGAGAACACTACCTCAACTTAAACTAAATTAACAAGTAAGTGCACGCTAACTAAAATGAGTTCTTACCTTTACGCTCTGTGAAGAGGCACACTTTAATTGCGTTGACCACGATCCGACAACACTACCATCAACCACCACAACACTGGAGTCGCGACAAACAGATCCAGTTATCACTGTTGATAACGGCACCAGAGCTTCAATCGGTTCAATACCACTTTCGTTTTTTGCTCCAACAAAAAACAAACGACCTAACTTCTTATGAACAGCTCTCGAACTGCGACAGACAGTTTCTCCTTTTTACTGCTTCGACCAGCACAAGAGTTGAGAAGAAAATGAAAGAGACCAAGCTATTCACTTTAATCTCGGTGGGACCTCCAATTTCGCAATATAAAATGAATGTCTCCTCACAGAGTATATGTTCTAAGTACTTTATTAGTTAAGTTACTTAATATACATATGGGTAAGGACTGACTTTTTCCTTGGAGGGCTTTGCATTTTAAAGGTTTTACTATGTTGGGTGGACTTTAGGGGGAAGGTCGTGCGTTTGAGTTAGCATAACTATAAGGAGGTGTTTAAATTTTCTTGCAATATCTCCTGTTTTCAAATAATTGGGGCAATTTTATTGAGTCCAATGGCCTCAAACTGTAAGGTTCAAATTCATATCTCATTGTGATACTTGTAAAGTTGAATGGGTTAAAAAAAGTTTTCAAAGAGTAAATGAGGTCAAACAAATCGCGTACTCTTTTCACTTCACAGTTATTTGAAACTTGTTCTGACGTTTAAAAGTATTCAATTTTGAGATTCAAATGATAAGCTATGTTCAAAAATGTAATGAAAAATTTGTGTGAAATCATATTTCTCTAAATTATGATTTAAAGATAATATTCATCAATAAAATATAATATAATTGTTAGGGATAATTCAAAACACATACTTTTTAACCTTAAATTTAAAAAAATTTTACTTTCTCCAAAACAAATATTTATTTAATTAAAGTCTTGATTAAAGTTAAATCATTGAAAAAGTTGTTTAAATTTATTGTTAATACTTAAATTCCACAAAATCTCAATTGAGAGTTAGTCTATTTGTGTTCAAATGAATTCTAAGTTTACAGAGTTTAAAAACATCAAAATTCTAAACAAGAACTTCTACAACAATTCTCTTTGTCTGCCTTCTCTTTATTCAAAAAATTTGTCTTCAATTGTATGATGAAATATTCTTTTAAAGCGTAACAAATGAATCCTTTGAGTGCGAGAAATATATGTCTTCCGACTCTAGATTTAAATCTATAGCTTAGCATTAGTTTTTTGTGAGCCCAATGACTAACAGCTGCCATTTAATTATAGAATCTAAAGATAGAATTGCATAACACAGCTCTTGAAGAGTAAATATAGAAAATTTTTAGTTTTGTCATTATGTTTGCTCAATGAAAAGGTGAACATTTAAAAGGATTCACATCAAAAAGTGAGAAATTTTTGTTATAACTGTGATATTATGGAAACAAATTTATTTTACGATTTTTATCTCGAAAATAGAAATTACGAAATTTAGCGAAAAATTTTTAAAAGTTAATTGAGTTCTTGTTTTTTCATGAATTTTAAAAAGTGTGATAAAAAAATAGGTTAATCATCAAATTTAGAAATGGGTTATTCAGCGATGGAAAAAGTTTTGAATCTTCAAGAAGAAGAACTAAAACTTCTAGAACACATTCGGCAATGCATTAATATGAGGATTAAATTAGATCGCGATTACGCAACAAATCTCCTTCAGATAAGTTCTTGTGCAAAAAGGTGTAATTTTAGTGATGAAATTGCAAAAACAAATATCGGTAAAGTTTGGACGGCTATCGCTAATCAAATGGAAGCCTTTAGTAAATTAGTTAACTCTAGTGCTGAAGAGTTGACTCATGAAGTACTTGAACTCATGGATGAATTGGTTTCAGAAAGCATTAATCGAAGAACACAACAAATATAGTAACAAATTAGATACCGTTAGTTTCATTCTCTTATTTTACTTTTTCAAAGCTATTCTCTTACATAAAATCTTATTTAAACTAAAACTTTTTTAAATAAATCAACAGTTATATCAATAGCAACGGAGAAACTCTTATTTTGATTTGAAAATAGTTGATGACATTGTCTTTGTCTTCCTAATTGATTACCAAGTTTGTGGTTCTAGTTTTAAAGCGAGAAATTGATTCTCTGTGTTTTCTCTCTAATGAGTTTTTATTTGTATCTCTACATAGAGTTAAACCCGTTTATAACGAAGAGGTTAGTGTGTGGACAGATGCGTTTGTTAAAAGTGAGTTTTCTTTATAACCGATTAATTTATAAAGAAATCTATCCGATTAGTGAAAACAATTTGATTTGTTATAAGAGCAATTCGTTGTAACCGAGTCAGTTATAAACGGGTTTAACTGTAATGGTTTTTTTGGCTTTCAATTTTATTTTTTCAGTAGATTATGCTCTCTTAAGTTGAATTATAGTTATTAAGTCTGATTTTAAAAACTTTTTTCCCTTCAAAAAGCTTCTGAAATCGGCTCAAAAGACTCAGTCTGAATATCAAAAATGTTTATCGAGTTATAAAAGTACTAAAACTAAATACGAAGACATATATTTGCGACTCCCAAAAAAATCAGACAATTCTTCAGTTGCCGGAAAAGTTCAAAGAAAGTTTACGGAAACAAAGAAACGATATAAAAAATTATGCCAAAAACTACACCTTTTACATAATGAATATTGTTTGATCACAAATGAAACCAAACATTACGAAAAAGACTTCCGGCTGTTATTGATTCCAAACTTAATATCATATCACGAACTACTACTTATGGATTCAGGTATTCATTAACTGTCAAAATGTTGTCAATTTTGATAAAAAAAATCTTATTTCTTATGCTTTTTTTAAACTTAATATATAGGAGAGAAATGGAATAATATTCTCATAAAATATGTCGAAAAGACTGATTTAACACAAGATAAATATAGAAAATTACAAAACCAATTAAGACATAATGTGGAAAACATGATTAAATCTAACATTTATGGGGACTTAAGAGGAAGATTGTCTAAACAATTATTGCCTCCAATCAATATTAATTTTAATGACAAATTACTGGAAGATTTTATTGGAGCCCTTAAACCAAATCAATTAGTAATTGACATATTCACTATTGACTCATTGAAAAAGAGGTCATTTCAAGCTTTTATTTAATGTCTTAACCAAAAAAAACTTATTCATAGACTTTCTCTTACAGAGAGTCAGAATTACAGTTAAAACTAAATGAATCTCAAAAAGAAATACACGATAAAAGACGACTTATGAATCATTACGAACAAGAAATTGAAGCTTTAAATACATTGAGTAATGAGAATACAAACGCACAAATTGGGATAATTGCAAGAAAGAGGGCTTTGGATATTGTTAAGAAAGATTTGGTTTAAAGAATAAGAAATATATTTTCATTTTTTTATTGTCCGATTTGTTTTGATGAAAAAATGTATATATTTGAGATATTTTCATATTTTTTTAGGATTTTCACATGTAGTATAGATTCGTATTGTGCACATTTTCAAAATGTATTTTTGTAATTTTCAAAGCTTTCTGGTCTCCTAAAATACTGGGACAAGTACGAGTCTATAAATCGTCTCAAAATCCCAAAAAAACTATGAAAATTACAAAAAAATACCAAATTTTTAAAATGTATTCTTAGCCTCGTACTTCTCGTACTGTCTAGAAAATGCATTTTAAAAATTTGGTATTTTTTTGTAATTTTCATAGTTTTTTTGGGATTCTGAGACGATTTATAGACTCGTACTTGTCTCAGAACCGCTACAACTATATTACTAGTATAGTTCCTCCTAATCAATATGGCTTTAAAGCAGGTTTGAGTACAATGCATTTACTAATTGATTTAATATATGATTTAACTATGGGCTTCAATAACTATCTTGTATTATGTATTGATGTAATATTTCTTGATTTTTCTGCTGCTTTTGATAATGTAGATTTTGCAACATTATTAGAGGGTCTATATAACTTAGGTATTAGAGGACAGTTTATTAAAATTATTGAAAGTCTATTGTATGATAGAGAGCAATTTTAACTTATAATAATACTAAGTCTTGTAAATCTATTGTGACTTCTGGAGTGACACAGGGAGGTATATGTAGTCCACTGTTGTTTAATTTGTATATGAAAGATATTCCAAATGTTGTAAAATCTTCTAAAGTTATCAGTATGCTGACGATACAGCTATTTTAAAATTGATTTATAGTGCAAATGATATAAATTTATTGCAGACTGACATAAATCTAACTCATGGGTGGAGTAAAAATAACAATATTAAACTAAATTCTGATAAATCTGTTCATTTAAGATTTACTTTTAAACGACAGCTTGATTTGCCGTCGTATAAAATCAACGGCAATATCATTTCTACTAAAGAAAATCATAAATATTTGGGTATTGTCTTAGACAATAAGTTAAGTTTTAATAGTCATGTTGACTATATTATCGATAATTGTTTTAGAAAGTGGTCTGTTTTGAAAAGAATTTGTGAAAATGGAAATTACACTGTATTTTTGAGACTTTATAAGTCATATATCTTGCCTCTTATAGATTATTGTAATATATGTTGGATTCAGTCAAATAATCAAATTGATAGTATTGAACGAATTCAAAAGCGAATAAAAAAGTTTATATGCTGTAAAATGGGTTATTATAATTTAGGTTACAAGGACAGACTCAAACTATTAAATTTAAAACCACTTCAATTAAGAACTGATTTGTGTATTTTAAAATATGTTTTTAAATCTATTTATAATCATAATAACATGCTTGAGCATTGGAAAAATTTCTTTATCACTGATAATAATCGTAACGGCTTAGTTATATTAAACATTAATACAAGAATTAATTTATGTGATAAAAGTTTCTTTGTATATGCTATTAAGCTATTTAATTCGTTACCAATTGATATTAGGAATGAACAAAATTTTATATCCTATGTGAGTAAACTTGAATTTTTTTGCCGAGAAATATGCGATGTTTTTGAATAGTATAATGTAATGTTAATCGACAAGTTCCGATTAATAATAAATTGATTATATGATTATGCACAGAAAATATTTTCGCTTCCGAGACTTGAAATAAAGGAATGATTTCCGGTCAAGAATAAACACTTTAAATCAGACGCTCTGTGAAATAGAAGAATTCACAATCATTCTGCTTTTTATCAAATGATATCCAAATTGAAAAGAATTCTCGAGAACATATTAACTTCATATTGATGTTTTTAAATACAGAATATTGCAAAGATACTAAACATGTAATAATTTGGTCAGATAATTGTGCTTCGCAAAACCGCAATTGGTCTTTATTTGCTAATTTAGTCAAAATTATAAATGATAAAAAATATTGTTCAGGAGAAAATCATTTTAAAGTATCTCAAAGTAGGGCATACGTATATGAGTTGCAACTCATTACATGGCATAATTAGTCGAAAATTCTATAGAGAACATGAAGTTTTCACTTTTGATCATTGTTTAGATTTAATCAAAAATTCAAGAAAAAATTATTATTCAAAATAAGTATGTTTTAGTGATATAATTCTTTTCAATTATGAATCTAAGAATAAGAATCCATTCAATTTAAAGAATCTAAAACAATATGAAAATAGGAAAAATTCTTTCAAATCTTTTGTTAAATTTTCTCATACTGAACAGTTCAAAGAATAGGGTGAATCCGGGCTAATGGGTCTAAGGGGGTTTTTGACCTCCCACCCCCGAATGTGATACATCATTGGATTCAGTTCTTTGAGCCGAACATATTGATACCTCAGCTGGCCAATTATGTCAAGTGGTTCCCGAGATATATCCGAACCGAACGATATCGTTCTCTCTCCTTCACTACTACAGCTCGAACACCCAAATTTTGCAAGTCTACATCCATAGGAGGAGTTCCCATGTCGTTTTGCCAACTTTTCAAGTTTTCATCACACTCTAAAACCCGTCGAAATTAATGTAATGCAAAACGAAATCTATTTTTTCCTTCTATGAACAAGAAGTAGAGCGCTATACCCGCTTAAATAAGCAATTTGGCGACATTAACGTGCAGAAATTAACGACATTATCGATCCGTCTCTATTCTCGACTGGTGTAGAACCAATCACAAAGCAGAGAATCGTTTTATTATCGTTAATATCGTCAATTTGCCTATATAAGTAGGTACAGCTTCGCGCGCGACTCTTTCACTCCTTATCCATAGAAGGAGAAGGCAGAAGGAGTTCTACCTTAGCAGAGGACTGACGCGGAGTGAACAGATATAATGTATGTTGCAAAATATATATTATATAATGATAGAGATCATTGAATCCAACTTAATTTTCAGTTCGTCTCCAAATGAAACTTACAAGTATGAAACAAACTGAATCCATATGTTTTACGCTCTTTTAGACAAATAGAATGTCTAGAAATTGAAATTCATAGGCATTCTTTAAGTTTGCTTAATTAAATCTCGACCAATTCTCTATATGTAAAACATACAAGTTTTAGAATAAACTGAAACAGAATGTCTTGAGCTCTTTTAGACAAGTAGCATATCTAAAAATGAAAGTCCATAGATATTCTTTAACTTGGAATCGATTAAATTTATTTTAAAACTATTCATGCATAAGTGAGACATACAAATTTTGTAACGAATCGAAAGAATAATTTCGATTCGAAGACTGAACTAAATTTTGTCCAAAGATTCACAAGCGATAGTACCAATAATATCGAACGTATATAAATATTGTGCAATGTCCAGGATCATTAAACCAATATTTTCTGAAATTGGTAACTTATTGTGATAACTGAAACATGAGAAATACTACTGTCGATATCGGTTTGTGCAGGAATAGTTAAAATTTGTTTTAAACGTCGACTGGAAAATAATTTACTTGATTCGTTTGAAATAAAAATTTGTAGAACGCATTGAGACATAAGTTAAAAATAAGATGAATTCTCCAGATGCCGACTGAATTGTCTAAGAATTTTGGCTAGGTAAATCAGTTGCCTAGAGAAGTAAAAATGTTTCCCTTCGACTTTTCCCAATTTATAAACCGCATAAGACGAATAAATTTAAAACATTTGGTTCCTACAATCTCGATTAATGAAATTATATATATATCATATAAACATTATAGAATATGCATTATAAACTCACGTATGAATCCCTGCACTCTGCGTCGGCATTTCCCAAGCTCTCTACAACTATGTACTGGTGATAGTATAGATAGTCGCCTAGCTCAGATTTACATTTTTCAATCTCGTGAAATATAGATTTCCCTCGATCGAATTTGTTTCAAAACTTGTAAACTAAATAAAGAGGAAACTAAGTTTAAAATAATCTTGGTTCTTACAATCCTGGTTCATGAAATTATATATACATCATACACACACATATATATATTGTACAATATGCATTAAACATGAATACATCTCTACGCTCCGCGTCGCCCTTTCTCCTACAATGAACTGACGGCAGTATAGACATTCACTTTGCTCAGAGTTATCTTTTTCAAACTCAAAGTTTCACTAGAAAAAATTATTTCCCTCGATCGAATTTGTTTCAAAACTTGCAAACTACATAGACGAATAGGTTCAAGATAAAATTGGATTCTATAAACCCATTCATCATATATATCATATATTACCCAATATATATTATATCTCTTCAATCCGCGTCGGCCTTCTGCTAAGGTAGAACTCCTTCTACCTTCTCCTTCTATGGACAAGGAGTGAAAGAGTCACGCGCGAAGCTATACCTGCTTGTATAGGAGTTTGACGATATTAATGTTTAGACGATAATTTAGTAATAGAACGATTCTCTGCTTTGTGATTGGTTAGACGTCAGTTGAGAATAGAGATGAATCGATATTAGCGTTAACTTATGCAAATGAGTATTGTTAATTCGTGCACGTTAGTGTCATTAGTTTATCTATTAATATAGTTACTGGCCGTAGATATTAAGTAGGTCGTGCGCGACTCTCACTCTAGACTGCAAGAGTATATTTTACGATAATATCGTTAGTGCCACAATAATTAAAAATATATTTCTTACTTGAAAAAAAATTTCTCTCTGCTCTATCTGTAAAATTTTGCAGCTACAAGGATTGTTCTTTTTTGTCTGCTTATGTAAAATATTGTCTTGAAGAACTTTCTCCTATTAATTTTATATCAAATTTTGTAAACTACATGAAACGATGAGTCGATCTACACCAAACAACCTGCTCTAGAGGAGCATAAAAGATTTCCCTTAAATCCAATTTGTTTCACAAATTATAAATTACACACAGAGGCAAATAGGTTTAATTTGTAAAACCGTGTATGTAATTATATTGTACAATATGCAATATAGACGAATATATACATCTCTAAGATTTGCGTCGGCCTTTATCTGTTTCTCTCTCTACAACTATGATCTAACGATAGTATAGGCAGTCACTTAGCGCAGAGTTATGTTCTACAAACTCATGAAATTTCAGACTCGAAAAAAATATTTCCTTCGATCGAATATGTTTCAAAACTTGCAAAACACAAAGAGGTAAATGATTTTAAAATAAACATCAATTCTACAATCCTAGGACATGAAATTATATATATGTATATATATAACATAATATATGCATAATTATATATATATAATTATGTATATATATTGTATATTATAAAAATATTTAACAATATGCATTACACATGAATACATAAATCTCTGTAATCCGCGTCGCCCTTTCTCTCTCCTACAATGAGCTGTCAGCAGTATAGACAGTCAGCTAGCCAAGAGTTATCTCTTCAAACTCATGAAATTTCAGACTCGAAAAGAATATTTCCTTCAAGCGAATTTATTTCAAAACTTTAGGGCTACATAAAGACGCGAATAGGTACGAGATAAAATTGGCTTCTATGATCCCCTTTATTATATATGTATTATATATAGTATACATGATTTATTACACAATATATATATCTCTCTTCACTCCGCGTCAGTCGTCTGCTAAGGTAGAACTCCTTCTACCTTCTCCTTCTATGGACAAGGAGTGAAAGAGTCGCGCGCGAAGCTATACCTGCTTATATAGGCAGTTTGACAATATTAACGTGACGACGATAATTTGTTAATAAAACGATTCTCTGCTTTGTGATTGGTTCGACGTCATTCGAGAACTGAGATAGATCGATATTATCGTTAACTTGTGCACAAAGTTATCGTTTACTTAAAACGTTAATATCATCGTGTACGTTAATACCGTCAAACTGCATATATAAGCAGGTGCAGCTTCGCGCGCGACTCTTTCACTCCTTGTCCATAGAAGAATGTAGAAGGAGTTCTACCTTAGCAGACGACTGACGCGGAGTGAAGAGATTTAATGTATGGCATAATATATATTATATAATATATAATATAATATATCGTACACTGAAATCATGGAAGCCAATTATGTTTTCATTCGCTTCTTCATGTAGTCTACAAGTTTTAAATTCGATCGAAGGAAACCAGAATTCGTTTAATCCAGTCGGTGTTCAATACGACAATTTTCACATAGACGAAAAAAATTATTATTTTCTAGCTGGAAATCAATTTTGCCTTCCTACTCCATGACATACTATCGAACGTGCCGGCAATTGTAAATATATATTGTATCAGTCTGCAAAATAAGTTCCTTATTTTATAATTTCATTATAACTTGAATCAATGATCCTGTTTAGTGTTTCTGTTATATGGCTAGTATTAAAATCGTGATCAGTTTTATGGCTTGGTGTTTCAGAAACAGCTATAACTGTATAAACAATTTTAAAGCAATAGAAATAGTGTTAGATATAATCACAAATTTATTATTACGTGTGCTTAAGATTAACTATTTAAAGATCTCCAAAGATTATAAAAGCTCCTTTCATAGCGGGAAAAATCTTCACATATGTTAACTTTGCCTTGCGAAAATTTGCCAAGTACTTTTGATATAAGTAATATCGCGCCTTATGTTACAAGCCGCATTATATCGCAAACTGTTTTGCAAAATTGGCTTTTAGTGATTTCATTTTTAGTCTAAAACTTTCTGTACGTTTATTAGCTATATGCGTTAGAAAATAATATTTCTCAGTCCTATTACTACGTAGTGCACCTTCAATACGTGCACAACTTATGATTTTAACATTTTTACTGTGGATTTTTAATTTCAGTTTGTCGTACATAAAAGAATGAGTTATTGCCTCAGATTTTTTGCTCAATATTTCATGTCTAACATTCCGAGAGCGACGTGTTTATTTCATTGTTATTGTAATAAGAGAGTCGAAACTCTGTAGTAACGAAAATGATGAGACTCAGGAGTCAGGAGCGGCGACAGGGCGCCCTTTCAGACGAGGAGTTTCTCAATTCCTTCTATAATGAGCTAACAGTTTCCAATTTTAAGGATAAAATCAAAACAGAGTCAGACGCGCTTAGATATTGTCAATTATCAGGAATTTTACCTACCAGAGCGACTCCTGCTCCGTATTGTCCCAAACATCCTGACGTCGTTATGAAAATTGTAAATGAACAAAAAAGGAATAAATTGGGTTTCAGATATATTTGTAGTTTGAAGCCTGCATGCAATATAAAAACAGAGCCCACGAAAAATACATGGTTTTATGACGCGCTCATTAGTCTTCGAGACGGTCTCCATATTATCGTATGCTTTGTAGCAGGGCTTAAGCATAAACAGGCAGTCGTAGAGGTTAAAGTCGATAAGGAAACAATTACCAATTGGTACGGCTATTTACGCGAGGTTCAGGAAATTATAATGTCTCAGCGTAGGCAAATAGGGGGAGTATATGAGGACGAAAACGGCGAAATTGTGGCGCACTTTGTAGAAGTCGACGAGACTCAGATTTGTAACCGCAAGTAGAACTTACTACAGGTTTCCATATTATTATTAAATATAATCTCAAAATTTCTAGAAATTTCTCGAAATTTTCTCAAAAGTATATAAGGCGACTTCTTGACCTAAATGCCTCAGTAGTCACAAGCAGTATCTATATTAATTTATAAAATGGTTAAACTAAATCAGGTTTGTTTTTCATTTAGCGAGACCTCATGCAATTTAGATTGTTCCCATTGTAGTGATTTATAAAATGTAGCTGGTGTGAGTAATTATTGTGTTTTCAGTACTTTTTAAATGGATTTCCATTATCATTCTAATGTTTAAACTTTACTGTAAAATCTATAGAAAGTTTGTATTATTATTCTGATTTTAATAAATATTTTGAAATTTTAAGATTGATATTTTATAGTTTTAAGCGGTTAGGAAATTGGCTCATTATTACATAAGTATTACAACTATACTTAGTACATATGTTAGGGTACTTTGAATATCAATATTTTCTCACCTAGAGCGATTGGGGAAAAGTTACTCAGGTTTTCATAATATGTGACCCAAAATCAACAAACTATCAAAGTTTGGTCGAAATCGGTGACAGGCAGTTGAGACCCTACCCTTGTGAGTTTATTTTGACTGAATTTTCCGCACATGGGATACCCAGGTCCATGTTAATCAATACTAAAGTGCCAATAGAACAACTACCAGATCCATATCAAGTTCTAGGATTACATCTTTATAATATATAGAGGTAGGAAGTCAGTTATATCGGACATTATCCTATTAATTACTATGGACATAAGTATCCACCTGCGTATACAAATTTTCAGTCAAAATAACCTATTGGACAATTTTTCCGTTGGACTTGTTGTCTATTAGACGAATTATCTATTGGACTAAATGTCTGTTGGACAAATTGCTCTATTAGACGAATTGTCCCATTGGACGAATTATCTTTAGACTAGTTGTCATTGGACGAATTGTCTTTGGACGAACTGTCCGATAACGCATTATTATCTGTTAGTAATCGATTGTTAGAATCAAAAAACGAATTACTACTTTGAGACTTAATATTATTCTTAATATTTCTATAAAATAACTTAAAATTATCGTTTTTATCAATTAGTTTTTGAATTTTCATAGAGTAAAAATTTTCTAACATTACACCAATTTTATTACGTAAATACTGAAATCCTATATAAAACAAATTATCTTTTTTTTGACAATAACATTTGTATAATTTGCTCTTTTTAGAGATTAAGACTTTAATTGCATTTGGAATTCTATCTTTGCTTAATTCAATATTTTAGTTTTGAAGGGTGAATCCGGGCTAATGGGTCTAAAGGGGTTCCCGATCCCCTACCCCCAAGTGTGATATATCATTGGATTCAGTTCGTCAAGCTGAGCATTTTGATACCACACTTGACTACTTCTGATCCGAACCTGGCCACTTCTGGATAACTCCCGACGGGATTGGCTGACCCCGCCAAGTGATATATCATTGGACCCAGGACATCGAACTGAGCATTTTGATACCTCACTTGATCAATTATCTTAAGTAGTTCTTGAGATATCCATCATTGTTTGATTTAGTACCTCGTAATGTATAAACCTGGATTCTCGAGGCGTAACCCAAACAAGCCTGATATAAACTCACGGAGAATAAGTTAGGTCGCGAAGCGACCTAACCTATTATACCTTAGTTTAAATCAGGTTTGGCTTGGGTTACAACTTGGTAAAGCCAGGTTTACCCATTTTCTAGGGGGTTAGGTCTTGGTGGCCAGAAGTGGTCAGGTTCGGGTTGCAAGTACTCGAGTGTGGTATCGAAATGTTCAGCTCGACGAACTGAATCCAATGATGTACTACACTTGGAGGTGGGTGGTCGGGAACCCCTTTAGACCCATTAGCCCGGATTTACCCGTTTTGAAAGAAGTGTTATATATATTTACAATTTTATACATTAAGGAGTCATAAATCAGATCTATATCATTGTCATTACTAACTATTGATAGCCAGTCAACTCCCTCGAGATTATCGTTGAAGTTTTGAGTATCTGTGTTATTTAGATCCAGAATTTGTTTAAGGATTTTATTTTGCTTCATTTTTTCTATTTTTAACATAACATAAATTGCGAAATGATCGTAACTTTGGGCAATATTCTCGCCTACAGATATACTATTAATAATATTTTCATCATTTAAAATAAAAACATCTAAAAGTGATTTACTACAATGGTAATGAGGATTAGATGGAAATATATGAGTATTAACTACTTGTTTTAGACCGAAGCTATTAATTATTTCCTTAAAATTCTTTACTATTTTATTTCCAGTGTTTAATAAGTTTGTTTAAATTCCCTGATATTAATATTTTATAATTATGGAAATGAGTTTCCATTTTACTAAATAAATTTTTCAATTCCAACAGTTGGGCATAACCAGGACATGAAGGCATGGGGTAAATCCTAGTTTAGTCCGATCGGCCACTTCCCGACATCCCACCTCCATGTGTGATACATCGTTGGATTCAGCTCATCAATACGAGTAATTTGATACCACACTTGACCAAGTCCCACCCGAATCTGACCACTTCTGGCCAACTCCCGACGGGAGTGGCCAATTCCCGAAAATCGTATATCGTTGGATTCAGCTCACCGAACTGAACAGTTTGATACCCCTATTGGCCATGTTCGGCCACAAATAACGTCAAAAATCACGATAAACCTATTAACTGGGTTCAATAAATATTCTGTGCAGAGGCCAATCAGCCGAACCCAGAGATCACCAGCGTGGAGGTGTGGCTTGACTTGATCTCCAAAATAAAGGACAAACATATACATAGACGCAGACAAACACTTAATGAACTATTTACGTATGAATTTTTTTTGAATTTCTTGTATTTTTATTTTTTCTGGAATTTTGAATTATATAGTAAATAAAAAAAATTTACCAGTCCACTATTCGGTCCCAATCATCTTCAACCAGTTCTAATGGGGCTATATTATCATTGGGGCCTGGATAAACTCTTACTATGTCTGAAACCAATTTTTGAAAAACTTTCCCATAACTGAATTTTTCTTTTTAATCATATAAATATTCAAATTCATATAAATGCTGAGCAATGCATGATTCTACTAAATGTGTATTTTTATATGATTTAATTCTATTTTTTATTGCCGCCCATCTAGACTCAATCATATTTGTATTTATTTCGCTATTATTAGGGTCCACAAAATGAAGCTTATGGTTGACTGAATAATGATCAATTCCTAACCTATTTTTGACATTGGTATAGACTCTTGCGCAATCTGTTACTAGAATTGAACCTAATTCTATTCTGGTCTCTAATAAATAATCGATTACATTAATTTTTCTATTCGGTACCTTAACCATAAAGGCCTGCCTTGTTCTCCTACAAACGCCCCCTACTATCCATAATCTTTGAGATTCTGAGTTATAAAGTCTACCCCTATTGTATAAATACTTTCTATGACAAATCTGAGATTCATCGACCTCAACAAAATCTGAAACAATTTGCTTAAACTTTCTCTTTTTTAATTTTTCACCTAGCTCATTTCCTTCCTCCTCAGATTCTGTCTCATATATACCTCCAATTTTTCTAGGCTGAGAAACAACTATCATTTGAACTTCATGCAAATAACTGAACCAATTAGTAACAGTATTTTTATCAATTTTTAATTCTATAACTGCCTGCTTATGTTTAAGACCCGCTAAATAACAAAGAATTATGCGTAAACCTTGAGTGAAAGTTATGTGAGAATGTTCAAACCAGGTCCGTTTCAATGGGCTAATACTTCTTTTGCAATTCTGCTCAGTGCACACGTAACAGAATCCTAGCTTATTTTTAACACATTTACTAGTTTTCATGATTGAGTTTATATGAGTGGGGCAATGAGGGGGTTGAGAATCTATTGATGGTAATATCCCTGCTAAAGTACAATATCCGATTGCGTCGGATTCTGATTTAATTATATTCTTGAAATTAGAAAGTGTTAATTCATTATAAAAAAAATCTAAAAACTGTTGATCATTCAGTGACGCCATCCCCTCACCCCTACTCCTTCGCAGCATATTTAATAACAATAATATTATTGCAAAACCTAATGCTAAGCTTACCTTTAGAACTGATTGATCCGAATTGATTGATAACATAGGTGGTGGTGGTGATGATGATGATGACGATGAAGAAGATGATGATAATAATAATAAATTAGGTGCACAGTTTAAAAACTGAACATAGCAAATTATATAAACAATTGCATAAATTATTGCACTCATTTTAAACATAAACACATGCGACTGCACTCTCTTATGTCTAATGACTGAATGAATGAAAAGGAGATCGTAATGTGTGGCCAAAAACTTTTCGATCAATAAAATTTAGAATTTGTTAATCCTTTAATCTCCAAATAGTCTTCTTTCGGCACACCTGCATTTACATACCGAATGTTTTTGAATATTTTAAACCCTAATAATCAATTGTAAATAATCTCTCAAATAATATTGAGCCCTTTTGTATTGATACTTAAAGTTTATTCTCTATTTGATTGATACAAAATATTTTGGTCACACTATGATCACTGAACCCAATTAATAGGTTTATCGTGATTTTTGACGTTATTTGTGGCCGAACATGGCCAATAGGGGTATCAAACTGTTCAGTTCGGTGAGCTGAATCCAACGATATACAACTTGCGGGAATTGGCCACTCCCGTCGGGAGTTGGCCAGAAGTGGTCAGATTCGGGTGGGACATGGTCAAGTGTGGTATCAAATTACTCGTATTGATGAGCTGAATTCAACGATGTATCACACATGGTGGTGGGATGTCGGGAAGTGCCCGATCGGACTAAACTAGGATTTACCCTGATAATTGACTAAAACCAAAATTCATTTTCTTGCAATAATTATTGAAATATAAAAAATTGCAAATATTCTCGTTTTCATACTTTTTATTGATACTAGTCTCATTGTCTTTTATGCGCGGTTTGAATCCCATGAATTCTACAAATCCTCTATAGAGTTTTGCTGCACTCATTCTGTAAAAATAACATATATCTACGATTTGGACACTCACTGAAATTATAGTGAGAATGCTCAGGATTGAAACTTATTATATAATTTTCGATCGATTTATTAAATGAATCAGTATGTAATTTCTAGTGATCTTTCATAGGAGTTTCATTATCTCTTTGATTAAACCAGTTTTCAACAGTTGTAGATTTTTTTATATCTAAAGTTTCGAGGAAAAAGTGCTTGCAAACATTTATGTTATGAAGCCTATAGCTCGATTTATATTTTATTCCTAAATCGATTTGTTTTTCTTTAAGTTAAAGAAAATGAAATGTTTCAGCGCCTTATTATCTAATTTATTGTAATATTTTTGTAGTTTATAGATTTCCGAAACTTCGAAATTGTTATTGCATTTCAATAAGCATTTCGAATTATCACATGATTGTTCAATATTTGTTCTATCAGATAGCATATTCATTTTGATTCTTATATAACTTGATTATAAATTTTTGCGCAACAGAAAAAAATTATTTTATACTTAAAAACGACGTATTTATGCAAAAAAAAACAACGATTCTAAGCCTAAAGATTGCTTTTATGCTCAAAAATTAAAATAATATAATGTAACAAACTTATAAGTAATAGAGATGCAATCGAAACCAATTTTTCTTCAGAGGGTAAAAAACTACAAAAAATCTCACATTAAATAATTTTCTAAAAGATTGTGTGCTCACTAAAATAAATATTCAATTTTGAAGTTCTTTGTTCAAAATCTTTATTCAATATACAATAAATTGTTTGAAACCAAAGTCACATGAATTGTTCAAAATTGTGATTTAAAGACCTGTATCAAAACGTGTGAACTTTAAAATTTCGCTTAATTCAAACACCTGTTTTCATCTATACTTTTATCAGATTTGCTTTGAATGATCAGATTTTGATCCGCTCATTATTATTTAATTGTAATTTATTCAAATAAAATATTTTTCGCTCAAAATAGTATCTTTCCATTCATTAAAACCAATAGTAAAATCAATGGTAAAATCCTCAAAATTTGCGCTTTTAGATCTCTCTTTAATTCCCTAGACATTGAGACGACACCCAAGTAAAAAACTGAAGCATAGTCGAGGCAAACAATAATATCATTGCAATTAGTATTTTCTGTAAGTGGGAGTGATCCTAAATAATCCGATGTGAGAGAATGGCATAGACACTGGTATAGGTTGCAAAGGGGCTTTTACTCTATAAGGTAATAGCTTGCGTCTGACAATCAAGGCAGTTCCTAACATAATTATGGACTGATTGGAACAATCTTGTCCATACATATCTTGATCTTACTTTTGCATAAGTTTTGCTGATACCTAAATGTCCAGATTCTGGTTCATTATGCAAAGAATACAATATTTCTCTTCTAATTGATTTTGGGACAACTAACAGGAAGTTTCCGTTTGACTTTCTATAAAGAATATTATCTTTGGTTACGTATTGTTTTGATAGTTTATTTTGTGTATCCATGATTTTATCTTTTAATTTTTGACAATATACATCTTCAGCTCGTAATTTAGGTAAATCTAAAGGATGTATTTGCAGAATACTTATATCAATTTCATCTTTATCTTGCGGCTTTGTTATATTAGGATAACGCGATAAACAATCAACATTATTATGCAGTTTACCGGACTTATAGACTACTTGGAATGAATATTCCATCAGTTTTAAAGCCCAGCGTGATAATCTTCCGCATAAATCCTTTAAGGTCATTAACCAACGAAGGCTGTGATGATCTGTTATTATGGAGAACTTGATACCTAATAAAAATGACCTGCATTTTCCTATGCCCCAAAAACAACTCAAACCTTCTTTTTCAGTTATTGTGTAGTTCAACTCACTCTTTTTTAACGATCTATTATAGTAAGCTACTGGATGTTCTTGGCCATCTACTATTTGGGATAAAATTATTGCTATTGATGTATTACATGCATCACAAAAAAGGCGAGTCTCTCTTGTTTCGTCAAAATGAATTAAAACAGGAGATGTAATTAATGCGTCTTTGAGCTTATTAAAAGCTATTTCTCAGGATTCAGTCCAAATAAACCGCACTTCTTTGTAAGTTGCGTAAGAGGCTGTGCTATCTGAGAATACCATCGAATAAATTTTCCATAGTATCCTGTTAGCCCTAAAAAGCTTTTTAGACCTTTCACTGTTTTAGGCCTTGGAAAATTTTTGAAGCATTCTACCTTCTCTGGGTCAGGCTTCACGCCTTTTGAGTCTATTAGATGATCCAGAAATTTAATAATTTTTTTGGCAAAATGGCATTCATTCGGCCTTAGTTTCAGATTAGCTGTCTTTAATCTTTCAAATACTAGTTCAAGTCTTTCAATGTGTTCGTTAAAGCTTTTAGAAAATATGATATTGTGAATGCAAAATATTTTCTTGCATTCACATATATCGCTTATTAGAAAGCAAAATAGGGCGCGACCTATTCTGCGAACTCAAGCAATAAAACTTTATTGCTTGAGCTCAAAGTTGAGCTATTTTAAGATGAGTTGACAGTAAGTGTCAAATCATCGGAATTAGCTTAAATATTCTTAAGGTCAGTCGATTGAGACTGACCAGGAGTTGAAGGAAAACTCTAAACATGAGTGAACATGTTTGGTCACGGCCCTAAACTTGTGAGTATTTAAGGGCACTCACAAGCCATACTCGGGGCTGATAAATGGTTTCTCTAATCATCTTATAAGACGTCTGGTTTTTAATATACTTTAAAATCCTTGTTTGTATTTTGTCTTAAAATAAACCTTAATCTAATAACAGCTAGTGATTTGATTAGTTTTTTTATATAATAAATTTGTATATCTTTTGGTGTTTCTTTAAAAGTCGCACTTAAGGCAATCTGACTTTGCAAGTGCGGCAACAATATCATCAACAGATACTAAACAGTAAATATATTTCAAATTAGATAATACTGTGTGCATTAATCTTTGGAAAGCGGTACTGAATTGGATAATACAAAAGAGAGTACATTAAATTCGTATAAACCTTCACAACTAACAAAAGCAGTCTTTTCTCTATGTTCGTCAAACATTGCCAAAATCCAGAACGTAAGTCAAGTGTTGTAAAATAATTTGATCCTCTAAGAGTGTCTAATGTGTCATCAGTTCAGGGTAAAGGCCAGCTATTGCCTTAGTTACTGAGTTCACCTTTCGAAAGTCAACACAAAATCTCTAAGAACCATCTTTCTTAGGAACTAGTACTATAGGTGATGCCCATGGACTATTTGACTCACTTATTATACCAGCTTCTAACATTTCAATAATCTGTTCCTTGATTATTTTTCTTTCTTTGGGACTCGTCCTATAAGGTAGGCAATGTATAGGTGGGCTATCTCCCGTATCTATTTTATGTACTGCTTTGTCTGTTACTGCTAATTTACTATTTTCACAGGCGAATATATTTTCGTATTTTTGTAAGAAATTTATTAGTTTTTCTCGCTCACCAACTAGATCTTTCTCTATGTCTAGATTGGTTATATTAAAATTTTCGTTTTCTCTTTTAATTGTGTTATCATATGTTTCTTCATTAATAAACTCTGTGTTTTTATTATTAAAGCATTGTTCTTGATTTTTGTTAGTTAAATTTATGTAATTCCTTTACACACATTTATATTATTTATAACAGCTTCAATTGGCTCGTCTAAAGATTCGAGAAATCCTACAACAGTTCCACTATGTAATTTCAGGTTTTCGTGATGTATATTCGTAATTGGCAATAGTCTCTCCATTTTCTAACTTTAATATTGATTTTGGGGCATAAATTCTTGATTTATCAATAGGGTCAAAAACAGCTTGGTTAATTTTGCTATTCGTTTTACATGTAGCCCAAGTTATGGTTCGGGGGAATAAATTAATATTTTCCGATACATAAAGCACTGGTGCCTCCTTCTTTTCTACAAATATATGGGCGTATTCTAATGGCATCTGATTTTGATCCCTGTATTTATTGAAATCTATTGTTACATTACTACTTCTACACCAATCTATACCCAATAAAATTGGTGCAGCAATTCCGGAAAGTAGAAAGAGTTTCGTAAATGAACATGACCCAGAAAAACTAATATTGGCTAATACATACTGATTTAGTTTTAATGTTTTCCCATCTGGTAATTTAGCTAAAGGACCATCGGTTGTATGGATAGGCAAAGAGAGTGCTTTTACTAGTTCTGGTTTTATACAACATACCCCCGCAGCTGTATCTATCGCGATAGGTGACGAGATCTCATTAATTGTTGCTTCTATTAACAAAAGATTTTCTGCTTAAGAAAATAAAGGGATTTTAAACTATCCGACTCGATACCCTTAACTCGAGTCTCATTTAGTTTCCCTGAATATTTTGCTGAGGTAAACTATTGTTATTACTAGTATTATTGTCGTTGACCTGATTACTTCTTCGGTTGCAAAATCTATTTATGTGGCCTGTTTTTCCACAATTAAACCAAATGAAATATTTTAAAACTGTAAAAATGATTTTTATTTAATTCTCTGAATAAACGTTAATAATTCCAGAAAAAATTTAATTGGAATATCTTTCATTATGTATTAGCGTCTTATGTTTAGACCTTTTAGCTTCGATATTATTTTATTACAAATAGTACATTCTATATGCTTTATATCTAATGTACGCTTAACATTTTGGTAACTACTATTGTTACTCAACTCTATCTTTTGAAACTTTCACACACTCCTTACAAATAGTCTGTTTAACATCGTCCTTATATTTATCGTTATGAAAACTGTCTAAGTTTATCAATGTTACATTTAGAACAAATCTTTCCAATAATAGGTATCAAAACTGGATGTTTTTGCATGTGTTTGTAATAATTTCTGGTTGTTATTGTATTACATACTTGACATTCTACATTCCCTTTTCTATATTCTTTCAAACAAATCTTATATTTAATTTTTCATTATAAAAGTTGGTATTATCCTTAACTCTCTTGCAGCTCACACAAGCTTTATAAGAGAGATTATCTTTATTTTGAAACGAGCTAATGTAACCCCTGTCGCCATCTTCCGGCAACCAGTGTTCAACAATATTATCAAGTGTTCAAAATTTCTAAATTATTAATTATCTTAATTATAATTAATTTAAGCAACACATCATAAACTCACACGTTTAAATGTATTAACAAAATCATAATAGTCACTACCATTATGGCACTTGTGTAAATATGTAAATTCATTATATCCAAAACTAATGCTATTATGATTGTTGACTGTGACGACAAATATATGTAAATACCTTAAGTATTAATCTATTATTATCGTTGGAATAATCTGTTGATTATCTATCGTTATCGATATCTTTATCATTAAAAATAAATGATTTTATCATAACAAGTAATCTCTTCTTTACCTAGTTCCACTGAAGCTGTACTGTGCCTAATCGAGCACGTACCCTTCGGTCTTCACACCTAGCTACTAACCCTACAAGGCAGCGACACGCCGTATCTTCATACCTGCATGGAGAACCGATCTACGGGGCACCTTCGCCACCAGTCCTGTTTCAATTTAATGAGTTGTTTACATGAAATTCTGTGTTTTCATGGTTTAATTTATTAGTTTTTGTTATTATTCTATCACATGGGATACATTCATATGTTTTCATTTAGTGAGATGACTCTTTTAAATGACTATTCGTGGACAAGTACGCCTGTTCTGGAATTTAACATAGGAACTCCCATAGGGAGAAGTACGAGGTACGATAGATGGCGTACCAATAGCGGTTCTAATTTTGATTTTTAAAAATATGGTACTTTAGTTAATAATTAATTTTTTCCTTTTTTCCTTTTGAAATTAAGAAGCTTAGGTTTAAAAATATAATTTGAAAATTACGATGTCCCCGTATCTCATGATGAAATGCGTTGTCTTTTTTTTCATCAATTTAAATGGAAATATAATAAATTTTACTTTGATTTAACGTTTTTTTCTTGAATAAATCGAGAAAAAGTAAGTTGTGGCTTTTAGAGAAAAAGTAAGTTGTGGCTTTTAGAAGTACGAAGTACTACTCATAGTCTCGTACTGTCTCAGCCTCGCCATATATACACTACTTATTAAATTAGTGATAAAATAATTTTAAATAATTTATCGTTTGAATCCTGCACAAACTAAAGCTTTAGCACTAAGTTAACTAATCAAAATTTAAATAAATTATTTCATCTTTTAATAAAATATTTTTAAGATAAAATGTTATGTAAAAGATCTTTAATATTAGCTTCGCTTCTAGATTATTGACTGAATTATATAGTTCTAAAAATCTATAATTATTAATATGTTTATGAAATAATAAGTTTTTCAATCTATTAAGCATACTATTTATTTATTAGTTTCGATCTTTAAGCTATAAAATTCGGACAATAAGATAAATGCGTATAAACTACCTTTGATCTGTATTTTGCATAAAATTTCCTAGTAAAAAATGTTTGATGTAGGAAAGTAAATCAACCAAGTACTTCATTTCGGTCTAATCCTCAACACAAAACAGAATTTTCATAGAAAATCCGCAGAAAAACTTTCTTCTTTGATAGTTAATGCTAGGTTATTAGCTTAGTAAGAGTAGGTCACTCTAACATTGATAATTTTTAACCTCTCAATGTCCATCCCGTGTTATATTCATAATCTGTACAAAATTATTACTAAATTATTTCACATGCTTGCTAATTTAATATACTTCTACCTATTTTCAAACTTCGATTCATATCGTCATATAATTAATAAATTTAATTTATTTCGTTTAAAAATAAATCTGGCCATAAAATTAGTTTTGAAATTTGATATTATTGTTTTTGTTTCTAAAATCTTTGTTATTTCAAATTTATTAATCATAAACTAATCACAGATTCAACTGACAGGAAGCAAGCAATGCATTAGGTTAGGAAATAAATATATTCAAGCATAAAAGTCGAAAAGTACTTCTTGCTTGACTTTTGAAAACAAAAAGGCTTATTAGATAGTAGAAGATAAGGTAAAACCGAAAACTAATATAACATATTTAGTCATTAAGACATTAATGAGAACGAACTTTTAAGTAAGAAAAGTTTTTAAAAAATTGAATCATAGTTTGTACATTTTATAGATTAAATGCCAACACAAAATACTTTCTCAAACATTTATTTAGTCCTTTAAAACGTGTTTAAATATCTTAGAGAACTGAAAAGTAAAATGAAGCCTAAAAAGATCTCTAAAAAAATTCAAATTAAAGCCGCTATATTGGAAGGTAAACAACATTTTGCTCATAAATCTGGAAAAATTATTCCCGCGAGAATTCAAACCAATAATATTGATTGTAGTTGTGAAATAAAATGTAAAACAATTCTGAGTGATGAACAAAAACGACAGTTTTTAATCGTTATAATTCATTAAAAAGTCATGAGCAGCAATACTTTTTCTCAAATCTATGGTAATTCCAGTCACAAATACTGGAAAGAAGATTCAGAAATTTGAGTATTTCATTGAGACCCAATCAGAGAAAAATGAGGTAAAAATTCTATTTATAAAGTATTGTATAGCTTAGAAGATATAAATTTTTCAACATTTTGATTTGAATAAAATCTTGTTGAAGTTTTGAATTTTTTCATGTACAGGGTTCAACAAGATCTTTTGCAAAGGGGTACAGCAAAAAGTACTTAATCTATAATTTTGAAGTGAATTTTATTAAATATGTTATAAAGACGAGAATAAAAGCTACAAGTTTAATATTCGGTATAGCCACCGTTTTCGTAAAATACATCTTTAAGCCTTTTTTGATACTATAGAAGCAGCGTTCAAGTGATTCTGTATCAATTAAGCGGGGTTTTCATTATATGTCCCGACCATTACAGAGGGTATCAACAATTATAAAAACATGTTGAAATAAAAATCTTATTTGTATTCACGCTATATGGTCAGCTAATATTAAGTCGAGATGTGTCTTGAAGCGCAAGTTTCAAAATTTTTATTTTGAATTTTAACTGCATGAGTTATTTCCCTTTTGATTGTATTTCAGAAATAGCACGTTAATTTGCTTTTATCATCGATAGTCTTTTGCCGTACCCCCTTGCAAAAGATTTTGTTAAACCCTCTACATACAGAAATTTTAGTTTTTGAAAATTATTTGATAACTAGGATATTTTAAGTTTAATTATAATTATAATTCTTAGCTTCACAATAACGTTAGTCGAGTTAAAGTCTGTCAAAAAGTATTTTTGGGAATTCTCGGCATCAAAATAAGCGCCTTAAGACGAAAGATATTAAAAAATCGTATGAATTCTAATGATATGAGAGGCAAACATAATTCTAGACCTAATAAAACACCTTATATAGCACGTGAAGATGTAAAAGACCTAGTAATATCACTACCGACTGAGCAAACACATTATGGGAAAAATAAAAACAAAAATATTTATCAACTGAATTCGGGAGCGTCGCTAATATCTATAGACTTTTTTAGATTTATATCCAGAACACAAAATTGATGTTTCGTATACAGTGTTTTCTCAAATATTCAAAACTTATGAGATATCTATTAAGAAGCCAAGAGTTGATATATGCGAAGTTTGTGACAAATTGAGAATTCAAATCATTAATTACCAGAAAAACAAAGAAATTGAATCAATGAATGAGATAAAAAAGAACTACTGTTGCATGAAAATGAGGCTCAAAAGTTTTATTATTATAAAAACGAGATCAAAAATAAGCTTTTAAACGATATAACGCAAGCTGCAATTTGCTACGACTTTCAAAAAATCTTCAATTGCCTAAGACTAACGTTTCAGTCGAGTATTATTTACGAAAATTTTATTGTTATAATTTTGGAATACATGACTTGAAATCAAATAAAGCGGTTATGTATTTGTATCCTGAGAATTTTGCAAAAAGGGTTTCAATGAAGTTATTTCGTTCATTAATTACTATATTAATAATACTTTGAGTAGTGATGTGAAGATTTTGCATATTTTTTCGGATAATTGTTTTTCTCAAAATAAAAACAAGTTCTTATGGGCATTTTATAAGCATATCACAATATGTGGCAAGCTCAATAAAATTATTATCTATTATCCAAATCCTGGTCACTCACGTATGGAAATAGATGGAGATTTTGGACGGATTGAAGGCAATAAAAAACATTATGAGAAAGTTTATTCTCCCTCAGAATATGAACGAATTATTAAAAACACGGGCATTGAAAACCCCTTCGAAGTGATTTCAGTAAATTATTCAAATTCTTATGACTCTCATTCTAATAATAAAGTTGTAAAAGTTTATAAATATAAGGAAAAGTTGAGTAAAATTGTGAAAACTCAGATAAATCATTGTAAGAATGTAAGAAAAATAGAGTTCACTCGAAAAAATATTAAAATTTCTTTTTCGTTGAGTGAAAATTGTGAACAAGAATTGGAAATTTTCAAACCAAACACCGACTTTACAAACTTTGATAATATTTTTAATGATATTGATCTCGCGTATGAAAAACCTCTGCCTATATCTCGCGAAAAGCTTTTGGACATTTATAAGATTCTTGAATACGTTCCTAAAACAGTCAATTCAAAATTTTATGATACACTATACAGTTTGGACGATAATTCTTGTACAAAAGTCAGAAATTATTACACGATCTGTTCGATAAAAACAATAAAAAAATTAAGAATTGAGTCAAAATGTAATAAAAAACTAAAAATAGGTAAATTTTAATTGTTAAACTGTGTCAGATGTATAAGTTTGTGATTTTTGAGAACAAATTTTTTTGATTATATTTAATGTGCAGTAAATATGAAGTTTCCTACTTATTAACTCAATAAATATTTCTTAAACTCAAAACTCATTGATATAAACTTGTAATGTGTCAACTCTGACAAATATGGAATAATTAAGTTGAAGTCAGTATTCGGTTAATTTTGTATTGAGTCAAACGCTGAATAAAGTTTAAAATGTAATTACAAGCCCTTTTGCTTTTTCAAACAAGTAGAGAAGTACTTTTCGACTTTAATGCTTGATATGAAGCAAGAGGAACATCTTCTCTAAGTGTCAAAAGAGCTTATTAAGAACTAGTACTAGTATATATCATATTAAGCGCATTAGTCATTCAATATTTTTTGGATCTGACTTGTGAGTCTTAAGTTTAAGATTGTTAGTATAAGAAGTATTGAAGATTACTTTTAAATTGAAACGGAGATGAGAATATTAAGAGTTTAGAACTAATCCAACTTTTGATATCTTTATCAAACTTTTAGCTTCATTTCAGTAGAGTTTGATATGAATGAAAGTTTGTACTGATAACCATTTGTATAGTATGTAAATCATTCATAAGTTACATTATTTTTGTTTTTATACAATTAAAACATTTCGCGATAAGAATTACTAAAGTCTTATCTCTGTATTATTTTATCATTAGTTAAAAGTCCACAAATTAACTGAATCAAAACTTATACGAATGTATGTCTTGATGTATACGTTTTGATGTTTTAGTCAGAAAAGTAAGGCTCAGATGTTCGATTAGTCAATGAAGCTAAATGACTAAAACTTAATACTGAATATGAATTTTTGGTTAGGGTTTATCACTATTAAGAAGCCCTTTTCATATTTGAAAATAAAGGAGAGGTTCTTCTTGTAGTCAAAACTTCATATCTATAAATCGAATCTACTGAAAGTCATATCTACAGAATTGGTTTATCATTTTCATCTGAATCTCAAAAATAGATAAGTTACTTAATTTATTCTTCATAACAATTATCGTTACGATCGAAACAATTAAATACTTTTGAAGTTTGCTTTCAACAGAAGAAGACAAATATAAAAACTTATAAAGAGATTTCTTTTACTTCTTAAATGTAAGAACTTACATGAATATTGCTCTCATATTGCTTGAGTTTTCGGTACTTATTTCACAAATCACTAGTTACTGGTAAACTGGTTTATTATATAAATAATATAAAGCCTTCATATCTCAAACCATTCGAAATGGTGTCGGGTTTAGTTTGACTACAAAGTATTGGTTTCACGATTACAAAACATACCTATAAGCTGCTTAAAGACCAAAAATGTTTTTCATAACAAGAGCGTTTTGTTTGAGAGCATATTTTATTGGATTGGCAATCTCTTCAATAACATTGTTAATGAATAGCCTAAATCTATTTTGTCTCTCAATTCCGCGGGTCAATACCCGCGGCGTTGCGGCGGGTTGCATACGGCGTTCGCTCAATTAAGCGTTAATGTTTTCATATGGTGTCTTCCCACTTTATAGACACCCACTTTGTAGACATCCGCTTTATAGACAATTTACTTCATAGACATTTCACTTTATAGACATTTCATTTCGTAGACTAATTAATTCGCCAACGAAAATTCTGGTTATTGAGGAGATTATTGATGTTAATTCTGAACAATCTAATTGAATCTAGTTTTGAAAAATGATCATTTTTCCCTTTGTTTGATTCAATGAAACTTAATTCAGACGTAGTTTACAGATAGATTACACAAACTCTAACTAATTAATAAAATTCATATATAGATATGCAGAAATATTCTAATTAAATAACAAATTAATATTAATATATTGAGCTGAATAAACTCAAAATAAAAACCACTTTTCATTCACTTGAAAAATAGTTGAATGGGTTTGCATTTTGCGCGTGTTAAATATCTTAGTTATCATAAGATTATAAGATTAACGGATTAGTAGATAATGGCGCATTATGAGACTCGATGTACTTGACTTTCAGTTTAATTAATATACAATTATTTTAAAAGTCTCAGATGTGTAAATAAATTTAAAGAATTATTTTGAATAGCTTAAAAATGTGTCTCTAATCAAGTGTCTATGAAATGAAATGTCTATGAAGTGAAATGTCTATAAAGTGGATTTCTATCAATCGGGGTATAACCTTTTCATATACCAAATAATATATCTCAGTATAAATTACTGTTATTTTAAGCTAAAGCTCAATCAAATCAATAATAAAATCAGAAAAAAATCCTCGAAAAGCAGATAAAGAATACAGGATATCATGAATTTTCTAAATGCAATTCATTTGGGAATAAGTGATCAAAATGAGAATTATTGGCCAGAATTGCTGTTCTTGACCTTTTCCATAAATATAGCGCATTTCTATTTAAAGCCTTATTCGTGAAGAATTCATTATCTCTTAATATTATATTAACTTATATTGCCTTCTGTTTTGGTCTTATGTGGGTGTTTGTTCTGCAAAGCGCTTCCTCAGTACCTTCTGAAGCAAATAAATACTATAAACTATTGAGATATTTATATTTTATCTACCCTAGCTCTAAAATACCAATGAAGATGCGAATTAGGGGTATACTCGAAGCGAAGTTTTGATGTTATCGATTATTTTCTATCTGAGGTTGTCAACATTGTTCGAAAAAGTTGGCCATAAAAATAATCTTCTATTGCTCGAAATGGTTCAGTTTCGATACTTTCGTGTTTATGAAGTAAGTTCTAAACAATTTAATCCTAAACTCGTTAAAATATCTTTTATCTAATAGTTTTTATTTCGATTTAGATGATGGCCATAACAGCAGATTATTTTATCAAAATAATTGACAAATATTTTCGAAGTTTAGAGAAATAGATCCAATAAAGAAAAATGATAGAAAGAGCCGCATTACTCTCAGATAGGGACGCCACTTAAATTTTTCAATAATTTATTTTCATTGCTATCACTAACGTAAAGAATATAAGTTTTCGAGATATTAAAAATAATTAGAAACGTTTTGGGTTTGTGCATACGGACACTATAGCAATAATAATATTGATTAAAATACAGTGCGATCAAAGATAGACTTCGCACCTGAAACTTAGTGAAAGTTATCATTGAGTTTTAGGTGCGAACTCTATCTTTGATCGCACTGTATATGTTATGGTTGCTTCGATCATAGTCTGGAGTAATATGAGTTGATTTGAGATTCTATTTGAGATAACAGATATATCACCAATAATACGTAATCATCAATTTTGTGATCCATCTTCAATAGTTGCCTTAAACATGAACTAATAACATGGGGAACATGTTTGTCTATCACAGAAGCGATCACTTTATTTTTGTTTGACCTGTGTCTCAATTCAATGTATATCTGTTATAATGTCCATCGTACAGTTCTTTAATGATCATTTCAATGAACACTAGAACAAGGATAATCATCGCTTTTGAGATAGTCAAATATGTCTTTCTTATTACTAATTCATGTTCGGAGACAACTGTTTATAGTGGTTGGCAAATTTGATTAATACGATTCCACATAATGGTTGTACTGTGATCTGCAATTGCTATTAATGAAACAGTCTCGGTAGACTTTGTTTCAACACATGCAAATTTTGTTTTTAGACCAATACAATAAAAAATGATGCAATACAATAGAAGATCTAAAGTTTTATGTTTTGAAACAAAGTGCTATTTCGGCTGTTTGATTAATAGCAATTGAAGCGTGAAATGGAAAAACCAGACATCTCTCCCTTACTTTATAAAAGGCCTATATATAATTTACTGCTTATATTGATATACAGACCTGACATCTATCGCATCAAACTTTTTGATTTAGTTTCGATAAATGTTTATAAAATCTTAAATAAAATATATTCGAATTTTAATAAATTATTTTCATAATCGAGTGGTCGTTGGGCAGTGCTTTGATTAAACTGAATCAATAGAAACAAAACAATTTTTGAAAATGAATCTAATATATACCAACTCTATGTAGAGCTCTGAAATGTATCGATATTACCGATATTATAGGTCCTTTTGTTATGAAATGAGATGTCTGGTTTTTCCATTTCACGCTTCAATTGCAGATCACAGTACTATCTGCTAACTTATTCCCTTTTATTATGCGTTGCTCCACTCAACTTAGGCTGCCAACTGTCCAGGCCTGACCTGGATCATCCAGTTTTCGGGGGTCTTGTCCAGTGACCAGTGCGGGGTCTGACCTGGACATTGTAATGTCCAGTTTTTTATCATTGACAATATATCTCAAATAAAAATATGTATATAATGTTAAAAACATGATAACTGATTACTAAAGCATGTTAAAATGCATAATTGCATATTTGAATTGATTTGATATAACTATTGATTGAATATTTATGCGAATCATAAAGTAAGGGGTATTTTGGCGAAAGTTATTACCGCATAAATGCATATAAATGCATATTTAAAAATAAATGCATATTTTAAAAATTATTAACAAAATTTTAATTTATGGATTGATCTAATCAATCGATAGTTAATTGTTATACAAGCGATTGTTATCCAATCGATTGAAATCAAAACAACACTCAATCAATTTGAATGTCACTGATTGTGCACATTGATAGCAAAATTAATTAATTGATTCAATGCCTAAAACGGCGAAATCTCGATCAAAAAAACTTAAAGATTACGTTAAAGAGTTTGGAGATGTGTTTCGTGTAGATATCGATTCAGTGTCTAAAACTGAATATCTCTTATGTAAAGCATGTCAGACACGTATCGTATGTGACCGCAAGAGTCAGATCACTCAACACATTGAAACTCAAAGTCATTCAAAAGCATTGAAAACTTTTAAAGACAATCAAAAAACAATAGTCGAGTGCTTTGAAAGAGATATCAATGTCTTTAATAGAGATTTGTGTTTGTTTTTGGTCTCAAATAACATTCCTTTCCATCGATTACTCAATAATGGATTCAAGAAATTCATAGAAAAGTATACTAAATATACCGTTCCTTCGCCCAAAACCCTTTGGGAAAGCCATTTAAAAGATATATATGAAAGCACTATTCAATCAATCAGAACTGAAATACAGAATCACTTCATTTGGATCTCAATCGACGAAACCAAAGATCGATTTGACCACAAAGTGGCTAATGTTGTCATCGGTTCTCTTAATACAGATTCAAATAAATGCAAACGTTTTTTATTGAATATGGAATTCATTGACAATTGTGAAGGCCATCAAATTGTCCGTTCGGTTAATACAGCGCTTAGTATTTTATGGCCTGAGGGCATAAAGTACGACAAAGTATTGTTGCTTTTGACCGACGCGGCCAGTTATATGAAGAGCGCTGTCAGTACACTTTGTGGTACGTATCCAAAGCTAATTCACGTCTCATGTGTTGCACACGGAGTTCATAACGTTTGTGAACACATCGCTGACATATTTACTAAAGTCAACACTTTGGTCAGTAACGGCAAAAAAATTATAATCAAATCAAATGATCGGAGAAAACAATTTAAAACCCGATTTCCTGACATACCTCTACCGCCTGAACCAGTGCGCACCCGATGGGGTACTTGGATTAACGCCGTTGAATATTATGCCAAATATTTTGGTATTTTCTGTGATTTTGTTTCTGAACTAAATCCTAAGGATTCGATTGCAATAAAAAATGTTCAAAATTTGATCTCAACTGAAAAGACTAGTCTGGTCTGTGATCTGAGTTTCATTAATGGAAACTTTAATTGTCTCTCAAAAGTACTCAAACAATTGGAAACCAAAGACATTCTTCTTTTCGATAGTATAGATCTAGTCATTAATTGTCTACAAGAAGTCGAAAATGCCGCCAAAAAGAAATATCAGAGTGTTTCGAATAAATTCCATTATATTTTGGACAAAAATTCTGGTTTTGAGAAAATGATATCAATCAATGATGTAATCAACGGTAAAGTCATCGATATCTCTGGCTTGAATCTGACCCCCGAAGAGATCTCTGTGTTTAAATCGGCTCCAATTACGACTTGTGATGTCGAGAGATCGTTCTCGAAGTATAAATTTGTTCTCAATGATCGTCGCTATGGAATGTCTGAATTGCATCTGAAATACTATTTCATTGTCAACATAAACAACGAATATATTTAAAAATAATTTTGTATTTTTAAAAAATTGTTAGTGCATATTAAATGCATATTTCATTGATTTTTATTGCATATTATATGACATATAAACTGAAAATAAATGCATATTAGGAAATGCTTTACTGATTACATACTGTAATATAGGTTTGTTTTTCACATACAATAAGCATGTAATAAGTTTATTATACATTATTATATGAAATATTGTGGACAATAATGAGTACAAAAAATGGTAATTTTTTACAAAACATTAATCGATAACTTTTTTAATGGTCTAATAGTTTATGGCATTGAAATGTAGTGTAATTTAAAATTATTTAATTGAAATATGATATGATTTGTGCGAGAAATGAATGATAAATCCCGGAATCAGTCACCCGATAGGAAACGGGTCAAGAGGTGGACACAATTTAATGACAATTGGCTTCAATTGGAAGAGTTTAAGTGTTGGTTACAGAAGGGAAACGATGATTACACAGCATTTTGTAAATTGTGTTCAAAATCAATAACAACTAACAAGTAAGTAAGTATGAGGGCATCAAAGCATTGAATGACCGCAATCTGAGACCAAAACATATCGACAGAGTGAAGCAATTTAAAAGCAATGCAAAATTGTCAACATTTTTGAATAAATCGTTGCCGAAAGAGTCAGAGGAAGTGATAATATTAGAGCTGTGTTTGACATACCACTCAGTATCACATCATTTAAGTTATCTATCGACAGATTGCAATATTAAGCTAATGAGAGATCTCTTTCGGGACTCTAAGACATGTCAAGGCATACAATGCGGACGAACCAAACTCGAAGACATCTCTAAAAACGTTTTGTGTCCCGTCTCTATTGAACAACATTTAAGCGCCATTAAATGACTGTCCAGTTTTGTCCAGTTTTGTCCAGTTTTGTCCAGTTTTTTTTTATTTTTCAGTTGGCAGCCGTACACTCAACTTCTCCAGTTATTGGCTCGTTTACTGACTAAAATGGGTAAATACAGTATATTCTAAGGAGAGCGGGACAGCAAATAATACAATCTTATGATAGCATCATAATAAATGTTTTGGCAATCACGTTTGACTATCGATTGAGACACCGCATAATTCCTTTCTTATAAGTACAGACTTGTGAGTAAAAACATGCACACTATTGACCGGTCAATATCAAGCCTTAGGAAACCATGAATATTATTTCATAAACAAATTGATGTGCTTTCAAATTTATTATTTTCTAATGATTTTGTCAATGCATCAAAAATAGTATGACGTCAAATCAGCGAAAATGGTGCCATTCATTATTAAAATCCGATCATTCTTGTAATTAATTAATATTAGATTAAGTCAAACTTTATATTTTTTGCATATGCACGAAGACTAGAGAAGTTATGCGATGTTGCAATCGAGACTTTGTTGATCTTACTACTTTATCATAATGAAATCCTACCCCATTCATTTACAAATCAATAATGAAAAAATTTTCTAATCAATGTTAAAACAAAGATATTCAAATAAACTAGAAAATATCAATTATTTTAATTCATAGTAGATTTAATTATTTATCTAGTTATGAATTTCGATGATCGCATCAAAACAGTTATGACAATTTTTTTACACTTTAATTGGAAACTAAACTCTAAAATATTCAAGATAGATAACAATTGACTAAATAAGAACTAACTCATAGGCGAAATGGCAGTCGTTTTTGTTTAAAATGTAATTTTGTAGCCCCGAGAATAGCCATTTTTACTCATGAATCTTTCCTGAAAATAGTATTTTTTGTAATAAAAATTTGTTTTGATTAAAACTGTTGAAGAGATTATGTGTGCATTAACATAAAGTTAAACTTTCTATACATCAAATATCCGAGTCTTACTTTAGTGACGCATATTCTATGATCTAATATTTTCAACAATCTCAGCTTCTAGGATCTTAATTTTTATTTTCAAACTGAATTTCATTTTGATAGAGTATAGATTTCGAACTGTATTTGTAGTGAACAATCAGTGAATAATAATTGCTTTAAATGAAAATTTCACATAACTATATATAAATGAGAGTTGCCCATTTTTGCAAGTTTAATGCTTAGCTTAAAAAGTGTTTCAAACTTGAAAATAAAGTCAAAGTAATAAGCATTTACATATAATAAAGATATTAATATACAATAATCAATTTAAAATTATTACTTTTTATTTATATAGCTGAAAAGTTGAAAGTGCCGAACTCACATTTCATAGCACTTCTTTACTTTCAACGTCTTTGCTTCCAAAACATTATTTGCAACAACTTTACTCCCAAAATATTTAATAAGACTTTTAAATAGCATTATAATTATCTTTTAATCTTAAAACTAAAGTAATCTATATTAGAAAAGTATATTGAGTTCTAAAGAATTATGTTGAGTCCCACAGAGTTCGACTGAATTGAGATGAATTGAACTGTGTATAGTTCAATTCTACAGAATTTGATGCAATCTTGTAAAATTCAGTCATTTTTTTTAATAAAATTACTTTAATATAAAGGTTAAAAGATAAGCTTAAGATTATTTAAAAGTTTTGTTAAATATTTTGAGAGTAAAGTTGTTGAAAATGTTTTGGAGTTAAAGACGTGGAACCCTTGCATTTATATATAGATATAATGTATTGTAATTTAATCAACACACATGTTTATGAATTATGACATGATGAAATTAAATAAAAGCTTAGAGATTCTTATGAGAGCAATTTTAGATGAGAATCTAAAGATGCACCTGAAAAATAATCACTTTTTTGGTGAAGCCTCTCGATTAATCTGAATTAAAAGTGAGCGCAATTTTTTGCATCGTATCTGTTTGTAACACTCATGAATATCTGCATAATTATCAATAACGTAATTACTTAGTTATTATAACGACAATAAGTGATAACTACTTTCATATTAAAAATTCTATTTTCTACCAAATTAATACCAAACTATTTCGATTCTTAGTGATAGTTTTGTTGTCAGTCTATTTGAAAATTTAAGATTTTTTATGCAATTCTATATTGATTCTGGTATGAAAAATGAAATTCATACAGTCTGAAAATGTTTTATAAGAATTTTAATATTTGGAATTGATTACTAGACCATTATTAGGGATGACAGTACTTGTTCGGTCCAAAGCTGGATAGAACGAATAGGGGAACCATCATATAAAAAATTTAAGTTAGACCAAATACATGCTTATTAAGCTTAAATTAGATCTTAATAAAATAATATCGTTTGACGTTATATCAGATTAAGAATGTTTACAGTGCTTTTTCTCGAAGCTAATCTGTTTCAATTTTTAATAAGTTCAGTAATTTCTCAATAAAAACTATATCATTTAGTTCTTACAAAACTAACGAGGGAAGTTCGGGACTATGTGATAACCGATTTCAAAAATATTTTTATGGCATAAATAACATGTCGTATGATGTTCGAAAAGGCATATAAGAAAGGCTGACCGCTAGATACTTACAAGTTATGACCACTCAAAAAGTAATTTCCTATTGATATTACTATTGATTCCTATGCATTTTGCTTGTCAAATATGTACTTTAATTCAGTCAAAATACTCAATGGATGGCAATAGTACTGTTAATAAGGAAAAACTTCAAACCATTTTGAACAAAAAGAAAGATAATCTGAAATTTAATATCTAAAAGTAAGTTTCTATATATCAATAGTTCTAACTTTTTCGTATCTATCATATCTTCTAAATTCAATGGATTTCTAAAGAAATTTCTTAGGATATATGATAAATACGAAAAATTAGAACTATTGACATATAGAAAATTTTAGATATAGGCTTACAGATGAGCTCTATTTGTTCAAAAAGATTTGAGTAATTTGACTGAATTAGAGTACATATTTGATGGGCAAAATATATAGGAATCAATAGTAATAAGCCATAGAAAATCACTTTTTGAGTGGTCATAACTTGTAATTTTCTAGCGGTCAACCTTTCTTATATGCCTTTTCGAACATTATATGACATTTTATTTATTCCATAAAATTATTCTTGAAATCGGTTATTACGTAGTCCCGAACTTCCCTCGTAAGATACACCACTGGACAAAACTAACTTGGAAATTTTTAACATACTATAACTTTTGAGTGAATATTCTAAATTTAATGGTTTTAAAAGCATTTTAATGATAGAAAACGTTGTTTAAGGAATTTTTAATAATATTATATTGTAACGTTGTTTACGAGCGGCATATTGTTTTGTTTTTTTTAATAATCACTATTTATTAAAATAGTTGCGCTATTCACTACCACAGTATGTAATGCTCGGAACTGGAGAAGAGGTAAAATTCAAATAAGAACTGTTTGAATTGATTACTAATTAAGATACCGTAAATAGCTGTTTGATCATATCGCTGACTGTCTAGTCAATTTTATGGAAAAGCGAAATGTTAAGCAATACAAGTTGCCGCTCGGCTTCACTTTTAGATTCCCGTGCAAACAGAAAGGACTAACTAAGGCACGTCTCGTGTCTTGGACTAAAAGATTCAACTGTACTGGAGTCGAAGGCCACGATGTAGTTCAGTTGTTGCGCAATGCAATTAAGAAAAGACAAGTAAGAAAATATAATCAATAGTTACCTTTACTATTGATTAATTATCAAATTGAAATACAGGGCATTGAGATTGATGTGGTAGCTGTTGTGAACGATACGACCGGAACATTGATGTGGATACAATAGTGAATAATTAATAATCTTAATTTATTGTGTAATTATTGTATTATAAATTTGCTTAATTTTGCTTCAAATTTCAGTAAAATGCGATAAACCATTCAAAAGTTATAGCTATTCATAAAAATTTCCAAGTTAGTTTTGTCCAGTGGTATATATATAATAAGTTCTTCCCATCTGTAAATGGATTGTGAACAAAAAAAATAAAAATAAAAATTGGGCATAACTTAAACAGGTAGATATCGTTTAATAAATATATTATATTAATCGATTTATCTTGATAAGTAATATCGATTAGGGTTTACCCTTAATTTTTATAATGTTACCGCGCGTGATAGCCTCATTAACCTATTATAAATCTAAAAATATGTTTAGGGTTATAACTTTAAGATATAAACAATTTTATATAACATTTCAATAGATAGAAAGTTTGAAACAGTGCTCGAGCACCGAGCACTGAGCGCAAAATTTTTCCCGGACACGCTCATCATTGTCAACGGATCATAAACTTAAAATTCAATTCTAGACCTGTTTCAATATACAAAATTCTTATAAAGCGACATTATTTTCGGCGACATTATTTTCGGCGACATTATTGGTGGCGACATTTTTGGGGCGACATTTTTGGGGCGACATTTTGACGTAGAAGCCAAAACAATCATGTTTTATTTATTATGGAAATTTTTCTATTACAGTTCTCAAAAAAATTCAATAGAATTCTAAAATTCTAACTATCTTTTTAGAATTAAAAATGTCATTCGAATTCATCAAAAGCCAAAAGGCCGTGATTTATTCGTTCGAAATGGTTTCACTTTCCGTTTGGAAAAAACCAAACTGGATAAAAAAATTTTGAAATGTACTGAGTATCACTCAAAGAAATGCAGTGCACGATGCCACACTATTCAAGATCGTTTAATAGAAATAAGAGATCATAATCATGTTCTCTCTATTTCAAAAATCGAAACACGTCAAGTCATGAATGATATTAAAGAAAAAGCAAAGTCAACAGTCGAGTCGACAGGTCGAATCGTAGCAATAACCACAGCGAATATTCCAAATGCAGTAGCTGGAAGTTTACCCTCTGTTTCATTGATTAAGCGAACGATTCAGCGATCTAGGAGACAGTCGAACGTTACATTTCCTAATCCAAAAGATTTGACTGAGCTGGTTCTTCCAATAGAATTCACTAAAACAATCAGAGGGGAGCAATTCCTAATGTATGATAGTGGTCCAAATAACGACAGAATTTTAATATTCACAACTTATCAAAATTTGGACTTGATGGCTGACAATACAAATTGGTTTGCTGATGGTACTTTTAGGACAACTCCTCCATTATTTGGACAAATCTACACAATACGTGCAATTTTCAGAGATAAGGTTTTTATTTTGATGCCTGATAAAAAAGAAGAATCGTATGATCGAGTTTTTAATGCTTTGAAAAATCTTAGACCAAATCTTCAACCTGCATCGATTTTAACAGATTTTGAAAAATCTTGAACGCATTTAAGAGAGCATTTCCTCAAACTGTTCAAAGGGGATGCTTTTTCCATTTTAGTCAATGTATTTGGAGAAGAATAGAAGGAAATCCTGCAATTAATAACAGATATAGAACAGACTCCGATTTCGCGCTCCATATAAGACAATTGGCATCTCTAGCATTTGTTCCAACTGGTGATATCGTTGCATCATTTGAGGAACTGGTCAATTCTCAATATTTCGAAGATAATTACGATTTAATGAAGTTTATGATCGATTATTTCGAAGATACATGGATTGGCAGACTGAGAGCAACCAGAAATAATAACATTCGAAATGCACCGAAATTTCCTCATTCTTTATGGAATTGTTATTCGGCTACACTTGAAAATTTGCCAAGAACAAATAATGCTGTCGAGGGCTGGCATAACGCGTTTGCTCAGTTATTAGGCATGAAATATCCATCAATCTGGAAGTTTATTGATGGTATCAAATATCAGCAGAGTCGTAATGAGTTAGATATTGAACAAATAATTGCCAGACATAACACTCAATCAAGGAAAAGAGTTTATAAGGACACTGCATCTAATATTAAATCCATTGTTCAAGATTATGAAGGTACATAAATATTAAATTACTTAAGAGGAATCGCCCAAAATTTTGAATTACAGGTTTAATTTCAATATTTTACTCTTGAATGTTTAATTTTATCACAACACGTTTTTGAAATTTAACTTTAAATTAAAATAACTGATTAAAATATTCATTGTATTTCCACTCAATATTCGACTTTTACATTTGGTATACTTATTAACTCGATTTACGAATAAATTAGGAGCAACGCTCAAGTAGAAAATATAATTTTTATTACTTATTTTAACACTTTGTAGCTAATATGCACACGTGCTCATTTGTATAATTAATTCGAAAAGCAGATGCACAAAGACCTCTAGTGCTAGAGGTCTTAACAAAAATAACTTTAACTTTACAAGACAATATCATAAATTACATCGTGTTTTTCCATCTTTAGCATTACTTAATTGAAATTATATCTTTTAATTCGGCTTTTTCAGTTGAGAAGCAATATAGACCCTTTTTCTACACTTTATATTATCCTTATTGTGAATTTTCATAATTTAGCCATAATTTAATCGCAATTTTACCGCACTTTAATCACGAATATATCACTTTTTAAACTCCAATTTAATATTATTCGATTTAAAATAACGTAATATTTATATAATGAATTCATTTTCATGTTTGTGTAGAAATTATTTTATTGATTAATTATTTTCGTATAATTAAGACTTCTATCGCTAGAGGTTTCTGTACATATACTTTTTAGATTTATAATAGGTTAATAAGGCTATCACGCGCGGTAACATTATAAAAATTAAGGGTGAACCCTAATCGATATTACTTATCAAGATAAATCGATTAATATAATATATTTATTAAACGATATCTACCTGTTTAAAAGTTATGCCCAATTTTTATTTTTATTTATTTTTTGTTCACAATCCATTTACAGATGGGAAGAACTTACTAAGTATCAATTAAAGAGTCAAATCCATAGAACACTTCGAGACAATTTAGTTGATGTAAAAGTCTTTGAGCCGCGTCAACTAGCTCATGAAGTTAAGATACTGAATGGAGACTTTTATCATTTTATTCTGATAAAAAATTAGCGCAAAAGGATTGAAAAGAGCATAATTATGAATAGCCTATTATCAAACCAATGTTTAAATTGTTTTCAATTGTCTACTTATGAATGAGCTTCCTTGCTAAGCAGGTCCAGATCATACTCCTATTCATGTATTCCATTAATCATTTTCTACAAATTATTATATCTTTTATTTCCATAACTAAATAAAAAATGAACTCATCCTAACAAAATATTTTCAAAGTTATCTTATTTTTGTTAATTTTACTTGGAATGCATATATAAAAAATCTTGAAACCGAAAATTTTTGTGTAAAGTTTTATATAGGAACATTTTTACAGGCGACATTTTAGTATGGCGACATTATTTACCGGCGACATTTTTTGTATGGCGACATTATTTTCGGCGACATTATTTTCGGCGACATTTTTTACGGGCGACATGTTTTACGGGCGACATTATTTTCGGCGACATTATTGGCGGCGACATTTTTACGTTTTTACGGGCGACATTATTTTCGGCGACATTATTGGCGGCGACATTATTGGCGGCGACATTTTTTACCGGCGACATTATTTTCGGCGACATTATTGGTGGCGACATTTTTGGGGCGACATTTTGACGTAGAAGCATCAGACCTATCCTTAACTAATTCAACCAGATTAGGTTAGGTTAGGTTTCATCACTTTCCATTGCGAGATCATTGAGCTTAGCATGAGTTTGGCGGCACCAGCTACTAATGAGGAGGTTCGAGTCTTCATGTCTTTTTGAAAGACTCCAACCTAGGACTCAAACTCGAACCCGGACTCGGGAGCTTAGTTCTTCAGGTTTTTACGACTCGAGCCTCAATACCATGGCTCCGATAATAGAAAAATCTGTAAGTGAAATATCCGATAATGATTGGCTTTTATGCGAGAAAATGGGTGATTTTTAGAAATCATTCAAAAAGATAACTAACTTATATCAGGATCTAAATATGAATGCCCCGATAATAAAAAAGCCTATCTCTTAAAGCATTGAAACGAGTAAAACGCACTTAAAGTTGCGTTTCAAAAATGTTTACAAAAATCAAACTCATTGAAACTTGAATATGAAATTTATTATTTGTAACGTGTAATTAAACATATTCTAGGTCAGATTCATCACAATAATCTGATTCTTCAGAATTAAAATTAAATTTTGAGATAAAAAGTCAATATAAAATTTTCTATTTTTTACATCCAAATAGTCTAATAATTAGTTAGAATAAGAGGAGTTCTCTTATTTGGCGAGCCATTAGATAAATGAATCAATTTATTATTGATTTAATTAAACATTTTGAATTCTAATAAAACACCTGATTAATGCTTAATTGATATAAATAAAAACTAAAGCTTTGATGTTATGTAATGATCATCAATATTGTACTGTTCATAATGAACATAACACAAATTGATTGCGCATTCTCTTAAAGTTAGATTTGATTAGCATTCAATTCTATAGTGATCAAGAGTTTTTTAAACATGATTATTTATAAATTTTTTCCATTGAAACATATATTGAATTTTATTATATGAATAAAGTATGATGTGAGCTCAATGTTTAAAAAAAAATCCGAAAAAGAAGTTAACTCGAGATAAGCTTTTTTATTATCGGGGCGTTCATATGTAGGTATATGCTTAGTTTTGCTAATTGTTAAAACTTTTTATCAGCAATTAAATGATCACAATAACAGTTCGATTAAACTTTGTGCTGAAAATATAGGCTAGATCTATAGTCTCGTATCATGGCAAGACTTTAGACATCGATCTAAAGTTTCGCACTAATGCGAGACTTTAGCAAATGCGACTCGGAACTGCTTAAGTCTCGCACTATTAATAACCGCTTCCCTCTTTAGAAAATTGTTTTATTTAACTGTTTTACAATAAGTTTTCAACTTATGATTGAGTTTTTGTTTGAATTAAAATAAATTAATTCAAGGTAAATACCACTTCTTGATTTTAGAAAATGTATTAAATTTCATTTTATAGATAAATTTATGTATAATTTACAATTTTCTTAAGCATTTTGCGTAAAATGATGATAATTCATTTTTGCGTCACTTACACTGAATAAAAATATATTGTCTATTATTAATTTTTGGGGTTTAAAGCGAGTCCAAGTCCAGGACCTGAAGTCATTGTCAAAGACCCGGACAAAACTCATACTACTGCCAAATATAAAAACTCGTAATTTTACTTTAGGACCTCAGGTCCCAGGCCTTTAACCGTTTTGAGGTTTGGATTCACTCATTAGAAGGATCATTTCTATGTGCAGAGTAACGTCGATTATGTGGTTTCGAGGTTTAAATCTCAAAATCAGATTCATTCATATCATTATCCATAAACGGTTCACTTGAATCTACTAATAACTTTATAATCACTTTAAATGCTTCTTCAAATGCGCTTTGGTTTGGAGCAAATAATATAAAACTATTATCGTCTTCTGTGTCTTGAGTGATGTGAACACCAAAATCTGATGTCAGTTTCTTAATAGATCCGCGATAACCTAAAAATTTTGATCGTTTATGGATAGGTATTTCTAGTTTTAGAATAACAGGCCTGTTCTTTAGTTGTTTTCGCGGTTCTCTAATTGTATTATTCATAATATTCAAAATTTCACTTTTAGCCACTCCAGCCTTTTCAATGGCTTCAATTAATACTACAAAAGGAAGCCCTTCAGCAAGTTTACAGTCCAGTTGTAGAGCAGTAAATGCTTCTTTAGTTCCAGCAATTTTGAAATCCATTTCTCCAAAATAGTCTTCAAAACCAGAAATGTCAGTCAAAACCCGAAAGTCTTGTCCGCACTTGATAAGACCCATGGCAACGCCAGCAGTTGGGGACGCAATATTCACTCCAGCGTCCATTAGAGCGAGACTTCCAGCACAGACACTAGCCATAGACGAGGAACAATCAGATTCATAAACATTACACCATAAATACGTAGTAAATGGAGAGTCACTTGGCACTACACGTCGAATAGCTTTCTCAGCAAGAGCTCCGTGTTCTATCTCTCTTCTGCTCACTACAGGCCTTCCGATATCATTAGTCGCGTATGGCAGAAATTCGTATTGAAGAATACATTTTTTTCTATTACATCACCAGTAATTACCGATATTGGATCAGATCTCCAAATGGAATCTAATGAACCGAGGACTACTCTACACGTGACTTGAGTTTGTCCTCTTTGAAAAAGTGCTGAGCCGTGAGGCCCGTCACACGATTCAAATAAATCGATTTTACAACTAATTGGTCTCAATTCAGTCAATAGTCTTCCATCACATCGTTTGTCAGTCTCGATCACAACTTCTGAGTAGATGTTCTTCAATACATTATGAAAGGTGTCAGAAAGTATTGAATGCGAGTCTTCAGTGAAATTTTCTTTAAGTTTTTCCAAAGCGTCCTCACGTATGGCTTCTAGTTCTTGATCGCGAGAAAGTTTATTGTGTTTATAGTTTGTCAATACGTCACGAATTCTTGTAGTGCAGAGACTGAAATTTCAAATCAAATGTTAAGTGAAAACAATGTTAAGAAAATATTAGACAAAACATACGCTTTGATGGCATTGTAATGTTGTTCGTTGGGAACAGTTAGTTTATCCATTTGTCTCTTTGATTTGCCCATTACACTTTGCAACCTTTTGATCTCATCAATGATTAATTTTGATTCTTTAATAGCTTGTTTAATGCCTTTGAGTAGATAAGGTTCAAGAATGGGTTCATTGGCGAATGCCTCGAGCATCAATACATTGCCTAAATCATTAACGCTCACCACTATATTCATAAGCGATTCATCCATTTCACTTCGTGTAGGACTAGTTATAACTTCATTATTACTCATGACAGCCACTCGAACAGCACCAATCGGTCCATTCCACGGTATGTCTGAGAGGGTTAGTGCGGCTGAAGCACTATTGATGGCGGCGATATCGGGATTGTTATTGCCGTCAACTGATAATAGATCGCCAAATAGCTGTGTCTCATAATTATATCCCTTTGGGAACAGAGGCCGTACCGAACGATCTATCAATCGAGAGGTCAATATCTCTTTCTCAGTCGTTCCAATTTCTCGTCGGAAATTATTCGTAGGAATTAGGCCCGCGGCTGAATAGTCCTGTTTGTAGTCGACTGTTAAGGGGACGAATGAACTCGACGAAGAGTTTGGTTCCGTTTTAGAGACAGCCGCAACTATCACGTTTGTATCACCCAATTGGACTACAGCACAACCGTCGGCCAATCGAGCCAATTGACCAGAAGATATCCGAAGTGTTCGGCTTTAAAGATAATTAAGTTTAGACTTTGAATGATTTATATAAACTGATAAATGATTGTGTGGTTGATACCCATTACTAAATGTGACTTTAGTTTCTTCCATCCGACCTGAATGACGATATCGTATCAAAGAGTTATCTAAATTGTTCTGAATCGACGTTTTCGATACTGTTATGACCGGTAGTCCTCGTCCCAAATACTTAAACTTTCGCAACATTGTTGTTATGATTAACTTTTAGTTTATTTGACGTTACAATAGATGTGACTATTGAGAAAATACACGACACCTCTTCTAAGTACAACTCTATATAGCACTTAATGTGTTCTCATATCCTTGTGTCGCTCTATAATCGTCGCTATGAACGTACAAAAGAAAGCTTGAGTGAGGCAGATTTCTTTGTTAAATATAAGACATCTGGCATAAGTGTATTAGTTTATATGAAGAGCTTATTTCCTAAAGGGTTTAAGTGTCTATATTATAGGGTCAGTTACTTTGAGCGTCCACTATGATCTTTACGGTACCTTATAATATTGACACTTAAGCCCTTTTGAAAATAAGCTCTTCATATATTCAGATATATAGGAAAGCAAACTATATGTGTATTACCTGTAGGGCTTATTTCATGCGTATTCTTTTTCTAGCATCTTACATACCTAACCTCTTCAATAGTTTTAATTAAAATAAATTTTTATTATAAAATTGCAATTTTCTTCAAAGATCCAGGAGTCAAAAATGGCTATTCTCGGAACTATAAAATTACATTTTAAACTTAAACGACTGCCATTTCTTTTATGAATTACTTCTTACAGCCAATTTCTATTGTATTTCCAACCTTTGCTTTGTATTTCCAGTGGGCAGTCCTTTAGTAGTATTTTTGCTCAAAACTACAGGGTCCGGCATATATTACTCAAAATTTTAAGTTTATTACTAAAAAATTATAAATGATATCGAATTCAAATAAATTGCATTTTATTCAGAAAATTATAAAATTTAATGAAATAGGTTTACAAAATGCTTTCCTTCATTAACCACTAAATGCTGTAGTTTGTTAAAAATTAAGGTAATCAATACTATTCTTACTTAATCGCTGTTTAATTTCTACTTTACTTTTTCCAGAAACCCTTAATTCTATAAACTTCTCAAACTTTAACTCTATTGTATTGATCACATTGATGTTTAATAAAATATCATGGTTAAATGAGTAACTTTTCAAAAATTTCCGAAACGCATGTCGACTCATTTTCTGAGCTCTACAAAATAGAACTGAAAATTCCGAAATATACCTTGTAGTTCTCGAGTTATAGAACATTTGTTGTAAAAAAATTTATCAGAATGAATTTTCGAAACTGTTTTTAATAAATCATTCCTTCCATGATTATTCACAAACAATATTTCCGAAATCAAAATCGAACTAAGGGGTAAGGAACTAGATCAAATTTAGTAAGTACTTTAGATGTTTTCATGACTGTATATATAGTATATATACACATATAAAGTACTGAGAGTCTGGAACAACTTGAAGGACGCATAAAAGAAGTCATTTCGGCCATCTCAGATGACATGAGACAAAGAGCTTGCAAAGCCTTTCAGGAACGTCTTCAGCATTTAGTGGTTAATGAAGGAAAGCATTTCGAAAACCTAATTCATTAAATTTTATACTTTTCTGGATAAAATGCAATTTATTTGAATTCGATATCATTTATAATTCTTTTGTAATAAACTTTTAAAGTTTTGCGTAATATATGACGGACCCTGTATTTCCAATGTTTGCATTGCTGTTTCCAATATCAGCTTCATGTTAGTTCCATGCGATCACTTAACGATCAATAAGACTCCCAAAGTGTCAAAAATTGATTCTAACTATTATTTCTCAATTCAATCCATTTAATTTAAATTATATCACTCAATATCTATGTTTAATTTGATGTTTAATAACACTTTAAATTAATTTTTGACACTTTGGGAATCCTATTGATCATTAAGTGATTGCATAGAACGAACATAAACCTGATATTAGAGATAGAAATGCAAACATTGGAAATAGTTTTGAGAAAAGTATTACTAAAGACTGCCCACTGGAAATAACAATGCCAAGGTGTCAAATACAACTGAAATTTTAGGCTTATTCGCAATAAATGCACTGTTCTGGCAAACGCTACTATGAATAAAGAAATAAAAATTTTCGATGAATTGAGCCCCAAGATCAGACATATTTAAGTCCAAGACTGACCAGTAAACCCCTTATGGCTAGGATTAATGTAGCTTTTGATTTTGATTTTATTTCACTTTAAAGTGATTGATGTCAATTTCACAAAAGTCAGTTTGGCAGAATGGGATTTTACACAGTCAGTTTAGCCGAAACACGTTAAAACCAATTTTACTTCATTATGATAAAGCAGTAAGATCAACAGTCTCAACTACATCACATAACCCAATTTCTCAATCGATAGTCAAACGTGATCACCAAAACATCTATTATGATCCTATCCTGAGGATGAACATGTATACAATATGAACACAAAAATACACATTTAATTCGATTATATATTTCAATTAAATGAATATTTTGTGTATATTAATCTTAGGAGTACTGATTATATGAAACTATATGACTATGTAAATAAATGATATTTCAGGGGTATGACCGATCCATTATTTGCAATACTATACCATTCCAATCCCACTCTTCTTAGAATGTAAACAAATTACTGTTCATTTTCAAAAATTTAATTTTTAATATATGACTTTCTTGACTGAAGCACTTTTCTGGAAAATCGAATGTGACAAGAAGTATGGTCTCGACTAAAATATTTAACTTGTATTTGTTGACCAACTTCGAGTCCTAAGGCGGATGGGTGATTAACTTACGAATATCTAATTGAGAGATGTAAAGAAGCGTTGGTGTCATTGTTGGGTAATTTTATTATAAAACTCAGTTTTCATGAATCTCAACTATTTTGCGATATAAATGGTACTAAATTCTAGAACCGGTTCACTTGGATCTACTAATAACTTATTAATCACTTCAAGCGCTTCGTCGGGTGCGCTTTGATTTGGAGCAAATAATATAAAATTATTAGTCTTCAGTGCCTTGAGTGATGCGAACAATATCTGATATCAATTTCTTAATATTAGATCCATCATAACCTAAAAATTTAGATCGTTTATATATAGGTATATCTAGTTTTCGAGAAACAGATCTGTTCTCTTTGGTTGTTTTCGCGGTTATCTAATTGTATTGTTCATAACATTCAATATTTCAATTTCAGCCAATCCAGCCTTTTAAATGGCTTCAACACTACGAAAGGCAGCTGTTTAGCGAGTTTACAGTCAAGTTGTAAAGCAGTAAATGCTTTTTTAGTTCCATCAATTTTGAAATTCATTTCTCAAAAATAACCTTCAAGACTAGAAATATCAGTCTAAATCCGAAAACCTTGTGCGCATTTGATGAGACCCATAGCACTGCCATGGTTCAAATACTTAAATACAAATATTACTTTAATTAAAAATTACGCATACTTTGATAAATAAAAATTTGTATTTAATTTTTTGTGTGGTCTTAGGTTTTGTTTGTTTTCAAGGTTTGAATCTAAAAATCAGATTCATTCACATTATAGTTCATAAACGGTTCTCTTATATCTACTAATTTATAAATTACTTTAAGTGCTTCGTCGAGTGCGCTTTGGTTCGGAGCAAATAATATAAAATTATTAACGTCTTCAGTGTCTTGAGTGATGTGAACACCAATATCTGATGTCAATTTCTTAATAGATCCGCCACAACACAAAAATTTTGATAGTTTATGGATAGGTATTTCTAGTTTTCGAGAAACAGGTCTGTTCTCTTTTGGTCGTTTTTGCGATTCTCTAATTGTATTATTCATAATATTGAAAATTTCACTTTTAGCCACTCCAGCCTTTTCAATGGCTTCAATTAATACTACGAGAGGTAGACCTTCAACAAGTTTACAGTCCAGTTGTAGGGCAGTAAATGCTTTTTCAGTTCCAGCAATTTTGAAATCCATTTCTCCAAAATCATCTTCAAGACTAGAAATATCAGTCAAAACCCGAAACTCTTGTCCGCATTTGATGAGACCCATGGCAACGCCAGCAGTTGGGGAAGCAATATTCACTCCAGCGTCCATTAGAGCGAGACTTCCAGCACAAACACTGGCCATAGATGAGGAACCATCGGATTCAAGAACTTCACACAATAAACCCGTAGTAAATGGAAAGTCAATTGGCACTACCGGTCGAATAGCATTCTCGGCAAGAGATCCGTGTCCTATCTCTCTTCTGCTCACTACAGGCCTTCCGATATCATTAGTGGCGTATTGCGGAAATTCGTAGTGAAGTATAAAGTTTTTGTCTTTCACTCCACCAGTCATTACTGATCTTGGATCTGACCTCCAAACGGCACCTAATGAATCGAGGGCTACTCTACACATGACTCGAGTTTGTCCTCTTTGGAAAAGTGATGAGCCATGAAGCGGTTTAAATAAATCGATTTCACAAATAATTGGTCTCAATTCAGTCAATAGTCTTCCGTCACATCGTTTGTCAGTCTCGATCACAACTTGTGTGTAGATGTCTTTCAATACATCATTAAAAGCGTCAGAAAGTATTGAATGTGACTCTTCGGTGAAATTTCCTTTAAGTTTCTCCAAAACGTCCTCACGTATGGTTTCTAGTTCTTGATCGCGAGAAAGCTTATTGTGTTCATAGTTTGTAAATACGTCACGAATTCTTGTAGTGCAGAGACTGAAATTCCAAATCAAATGTTAAGTGAAAACAACGTTAAGAAAATATTGGATTAAACATACGCTTTGATGGCATTGTAATGTTGTTCGTTGGGAATAACTAGTTGATCAAGTTTTCTCTTTGATTTCCCTGCTGAACTTTGCAACTTTTTGATCGCGTTAATGATTAATTTTGATTCTTTAATAGCTTGTTTGAGGTTTTGAGCAGTGTTAAGAATTCCCAAATCATTAACGCTCACCACTATATTCATATTGATTCATCCATTTCACTTTGTGTAGGACTAGTTATAACTTCATTCATCCATTCCATGGTATGTCTAGAGGGCCAGTGCGGCTGAAGCACTATTGATGGCCATCGGGATCGTTATTGTCGTCAATGATAACGGATTGCTGTGTGCATAATTATATCCCTTTGGGAACAGAGGCCGTCGATCTATCAATTTCAGGATTGCTTCCGGTGTGCGAATAATTAATGCCCTTCGCGGCAGAGGCTCTGATCGTAATCAATCTGTTAAGGGCACGTAGAACTCGAGCAGTTTGGTTTCATTTTTCGACGCGAATCAATTCGTAGGAATGCAGCTCGCGGCATTAAAGTCAATCGATCACAAGATATACGAAGTGTTCGGCTTTAAAGAATTAAGTTTAGATTTTGAATAATTTAATGATTGAGCAGCGATACCCATTCACAATGTGACTTCAGTTTCATTCGACTTGAATGATATGTTCGTATTCGAGTCAAACTGTTCTGAATCGATGTTCGATAAAGATGATTAAGTTTCGTCTGAAAGACTTAAGCCTTCGCAACAACATTGTTATTATCATTCACTCTTAGTCTATTTAATGTTATAATTAAGAAGCGGAAATTCGGTGCAATCAAAGACTAATGAGAATCATTGTATACTTTCTGCTACTAACACATGTGCGGCTCAACACACTTTCCCATTGGTCGTTAAAAAAGCGCATTAATACAGACGGTCTCGAAAGCGTTTATTCGCTATTCTGTTTACAAAATGTATTCAATATAATCGGTGCCTTGTAAAGTACAATGACAAAAATCAAATAGACTAAGAGTGAATGATAATAACAATGTTGTTGCGAAGGCTTAAGTCTTTGAGACGAGGACTACCGGTCATAACAGTATCGAAAACATCGATTCAGAACAGTTTAGAAAACTCTTCAATACGAACATATCATTCAAGTCGAAATGAAACTGAAGTCACATTTAGTAATGGGTATGAAACCGCTCAATCATTAAATTATTCAAAATCTAAACTTAATTATCTTTAAAGCCGAACACTTCGTATATCTTGTGATCGATTGACTCGAATGGCCGACGGCTGTGCTGTTGTCCAATCGGGTGATACAAGTGTGATGGTTGTCGCTGTCTCTAAAATTAAACCAAACTCTTGCTCGAGTTCTTTCGTGCCCTTAACAGTTGATTACGATCAGAGGATTTTAGCCGCGAACCGCATTCCTACGAATTATTCGCGACGAAAAAGCGGAAAGACTGAGAAGCAGATACTGAACTGTCTATTGATAGATCGTTCGGTACGGCCTCTGTTCCCAAAGGGATATAATTATGAGACACACCTGGTTAGCAATCCATTATCAGTTGACGACAATAACGATCCCGATGTCATTGCCATCAATAGTGCTTCAGCCGCACTGGCCCTCTCAGACATACCATGGAATGGACCGATTGGTGCTGTTCGAGTGGCTGTCATGAATAATAATGAAGTTATAACTAGTCCTACACAAAGTGAAATGGATGAATCGCTTATGAATATAGTGGTGAGCGTTAATGATTTGGGCAATGTATTGATGCTCGAGGCACACGCTAATGAACCCATTCTTGAACTTTACCTGCTCAAAGGCGTTAAACAAGCTATTGAAGAATCAAAATTAATCATTAATGAGATCAAAATGTTGCAAATTTCAGCAGGGAAGCCAAAGAGACAAATCGATAAACTAGTTGTTCCCAACGAACAACATTACAATGCCATCAAAGTGTATGTTTTGTCTGATATTTTCTTAACGTTGTTTTCACTTAACATTTGATTTGACATTTTCAGTCCTGCGCTACACGAATTCGTGACGTATTTACAAACTATGAACACAATAAGCTTTCTCGCGATCAAGAACTAGAAACCATACGTGAGGACGTTTTGGAGAAACTTAAAGGAAATTTCACCGAAGAGTCACATTCAATACTTTCTGACGCTTTTAATGATGTATTGAAAGACATCTACACACAAGTCGTGATCGAAACTGACAAACGATGTGACGGAAGACTATTGACTGAATTGAGACCAATTATTTGTGAAATCGATTTATTTAAACCGCTTCACGGCTCAGCTCTTTTTCAAAGAGGACAAACTCGAGTCATGTGTAGAGTAGCCCTCGATTCATTAGGTGCCGTTTGGAGGTCAGATCCAAGATCAGTAATGACTGGTGGAGTGAAAGACAAAAACTTTATACTTCACTACGAATTTCCGCAATACGCCACTAATGATATCGGAAGGCCTGTAGTGAGCAGAAGAGAGATAGGACACGGATCTCTTGCCGAGAATGCTATTCGACCGGTAGTGCCAATTGACTTTCCATTTACTACGGGTTTATTGTGTGAAGTTCTTGAATCCGATGGTTCCTCATCTATGGCCAGTGTTTGTGCTGGAAGTCTCGCTCTAATGGACGCTGGAGTGAATATTGCGTCCCCAACTGCTGGCGTTGCCATGGGTCTCATCAAATGCGGACAAGAGTTTCGGGTTTTGACTGATATTTCTAGTCTTGAAGATGATTTTGGAGAAATGGATTTCAAAATTGCAGGAACTGAAAAAGCATTTACTGCCCTACAACTGGACTGTAAACTTGTTGAAGGTCTACCTCTCGTAGTATTAATTGAAGCCATTGAAAAGGCTGGAGTGGCTAAAAGTGAAATTTTCAATATTATGAATAATACAATTAGAGAATCGCAAAAACGACCAAAAGAGAACAGACCTGTTTCTCGAAAACTAGAAATACCTATCCATAAACTATCAAAATTTTTGTGTTGTGGCGGATCTATTAAGAAATTGACATCAGATTTGGTGTTCACATCACCCAAGACACTGAAGACGTTAATAATTTTATATTATTTGCTCCAAATCAAAGCTCACTCGACAAGGTGCTTGGATTGATTAATAAATTGTTAGTAGATCCAAGTGAACCGGTTATAGAATTTGGTGCCATTTATACCCCAAAAATAGTTTAGATTCGCATTCGTGAAAACAGAGTTTTAGTACAAATGTATCCAATAATGACACCGACATTTTTTCACATCTCTCAATTAGATATGCGTAAAGTCAGTAACCCATCAACCTTAGGACTTGAGGTTGGTCAACAAATACAAGTTCAATATCTTGATGGAGACCGTATTTCGGGTCACACTCGACTTTCCAGAAAAGTGCTTCAGTCAAGAAGTCATAAGAAAAACTAAATTTTTCAAAAGAGCAGTAATTTTTTTGTTTTGAATGCATTCATTTTTTACTCAAATTAAATTTATTTTCAAATAAAGCTTTGAAATAATTCTTGAGAAATGTCTAATAAAAGTGTACGACATAATCATAAATATTCACTTGATTATTAGTATTCATTCGTTCATTAAATAGAAATCTAAATTTGACCAAAATTTGAGCAGAAAAATAAGGTTTGAGTTATTTTCAGAGTAGTATTTTTCAAATCATTATTTAATTTTAATTTACTTTATTTCACAAACTTTTGCTTTTCAATTATTAATACTAAAGAAGGGCTCTACTTTAGTTTATGGGGCAACGCCTCCAAGGGGGTGTGGGGTATCATTATATAGGTTGTGAGGAGTAGTGTTCAGATATGAAGCATCATATGACTGAGGTCAGAGGTAAAAGAGTTATGCCAGGTTAAAATGTCAGTCAGAATTATCATAAAACCTATTATATATGAATAATAAGTATACTAACCCTAACCTAACCTAACAAAATAAACTAATCTTAACCCAACGAAAAACTTATTTAATGAAAAATTTATTTTGTTTTTATTTGTATTACTAATATAAATAGGTAGTAAACTACTGAATTATCTCGTTACAGTTTGCAAAATTAATATATATAAAATGGCATAACTGTTTAACTTTTGACCTCAGTCATACCATGCTTCATATCTGAACAGTACTCCTCACAACCTATCTAATGATACCCCACACCCTCTTGGGGGCGTTGCCCCAAAAACTAAAGTGAAGCCAAGCCATTGTTTTCAATTACTTCACAATATCTATCAGACATAGAAAGGACTTAATTTTTAACGTTTGATGCTCTTCTCCAAGACTGCCACACATTTTGTATTGCAACCCATAATTGGTCTTCATTATCATAATTTGGTCTATTTTTCTCAAATCTTTGCTTAAAAAGCCGAATAGGGTTTCAATAGGGTTGCAATCGGGAGATTTCGGAGCGTAGGGGATAATTCGGTCAACTTCTAATCTAAGTATTAAATATGCTTGCGTCTGATAACTTGTAAGGATCTTGCTATTATCTTGAAGAATATAAAAGCCTAAATCTGGTAAACAATACTCAGCATATAGCATCATGTGATCTTTAATATATCCAACATATTGATCAGAATTCCAGTTTCCGTTGGATCTGACATTAGGCCCGATTCCTCATAAGAAAAACACCCAACACACATTATGTTATGCCATCCCGAACTCTTTACTTCTTAAATATTATCCGGGTCAGATCGGGTTCCGGGAAATCTTTTTATTCGGACTTGACCTTTGAAAACAGTTTCAACACTTATTTCTTCAATGAATATACGTTTTTGACAAATATTCTTATCATATTTGATATCCTCGTCTGCAATGATAACTCGTCTTCCCACATCGTATTGGGTCAATTTCGGAAATTTAGCCATTATTCTTGAATTTAATTTAACCTGTATTTAAAGTTTTAAAATATTTTAAAAGTAAGACACGAAAAATCTTAGCTTTAATTGATATCAAATAATATATTTTAATTGAAAAAAATCATTAAAATCACACTTTTATCTAATAGGATCTTTTGGGATCTTACCTAATAATCTATTGTTCAGTGTTGCTTTACTAATATTGAGCTGAATTATTGCATCAATTTTATTCATTAATTGAGTCAAACTATCTTTCTTACAAAAAATTGCTGCTTCAATTATTTGCTCCTGTTCTTTCATTGTAGCTCTTGATCTGCCCGGTCCGTGTCCGGGTTTAATTTGCCCCGTTGCCAAAAACCGACGACCAATGGTCAGAACAGTTTGACTGCAGTATCCAACCTCTAAGGCTATTTGACGGGAACCATAATGAAAATTATTCTAGGGTGTGACACAATTCTTATAAGCACAATTCTTCTATGCACAATTCTTCCACACTTTTCAATTGATCACAGAATATAAGTGATGACCATTTCAAGTCGAATTGACCAACGAATAGTAGCTATTGGCCATTTCTATATCAGATAAACTACGGGAGGCGAACGATGACCTTTTTAAATTCAGACGACCTATGTGAGGTATCTAATGGTCATTTCTATATCAGATGAACTACGCAAGACAACCGATGAACATTTTCAATTCAGATAACCTATGAGGCGTAAGCGATGACAATTTCCATATAAGATAAATCAAGTGAGAGAGACGATGACCATTTTCAATTCAGATGACCTACGAAAAGTAACTGATGGCCATTTTTATACCAGACGAACTACGGTAGAAGAACGATGACCTTTTTCATCTCAGATAATCTACGGAAAGTAACTAATGACCATTTCTATATCAGATGAGCTACGGATGGCAATCGATGACCATGTTCAGTTCAGATGACCTGTGGGAAGTAACTGGTGGCTATTTCTATATAAGATGAACTACTAAGGGCAATTGATGACCTGATAATATAAAAAATGGTTATCAGTTACTCCTCATAGGTCATTTGAACTGAAAATGGTCATCGGTTTCCTTCCGTATTTCATCTAACATAGAAATGGCCATTAGTTACTTCCCGTAGATCATCTGAATTGAAAATGGTCATCAGTTACTTCCCGTAGGTCATCTTAATTGAAAATGGCCACTAGTTACTTCCCGTAGGTCGTTTCAATTAAAAATGGTCATCGTTCGCCTCCCGTAGTTTATCTGATATGGAAATGGCCATTAGTCACTTCCCGTAGGTCATCTGAATTGAAAATGGTCATCAGTTGCCTTACGCAGTTCATCTGATATAGAAATGGTCAATAGTTACTATTCCTTGGTCAATTCGACTTGAAATTGTCATCACTTGTATTCTGTGATCAATTGAAAAGTGTGGAAGAATTGTGGTAGATCCATTATTCTATCCTAATCTCCAAACAATTTTAGTTCTTTGAGCTATTGTAAGCGGCATTTTTATAACATAAAAACACGTGTTGTGTTTATAAACAATTTTATTAATGCTTGCATCACATATAATAGTTGTAAAAGCGCTATTTTGGAGGTTAAATATACAGTATTTTCCCTTTATAGTTAACCAATTTATATTGAATTCTTCATAAAATGAAGGAAAATTATCCTCAACTTTTCAAACTTAATAAAACAACAATTTAAAATTGCTTTTGCATTAAAACCACATTGTAAAAGATAAAAGTGCTAGGATCCATAGCAATTTACTCTCATGAGATTTTACCATGTTAAATTGGGTTCATTGGCGAATTTATCTATTACTTTCAATACTTCTAATATACGTAAGAACGTTCTATTGTAGGGGCCGAAAGGTGGTCTTGATGTTTATTTTACAAACTACACTTTATAAACGCTCTCTGTTCTTCATTGATAATGCTTGCTCGAAGAGGATCAATAGATGGGATCATTACTATACGACTGATAATAAGTGGAAAAATCAAAGCGATCTGCATCGCGAAGCAGCAAATTAACAAGTGTGTAAAAAATTTTTCGTACACATTTTTACTTTATCCATTGATATGGTGTGAATATGTAATTACTTTTCAACCTCCGTAATACTTAGTTTAGTTCCAGATATTTTAGTCTTATTAGAATATGAATGAGTGCGATTGATTGCAATCGAAGTAATATTTTACGTGAATATACTAATATTGGTGTTCAAAGTTACAGTCGCACAAAAAAATCTCAAAGGTTTTTCAAAAACAGTATTTATTGCTGGGTTATAAACTTTGTAATTTCTGAAACTGAGTCAAGTAAATTAAAAATCTTAATGTTAAAAGTAGTTGGCACAAATATTGATGAATATTGAAATTGGCTTTTTTTAAGATATTTTACTTAAATATACTAGAAACCAACCAGTATATCCTTGCAACCATTCAACTATTCAGGTTGGACTTCGATAACTTCAAATAATATCTGTTTATTTGATATCAAATTCAAAAGAATTAGTCTTTTCATGAAAATCACTCAATTTCTTCTATTGATTATTGTAAATATCAAGAAGTTGTTCAGTGGGTTTGAGTTTACATGAGTTTTAAAACTATTAAAATAAATTATTTGATATGAACTTTTAGAAAATTGCAAATCATAATCGAATTAACGGATTTGTTGGTGAGACTTGAGCAGTGCGTCACAACCATATCAATTCATTTGATAACAGTTGAATTTAAGTCTTTACAATTAGTATCACTATTTAGAAGAGATTATTTACTGTTAAAATTACTAGTTTATAACGATTTTAGTTTTATAAAGTGTTCTGTTCAAATTGTGTTCAATAGGGCTTCCAAGATGAATACTTAATTCTCATGTAATGGTCAAAGGCTCGGCTTGTGTTCTTCGAGCCAAAATAGGAAACATGAAATTAATCGACTGGCGAATGCAAAAGAAGGTCAAACGATTTCTCATATTGAAAGCGAAGTCAAATGAGCAATTGTTTCGAACAATTCAGTTGAATTTATCAGAACCATCAAAGTACGAGAACTTTGACCCGTACTTTAACGATGTCTGATTTAGTTACCTTCATTCATTTCATACTTTGTGAACGAATACGTTTTTAGTTTCAGTAAATGATTGAAAAACAAAATTTAAAGTGAAGTAAAGTAAAATTCAAATTAAAATAACGATTTGAAAAAATACTATTCTGAAAATAGCTTAAGTCTTATACTTCTATTTAAGTTTTGGTCAAACGTAGATTTCTATTTAATGATCAAATGAATACTAATAACTATAAAGTCAATACTTGAGAATATAGCATATATATATTTAGACACTTCTCAATAATTGTTAAAAAGTTAGTTGAAAATAAATTGAATTTGAGTAAAAAATGAATCTATTCAACACATGAACAAATCACTGTTCTTTTTCAGAAATTAAGTTTTTCTTATATGACTCGGTTGACTGAAGCACTTTTCTGGAAAGTCTAATATGACCCGAAGTAGGGTCTCGACCAAAGTATTTAACTTGTATTTGTTGACCAACTTCGAGTCCTAAGGCTGATGGGTGATTAACTTTACGAATATCTAATTGAGAGACGTGAAGAAGTGTTGGCGTCATTGTAGGATACAGTTGTACTAAAACTCCGTTTTCGCGAATCTCAACTATTTTTGCGGTATAAATGGCACCAAATTCTAGGACTGGTTCACTTGGATCTACTAATAATTTATTTATCACTTCAAGCGCTTCGTCGAGTGCGCTTTGGTTTGGAGCAAATAATATAAAATTATTAGAGTCTTCAGGGTCTTGAGTGATGTGAACACCAATATCTGATGTCAATTTCTTAACATTATATCCGCCATAACCTAAAAATTTAGACCTTTTATGGATAGGTATTTCTAGTTTTTGGGAAACGGGTTTGTTCTCCTTTAGTTCTTTTCGCGGTTCTCTAATTGCATTACTCATAATATTCAAAATTTCGCTTTTAGCCACTCCAGCCTTTTGAATGGCTTCAATTAATACTACAAAAGGAAGCCCTTCAACAAGTTTACAGTCCAGTTGTAGAGCAGTAAATGCTTTTTTAGTTCCTGCAATTTTGAAATCCATTTCTCCAAAATAGTCTTCAAGACCAGAAATATCAGTCAAAACTCGAAACTCTTGTCCGCACTTGATGAGACCCATGGCAACGCCAGCAGTTGGGGACGCAATATTCACTCCAGCGTCCATTAGAGCGAGACTTCCAGCACAGACACTAGCCATAGATGAGGAACCGTTGGATTCAAGAACTTCACACGACAAACGCGTAGTAAATGGGAGGTCATTTGGCACTACAGGTCGAATAGCTTTCTCGGCAAGAGCCCCGTGTCCTATCTCTCTTCTGCCAACTAAAGTCCTCCCGATATCATTAGTCGCGTATTGGGGAAATTCGTAGTGAAGCATGAAGTCTTTGTCTTTTACCCCACCAGTTATTACTGATATTGGGTCTGATCTCCAAACGGAGTCTAATGAGTCGAACGTAACTGTACACATCACTTGAGTTTGACCTCTTTGGAAAAGTGCTGAGCCGTGAAGCGGTTTAAATAAATCGACCTCACAACTAATTGGTCTCAATTCAGTCAATAGTCTTCCGTCACATCGTTTATCAGTCTCGATCACAATTTCTGAGTAGATGTTTTTCAATACATTATGAAAAGCGTCAGAAAGTGTTGAATGCGAGTCTTCAGTGAAATTTTCTTTGAGTTTTTCCAAAGCGTCTTCACGTATGGCTTCTAGTTCTTGATCGCGAGAAAGTTTATTGTGTTTATAGTTTGTAAATACGTCACGGATTCTTGTAGTGCAGAGACTGAAATTCAAATTCAAATGTTAAGTGAAAACAATGTTAAGAAAATATTGGACAAAACATACGCTTTGATGGCATCGTAATGTTGTTCGTTGGGAACAGTTAGTTTATCTATTTGTCTCTTTGGTTTGCCCACTGAACTTTGCAACTTTTTGATCTCATTAATGATCAATTTTGATTCTTTAATGGCTTGTTTGATGGCTTTGAGTAGATAAGGTTCAAGAATAGGTTCATTGGCGAAGGCCTCGAGCATCAATACATTGCCCAAATCATTAACGCTCACCACTATATTCATAAGCGATTCGTTCATTTCCCTTCGTGTAGGACTAGTTATAACTTCATTATTACTCATGACAGCCACTCGAACAGCACCAATTGGTCCATTCCATGGTATATCTGAGAGAGCCAGTGCGGCTGAAGCACTATTGATGGCAATGATATCGGGATCGTTATTGCCGTCAACTGATAGTAGGTTACTAACTAGTTGTGTCTCATAATTATATCCCTTTGGGAACAGAGGCCGTACCGAACGATCTATCAATCGAGAGGTCAGTATCTCTCTCTCAGTCGTTACAATTTCTCGTCGCAAATAGTTTGTAGGAATTCGACCCGCGGCTGAATACTTTTGTTTGTAGTCAACTGTTAAGGGGACGAATGAACTCGAGGAAGAGTTTGGTTTAGTTTTAGAAACAGCCACAAACATCACGTTTGTATCACCCGATTGGACAACAGCACAACCGTCAGCCATTCGAGCCAATCGACCAGAATATATACGAAGTGTTCGGCTTTAAAGATAATTAAACTTAGATTATCAAGCATTTAACAAATGATTGAGTGTTTTGATACCCATTACTAAATGTGACTTTAGTTTCTTCCGTCCGACTTGAATGACTTGAATGACTTGAATGACATGTTCGTATTAAAGAGTTATCTAAACTGTTCTGAATCGACGTTTTCGATGCTGTTATAACCGGTAGTCTCGATCCTAAAGGTTTAAACCTTCGCAACAATATTTTTGTTGTCATTGACTCTTAGTTTATTTGGTGTTACAATCGATGCGATGATAATTGAGAAAATGGCAAAAACAGTTTCATCTGATTTTGCACTAAATCAAGTTAGAGATAGAATAAAGTTTTTCTAAATAATTGAAAACAATTGAACGACACTCGTGCTTAGATCCATTTATTTCTATATCAATAGATGTCGCGCAAACTCCTTAACTTAAACTTATGAGTGAGTCAATGCTTTTGACTCATACTCTGATAGAAACTTTTAGATAAAACTTTTAAGGATACATTCAAAACGGTGTCGTCCTATCAGCAGGCAGGGGGCTGTGGAAAAAAGGTAAACAAACACGTCAAAAGTCGACAATGTTGGTCACAGTGGGATAAGACAGAAAGCGACATCGCCTTTTGGTCATTTACTGGAAAACAAAAAGATCATTTCAGAGATTTTACTAATTTACAGGGAGGGGGTTACAAAACTAGTGCCGACATCGTTCGAATAGGGGGTCAGTGAAAAACGACAAAAGATGATATATGGTGGACAGGGGTGCAAAACAATTTTGGGACACATCGTTTTAGAATGTCCCCTAATGTATTACTAAACTATTGAATTAATTTAACAACAGCTTAATTTAAGTCTTTAAAGTATCACTGATTAAAAGAGATTGTTTACTGTGAAAAATGACTCGTTTATAATGATTTTAACTTTATAAAGTTTTCTATTTAAATTGTATTCAATAAGGCTATAGAAATATTTAGTTGTAATCTAATTCACAAACAGTTCGATTATGCTCGAGTCAAAATAGCAAATATGAAGTTAATCGACTTTAGAAAATGCAAAACATAGTCAAACGATTTCTCATATTGAAAGCAAAGTGAAATGAGTAATTATTTCAAACAATTGATTTAAATTTATCAGAACCGTTAAAGTGTGAGAACGTTAACCGATACTTAAACGACCTCTCATTTAATTACAACCAATCATTTCATGTTTTGTTAAACAATACTTTATTGTTTGAATAGATGATTGAAAAACAATTTCAAATGAAATGATTTGAAAAAAATACTACTCTGAAAATAACTCAAGTCTGACCATAAATTAAACAGGAATATAAAACTTAGATTTTTATTTAATGATCAAATGAATGCTTACAATAAGGTGAATATTTGAGAACTTCTCAAAAATAGTTTAAAAGCTACAGATAAAATAAATTTGAGTAAAATTTATCTAATTCGTGAAAACATGGCTTTGTGCAAGTGTACTCATTGACACTAACATTTACATTGTTTCAATTGTTGTAAAATCTACTTATTTTAAATGGTCTTACAGACCAGCACTTTTCCAAAGGGGACAAACCCAAGTCATGTGTACAGTTACGTTCGAGTCGGACTCCGTTTATAGATAAGATCCAGTATCGGTAATAACTGGTGTGGTAAGTGACTTTATGCTTCATTACCAATTTCTGCAATACACCACTAACGATACCGGGACGACTGGAGTGGGCAGAAGAGAAGTAGGACATGGAGCTCTTGCTGAAAATGCTATTCGACTGGACTAGATTTTCTAAACAAGTACCTATTCACGAACGATCAAAATTTTAGGTTACGGTGGATTTAATGTTAATTAATATTAGATATTGGTGTTCACATCAATTAAATATGCATAAAGTATGTCACCCATCAGCCTTAGTACTCGAAGTTGGCCAACAAATACAAGTTGGCATTTTGATCGTGACTCTACTTCGAGTCACATTCGACTTTCCAGAAGTAACTCAGTCAAGAAAGTCAAATTTAAATTTTGAAAAAGAGCAGTGATTTGTTCGTGTGCCTCAACACAAACAAATTACTGCTCTTTTTCAACTTCGAGTACTAAGGCTGATGGGTGACATACTCTATGCATATCTAATTGAGATGTTAAGAAATTAGATATTGGTGTTCACATGAGATCTACCGTAACCTAAAAATTTTGATCGTTCGTGGATAGGTATTTCTTGCTTAGCTAATATAGTCTAGTCGAATAGCATTCTCGGCAAGAGCTCCATGTCCTATCTCTCTTCTGCCAACTACAGTCCTCTCGATATCATTAGTCGTGTATTGAGGAAATTCGTAATGAAGCATAGTCTTTCTTTTATCCCACCGATTATTACTGATATTGGATCGGATCTCCAAACGGAATCTAATAAATCGAACGCAACTGCACACATCACTTGAGTTTGTCGTCCTTGGAAAAGTTCTGAGCCGCGAAGCGGTTTAAATTAATCGACCTCATAACTAATTGAGGTCAATTCAGTCAATAGTCTTCCGTCACATCGTTTGTCAGTCTCGATCACAACTTCTGCGTAGATGTTCTTCACTACATTATGAAAGGCATCAGAAATTGTTGAATGCGAGTCTTCGGTGAAATTTTCCAAAGCGTCCTCACGTATGGCTTCTAGTTCTTGATCGCGAGAAGTTTGTACTCATAGTTTGTGAATTCTTGTAGTGCAGAGACTGAAATTCAAAATCAAATGTTAAGTGAAAACAATGTTCAGAAAATATTGGACAAAACATACGCTTTGATGGCATCGTAATGTTGTTCGTTGGGAACAGTTAGTTTATCCATTTGTCTCTTTGGTTTGCCCACTGAACTTTGCAACCTTTTGATCTCATTAATGATTAATTTTGATTCTTCAACAGCTTGTTTGATGCCTTTGAGTAGGCAAGGTTCAAGAATGGGTTTATCGGCGAATGCCTCGAGCATCAATACATTGCCCAAATCATTAATGCTGACCACTATATTCATAAGCGATTCTTTCATTTCCCTTCGTGTAGGACTAGTTATAACTTCATTATTACTCATGACAGCCACTCGAACTGCACCAATTGGTCCATTCCATGGTATATCTGAGGGAGCCAGTGCGGCTGAAGCACTATTGATGGCAATGATATCGGGATCGTTATTGCCGTCAACTGATAGTAGGTTACTAACTAGTTGTGTCTCATAATTATATCCCTTTGGGAACAGAGGCCGTACCGAACGATCTACCAATCGGGAGGTCAGTATCTCCTTCTCAGTCGTTCCAAATTCTCGTCGCAAATAATTGATAGGAATGCGGCCCGCGACTGAATACTTCTGTTTGTAGTCAACTGTTAAGGGAGCGAAAGAATTCGAGGAAGAGTTTGGTTTAGTTTTTGAGACAGAGACAACCATCTCGTTTGTATCAACCGATTAGACAACAGTACAGCCGTTGGCCATTTGAGACAATAGATCGGAAGGTATTCGAAGTGTTCGGCTTTAAAAGTTAAATTTAGAATTTTGAATGACTTAAATGATTGAGTGGTTTCATACCTATTACTAATTGTACGCTTAGTCTCTTCTATTCGACTTGAATGACATGTTCGTATTGTAGAGTTATCTAACCCGTTCTGAATCGATATTGTCAGTACTGTTATGACCGGTAGACTCGATCCCAAAGACTCATATCTTCACAGGAATTGACGAAATAGGAAAAGCCGTTTCACCTTACTTTAAACTGAATGAAGAAAAGACAGGAAAAAGTTTGGCTGAGGCAAAGAGAGAACACTTCTATGAAGAGAACGAGTATGAAGAGGATGAGTTGTAAATGCACCACCTTTTATATACCAGGAGAAACATAGCATAAATGCGCATTTGTTAAAAATGAACTTTTGCAAAATGACGTTTTGTTTAAAATAGAGCAAAAATATGACGTGATAACCAAGATTCGAACTGACCATCTAATGTAAACTTTATTATTTAACATACTTACTCACTTGACCATTGTCCAACAAACATTACTAACTAAATAAACTCGCACTTCATCGTCAAATATAGACTATTACTCTTATGATTAGATGTCACTGCTTTTATTCATACCTAATGTTACTACAGAGTGTCCCCTCTTATATTCTCTACTCTGCATCGAAAAAGTTTTTCTAAATAATTGAAAACTAGTGAACGAAACTCATGCTTAGATCTATTTATTTTGGCATAAATAGATGTCGCGCAAAACACCTTAATTCAAACTTATGAGTGAGTCAATTGCATTCACTCATATACTGATAAAAGCTTTTAATGGATTACTAAACTAATTAAATATTTATTTAACTAATACTTGATAAATAAAAAATGAAAAACAAAATAAATAGTAAATAATCCAATACTTAAGAATTCAAACATTTGATATGATAAAAAGTGATCTAAAACTAAAAATAAAAAGTGTGAAAACTTTTTCTAGTAAGTTATACAGACGTAGTTAATCCTAATATCTCAGACGTAATTTATATGCATATCACAGACGTAGTTTATGCTAATATTACAAACTAGAGTTTGCGCACAACAAACAGCTATAGCTATAGAGTGAACTGTCTGACATTTTTCTCATAGCATTGAATGAGTGAGTGATAGTGCAGTGCGTTGTGTTGTGTGTTGTCATATCTCAAGCCATTGAATTGAAGTTGACTAGAGTTGAGTTAAAGAGCAATGACTATATTATCTTATAGTAAATATGAGTGAAAATGAAAAACTTATCACTTCTGTCTAAAATATTGTCTACAAACAATATGTGTTTATTATGAGTTTGAACTGATATTTATTTATTAGCACAAGTTTGTCATTATAATCAATAGTAAGTCTTATAATGTTATTTAACTTTGATTTTATTGTGAAAACTCCAGCTTTTAAAAGGCTCTTATGTCCTAAAGTATGGTTTCAATGATGGGATGAGTCATAGGACTAGAAGCTATTCATTAACAGTATTAGTTTCGTACTTGAAATCATGTTTTAGTGACATATGTAAAAGTTTTCTCTATCGGTCGTATAAAACATTGACAACTGTTTGGAACAAAATGTGTTTTTACTATAAATAATTGACAAAACGTTTAGCTAAAACAGACCTATTATTTATACTAACAAATGGTCAGTTAAAATAAGTTACAGTTGAGAAATATGTTAGTTTATTATCGTATTAAATAAATTTACTAAACAGATTATCAGTAGAAATACTTATTCTTTTATCTACTTTATTATTATTATTATTATTATTATTATTACTTACTTCTAACTTATTTATTATTTACTAAGAGCTTAACTTCAATAGAGAGTAGACTTGTCGACAGAATATAGTTATAAATATATGTTTTTAGGCAAAACAAAATACAAAAAGTATAACATATTTCTAAATAGTATGAAAAAAGGATGTAATGACTGAGATATTCATATGTTTTGTTGATGTGCTTTCCTTTTACGATAACGATTACTAAACCATTTGCGATTAGAGCTAAATAATTTTGTTCACCATTGGCCCTACTTTTGATTTGACATTTAAATAATAGACAACTTGTGCCACAAGTGTTGTATAAAAGAGATAATTGTATGAATTGATTCCATAATGAATGGCTTAAATCTATAAAACATGAATCTGTGTGAACAAATCACTCCTTTCTGTATGAATGCGATCTTATTTCCTACGGTTTTTTGCTTTTTCAAACATCAATCTTTGCCTTATTTGCTGACGTTATGTCCGCCTTTCATATGTTTTATATTCCAACAATTTTATACTTATTCACATAAATTATTATCATTATTATTATTATCATCACTATCATAGTCGCAAAATCTAATATAAGACCTAATATTCAACTAATAATACTTAAAGCCATTGATTAAATTATATGATTGGCAAACAAAACACTAAACAACAGATGTATAAAGACTTTATTGAAGCGTAAACTTTCAACTTAATGGTCACGTCTAGTATGGCAGAATAGGTAGTAGTCTGAGGACTAATACTCAGTTGATTTGAATGCTAAACACGGGTTTGTCTTAGTTGCTGCCTCTGTTCGAGTGGTGAAAGTGTGGTTTTGGTGTAAGATCAGCACCAGGTGTTAGGCGTCAATCAAATACATACAAATATATACATCTGCCGAGACTGGCATCACTGCCACGAGACGTATTTATTGCATGTGAGGCTGACTCGGGATTCTCGTATACTCTCTCCCTCCCCTCCCCCTCTTTGCCACTCTTCGCCCCCTCCCTCCCATCTCTTTCTTCATTACTGATACTGTTAACCAGTGAAGAACAGTTACAAGAAGTATATATCGGTATAAGTCATGAAGTGCATAGGATTTGGTTGATTGTAGTACCAGTTGAAACGGTTGGATAAGCTCTTGCTATGTTTGATAGTTATAGAGACGTGTGTCTGACTCGTGCACTTTATGAAAAGCTTTCTGTCTGACACGTGCAGATGGCTATTCACTACAATCAACTGGCTTTCTTTACACTCAATCTCTATTTTGAGGTAAAGATTCGAGTTTCATGAGTTTAACTGACGTTTCTCGCATTGCTCTCTAAATAAATGACTTCCTTTTCGATACTTTTTGGTGGCGTTTTTTGGTAACTTTGGTAACTTTTGCTAACTTTGCTAACTTTTGCTAACTTTTTTCTCTTTCATAAAACGTCTTTTGTTTTTAAAATAGTTTCAAAGAAAGCTATGCTTTAAATATTAATTAGTTATAAATCATGTCTTTGAAAATGGTTTAAAGGCTTAAAAAAGTTTCAAACAAATTAGTATTCATATCATAATTTACGTATTCATGAGATGGCACCTAAACTAAGTTATTAATATTGATTAGCCTTAAACAGTTTAGTCTCAATTTAAATAATTAACTAATCAGATCGATATCAAAAGTGCGATCCATTCATTCGTGTCTTCACGATTTGCCGTTAGTTTCAATTCAATTCGGATTTTGGGTGACTTCGATATGCTATATAACGATATAGTCAACTAAATCAATAATGGGTTTGGTTTAAGCATTTCATAAATACTCAGCCATCCGATCAAACTTTTAGGATGAGTCATATCTGCATTGTGTCATCAGGCTTTATATAACTTTCTGCATAAAAGAGTTTATGACTCGAGTTAGAGTTCAGCTCAAATTTGGTTACCATTAATAGCAGACATGCACTTCCTTTCAAGTGAAAGCTCTCTATCTGACAAAGTTTAGTTCGAGCAGCCCTTCTTTCACGTGAAGGGTCTAAGGGGTTCTTTCACATGAAGGAGTCCTTCAGGTTTTCAGCTTTTCTCCAGAACCTTTAACCAAAATTTAGGGTCTCCTCTCTATACCAAAATAGAGCTGGGCATGTGTATGTTAGAAAGCATCACCTGTTCGACTAGTTTACCTTTAGTTCAAATGTCATTGGCACGTGTCTCAAAGAAGTACATGTATTAATAAATTACTAGAAAATGTGAAGAACTGAGGAGATAATTAGTCGAATGAGGATTAGGTTATGTTAGATTGGGTTAGCTTAGGTTAGGTTAGTTTGACTTAGGAAGGAGACACTCTCACAAAGTAAGATTTACTCATTGTTGTCCCTCTAACTTAGAAAAGATAACAATTTGATGCCATATGTTGCTGTTCTTTTTGTTTAAGTTGAAATTGATGTTTAAACAGTATATTTGTGAAAAGCATTAATTTTAAAAATGATTTCTGTCAATTGAAGATTAACTGAGAGATGAGATTAGTTTTGAAGGTCTAGTCCATCTGTGGTTTCCGATCTCCTCCTACTCCTCTATAGACCCTAAGCATCATTAGAACCCCTCTATTATTTGAGATTCGTTAACTCATTTTACTTTCATTGTTCAGTTGTTCCCATAATTTACTATAATTGCCAACTCAAACAATTACTTAATCACCAGTCCAAACGATTTCAAGTTTTTCTTCTAATCTCAAATTACTTTACAATGTTGTACAATATATCAGATTTGATTAACTTATAATTTATCATTTCTTATGAGGCCAATCGAATATTGCACTTATTTGTGAAACAACTGAAACGCTTTTTATACGTCTAAGTCTTATTGCAACTAAAAGGGAGGAGACGTGAACTGACGATAATACTGATAACACTACTCTAAACATTGCACTAATCTTACCAATCAACCTTTAAATGTTCACTTCTTACGTTTACTATTGTTCACTAAGTTTTCATATATATTCAGCTCAATTTTCTATTAATAGTTACTTAATCTGTGAGAATTTTTTACTATTTGTGAGAACTTTTTTACGGTTTTACGCACATGATTTATGTTAGTTTAGTGTAAAACTAGTAATTAGCTTCGATTTGGTTAAAGTAAATGAATAAAATTAGAACTGATTTAGTATGAATTTGAGCACAAGATATGCCCTGAAAATGTATTATGTGAGACCCAATAAAAGCATCAAAATTGATTTCAATCAGCATTCTAGTTTCCAAAGCAGTTGTTTTACTAACACAAAACCACTCAGAGCTCAGAGCCTTAATTTAGTTGATTAAAACCGAAAACAGCTCTATGAGCAGAACTGCTATGATTTATTATAGTTAATCATTTTCGACTCCTATACTGGTATGGAGACTATGTATTTGTTGACTGTCGCCCCTGACCTCCATAAATATCTGTAATCTTGATTGAGGCGAAAACTTAAATTGTGTCTCCTATCAGACTTTGGGTCTGTTAATCAAACATTGTTTGGTTATTAATATTTATAATTTGGGAGCAAACAAAGACAGAAAATGTGTTGAAACGAGCGAAAGAGAAAGGAATCTGGAAAGTTTTTCATATTAGTATTTTGATGGAATGATTTCCTGTAGGCTAATTAAAATGCGATTACACAAACTGTACACATGATCAGTAATAACAAATCGAAGGTCTACAGGCCTCTTCAAGCATTCATCTCACTTATGATATGAGTATTGAATTGAGATTTAGCTGTAGTTAAATATCAAGTGTTTATGCTATCCATGCAGACGTATAATCAATTGGATATTAGTATTGATTTAAAAGCGTAGTCACGATAAATATTAACCAATCATTTATTAATTTATGCTTTCAATATGTGTTTTGTTTGTTTTCCGTGTAATTATCAAATGTTGATCATAAGTCAAATTAATATCAATTAGTCGTTAATAGAAAGTTATGTCGAGTATTCTGTTGAAAATATACTTAATTAGGTCTACTATTTAGCCATTTCCATGTAATTAGATATTATAAATATAGTTATTATGCTTTACTACTTCTACATAATTCTAAAGAATAAACTTTTTTATTAGTCTATAATTCAGTTATCATGCTACAGTAGCTTCTCTTTATAGTCAACACATTAATGCACTAGATATCCGTTTATTATAACGGGGGTTCATTATATCGGATGTAGTATTGAGAGTCTATGGACCAAATAATGTTTAAATAGTGTTCATTAGAGCTGTATGTTGATTATGCCTCACTATACCTGATTATAAACAGATTCAACTGTATTCCAATTTAATATAAGCTAAAAATTCAATTTATACCTTCAAAAGTATGTCAATCATGCGCATGACTTAACATCAGTATAATTCAATTCAATTGATCAGTATATGGGACTAAAGTAGGTGTAGATAATTATAACAACATAAAAAGCAGTTTCTTATGATTAGGACAAGTATTACATAATAGAAATAGTATTTGTTTATCGGGTATTTAGTACTGAAAGTGCTATTCGGCAAACCTATAAACCTTTTAACACAAGTACTCATCAAACGTATAACGTCAATTAGATTATTATGATTATAGTTTCAATTATTGCTAATTTATTTCCATCTGTGTTCTTATGCCTAAAGATGGACATAATAACTTAATTTAAAGGCTTTTGTAAACTAGATCTGTAACTTTTTTTTCCTTAATAACACTCTTATAAAGTCCTATAAAACTTATTTGACTTATAAGAGTCCTGAAAACTCATTAATTCTAACAAACAAACGAATATGAGTTTAAACTTACTAAACATAGTACCAATCCGCAAATATATTCAATTTATAATTAATACAATTTAGTGTTGATATTTTCAGTATCGCCCATCTATCATATTATACAATTTAATAATAATAATTCATTAAAATACAGCTATCATTTGTTTGCTATTCATTAGTGATACTGACGAACAAAACTACATAATCAATACGAATGATAAACATTTCTGAAATCTTGTTTTCACAGTAATTTCATTTAGCTAAAATGCAACTTTCTAGTTTGATTTCTCATATTTGTGGTAAACATTTAAACTAATTTTGTTGCTTTTTATCGAAAATATTTGTCTGTTTGACATTTGGTTTGATGTATCCAGTAGAAATATATATTTTGGTGTATCCAGTAGAAATATATATTTTGGTGTATCCAGTAGAAATACATTTTCAACGTATTTCAGTACTGTTATATATAATTTGAAAGTATAAATGGTGGGTGGAGTTGTTTGTTGAAGTTTGCTAACATATCTTTACAATACTATTGAGTTACATAACGGCTGTAGTGTTTTATAAGTTTTATACGTCTTATATATCATAAGCGTTAAGGAAACGGTTTAAGTAAAGATGCATAACAAAACACGATCGCTCCCAATAATAAGTACCTTTTGTTGCTTATATACCACACTTCTTATAAGTAATATATGCTTATAAGTCACTTCTTCACACACGTTTGGTGTAAGTCTTCTCATGTTGAGGATTCGCCCGATTTTGTGAGTCTTACTCTCAAAACTGATTTAATGACTTTTAGTTATTGACTCACCCTTTCAATCAAGAAGACTAGTAGTTATCTCTCATATTCTCTCATATTCTTTAATTGGTATGTATGAAAACCAGATTTTAGATGTATTTTTTCAGACAGTGTGTGAGGCCTAAAGTTGTAATCAGGTATAGCTGAAAGACTCGTACATTTGAAATATTTCTTTTCTTATCAATTTCTGTAGAAGAGAGTCAGAAAACTTGTACTTAGCTATTCTGACCACAACCTGGTCTTTCCATATTAGAAGTCAGACGGTGTACGTTCACTCTTATCGTTGTATTTGAAAGAATTTATATTTAGATATGTAGGGGAAAATATTGGATTTGTTTCTGCTGCCTGCAACTCAATGTGGTTTGTCAAACAGTTTTAGATACTTGAATGTAAAATACGGTCGATTAAAAAGTATTGTTGTAAAAGTTAGCTTCTAAACACTTTTATTTACTTGACTTTCGGGTGACTGACCTGAAAAACAAATAATTTACCAAATTTTAACATAAAAGAGATGCGCCGTTTACTATCAAATCCAATATCTCTTCTCAACCAGTAGTCAGTGTTATACTGTTCGCAATATTTATTATAACGATCGATATATGTTTGCAATGCTATAGAATGAGTTAATTTTGGGAATGAATTGTTCTGAAACTAATCAGAAGGCTCTTAGTCTACTATGACTGGAGTCTAACTTATATGACTTAAGTTACTTATTTCTAGTTATGTAAATATATACTAATTTAAATAAATTGTTTTGTTTTGTCCTAAAGGTTGGTTAAATAATCATAAGAAATGTTGGATTCAGTGCATTATTCTCTGGCCAATCTCGAAAGTAATTATATTTTTACTAAAAAATCAATTACTAGCTTGATTAGCATCTATAGCGTAATTATATTTTTCTTTCTCTCCTAATAATCCTAATAATCTTTTAATCCCAGAACAGTTTATTTACACTATTGTGTCATTTTGATCTTACTTCTAATCTGATTGTTCTGCTCTATAGCGAGTCCAGAGAGTGAATTGGACGCAATTCTCGGTCAACTTTGCGCACTAGGAACACAAATAGATCACGATTTAGCTAAAAGTCAAGTTACTAACGGTGTCTCTAAAGATAGGGAAGACAAACCTACGACCACAACTAGTGATCTAACGCTAACGCCTAATGATAATTCAATTAATGGAGAAACAATGACTGATCCCTCATATACTAATCGATCTCATCGTCGATCTGGTTCTGGTGGTGGAAGTAGTGCTGAGGTATATAAGAGCTACCTTTAGTAGAGTAGAAAATTAGATAATTAAATAAAAGACATGTTTATTAATGTTATTGTTATTGAACGTGTGATCCGATTGCAGATGCAATACACAAATGGCGCACGAACTGACTCTCCGGATAATGATTCAGCCTATTCAGACTCACTTTCTATGCTATCCTCAGAACAATCTTCATCATCAGGTGGTGCCAGTATTTCAAACTCTAGTCAGATATTATCTAAAAGTAATACAACCCAAGCGAAAGACGTTCAGGTAATAAAACATGAAATAATGATACGAAAACCTAAAGCTAACTAGTGTTTAGAAATTTATTTAATTGACTATTAGGGCTAAGAATTGTGTCATTCGCCATAAAAACCAACACTTCTATAGAATTAAGCCTAAAATGTCTTGAAAGCTCTACCAAATAGTATTAAACCTGCAATGTTATACTTTCCTTTTGAGCTAGACTCGCAAACAATATTAGACTTTCTTCAGTGAAGCAACGGACTGATGGTTAAGGCGAGACCAGAAATTCATAGCCCTAATTAAAGTATGGTTTGTGTCGGCTGGCAATCGAAGCGATAACCATCGCCTAGGCTTTATTGCGTTAACAATTTAGCATGCTTCTTTGCTCACATCTATATCACATTGTATTGAATGTAGAATAGCATGTGTATAGTGTGTATCTATGTGAATGTGTTGAAACTAAAATGTTTTCAGTGACTGATTCTTAGTCTTTTTTTATAACTTGCTTTACTGTAACTGTTTTTTACTCTTTGCCTTATTTCCTGACTTTGTCTTATTTTCCTACTTTGTCTATTTTCTCTCAGGATCAAACAGCAGTCCGTATGAAAGCTGAGAAAATAAAAATAGCCCTCGAGAAAATGCGAGAGGCCAGCATAAAGAAGGTACCAATATATTAGATTTAGCAACTTCTTATCAAAATACTACTCTTCTTCTACCACCAAACACTTTGCCTTTAGCTCCGATAGTCAATCGGTTGATTATTAACTAATTTTAGTACTACTTCTTGTGGTTATCTGCGTTCGGGTTCTTAGCGTTTTAGGACTTTTAGCACTGCCAGTGTGTAATACAAGTTGTATTATACAAAACATTAATGCATCGCGATAACACAGATCATAAACTAGTCTATCATTTGAAATTGTATTTTAAATATTTTCCCATCAGATCCTGTTTTATATATATCTTTATTCAATCGTGTTTATCTAGTTGTTCGTCAAAGTGTTCACGGCTGACAATAGTGCCAAAAGTTTATTAGCTGACGAACGGATGACTGTCTCTCTCATATGTCGACAACTGGCCGAAAAGAATCACATAGTTATGGATCCCAAATGTTCAATTGTGGAACACATTCCAGAGCTTTACTTAGGTATGTCTTACTTGATAACAATGGCTTTTATTTAAATTGATAGATAGCTACGAAGTTTTCATTTGGCTTTAGTTCTTATCTAACTATTGTTGTAGTGCTTTATACAACAATATTTGTTACTACCCGGATTGACCCTTTATAACAAGCAATTTAGTTGTTTCCTATATTTAATACTAGTTTGACCAAACAGTCTACTTACGCTTGATTTAGTCGTGTGTAGTATTAGCTGAAAATGTTCTCGCCAGAAGTTTCCATGCTTTTATATATATTGATAAAAGTGTATAAGCGTTTGTAATAGTATGTGCTTTTATAAGAGTGTATGCCTTATAAGAGTGTATGCCTTCGTAAGAATATATGCCTTTATAACAGTATATGCCTTCATAACTGTATGCCTTTACAACACTATATCCCTTCATATCACTATATCGTATAACCTTTTTTGGTATATATTTTAGAGCGATTTTATGAGGATAATGAAAGTTTAGTGGAGAACGTATTGCTATGGACGCGTGATTCGTGCAATAGGCTATACTTCATGGAGAAGGAAGAAAAGTATGATTTATTTGTTAACCCAGAAAAGTATTTGTTGGGTGGAAGTAGTAGTGAACGTGACGCACAACTCGACGATGAGGCCAAGACCACTTTGATTGAAGAGTTTTTTACTGTTGGTGCTCTCGGTGTGCCTGAAGTTGAGGGCAATTTGTATTTGAAAAGTGATGGCAAGAAGGCCTGGAAGAAGCATTTTTTTGTTCTTAGGGCTTCTGGTCTTTATTATTCTCCTAAAGGAAAATCAAAATCATCCAAAGACTTAGTTTGTTTGACTACTTTCGAGATGAATAATGTTTATTACGGGTTCGGATGGCGTAAGAAATATAAAGCTCCTAATGATTTTGGATTTGCTATTAAACATCCACAAATTCAGTCCAAGTCATCCAAACACATCAAGTATTTATGTGCTGAAGACGAGAACGAATTGAGATTATGGACAACTGGTATTCGTATAGCTAAATATGGGCGTCAAATGAAAGAAAACTATGAGAACATAATGAGAGATATCGTCGAAGCAGATTTGGACTCACTGGCAAACAGGCGAAGCTTTTCTGTTTGCTCAATGGCTAAAACAATGCAAGTCAGTCCGACGTCGCCCACCAATTCAAGCCCAGTTAGAGATAATAATAGCTGTGATGATGGATTGATTATGAGACAGCCTTTGGTTAATACGATTACAAACAGTAACAACTGGCATCGAATGTCACGTCAGGATTCGATCCGCTCATCGAGCACCAGCTCAAGCAGTGGATGTATGTCCGAAAGAGGCTCTAATGTCAGCACACCTACAATGGAACAGTTGGCCTTCGAGGTAGACTTCCCTGTGGGCACTATTAAGCGAAAGCCCAGTGTAATGCAACCTAAAATCCCTTTGACAAGTACTACTCGTAATCTGGCTCTGCAATCTGAAGATGCTTTGGTCGAAGTCGATTCCTCCTCATCTGAGGAAGAGATGGGAGTTCAGCGAAATTGCGGCACTTTAAAAAGTGGTACTTTAAGGAGGTCGGCAACAGATGAACGCTTAAAATCACGTATTTACGAGCCTTTGCAACAACGCTTTCAGAATATCAATAACAATAGCAGCAAATTGAATGACTTGCCTCCGCCTCTGCGCTCTGAATCAAAATTTGATGACACTATAGTCGATACGCTGCCACTCCCTCCCCCTCCACAAGTCCTAACAACAAGTCTGAGCACGTTAAGCCTAAACTCCTTACCTCCCCCTCCACCCGAAGTGCTCGATTCGCCCGATTTGTCATCAAACTCGACGACTCCGAAAGCCTCACCAGTGGTCAGTCCGAAAAAGAGTCCACAATCGCCACAAGTACCGCCGAAGCCGAAGTTATTCCGACGATTATCAGAATCATCTAATGATCGGAACACTTATATTCGTGAAGTGAAAAGAGGTGCACAGACATTGCAAAAATCAGTTAATAGTAATAGAAATAAGTTAACAATCGAATTAAATAGCGTTAGTTGTTATGCCACATCACCCCGCATAAAATCCGGCCCATTCCTCAATCTGGCCAATAAATATGAGGACAGTTCTCCTTCCCCAACTGCATCGAACTCCTCTCCACAAACTCCTGTCAACCAAGTGATCCCATCAATACATCCCTTATCACCGAATCATTTGCAGAACACTAATCATCAAATTCAATCTCCGACTAAGCACTGCTGTCAGTCTGTTAATCTTTATCAGAACATTCAGCAGGCACGACAAGAACAGCATCAGACACATCAACATAAGACACATCAGCATCAGGGACAGTATCAAAATTTTAATAACAGTAATAATATAAATTCACGTCATATACAACAATATAATAGTAATAATGTTAGCGTTAATAAAATGGGTCAACAAATGCAACCTCAACCTTATTATCCACATTCGCCACACCATCAGAACTATTCCAATCCCTCACTTGCTATGCAATCAACTCCTCAACAATTGTATCAACAACCTGTCCAACAACCGCCGCCACAATTTCAATCAGCGCAACAACAGGTGTCTCATTATCATCAGCAAAGACCACAGCAGTTACCGTTACAGCAGATGCAAAAATACTCTAATCAACCTATATATCAATCAAACATTTCAAGTCCACATCAACAACAACCCAATCATCCAATAAACAGCCAGACGTACACAAAATCAAAGAATATCTACAGTTATAATCCACCACATCTGGACCCGTCTAATCGAAGCCCAATGAAAGGTCCGTTACCGCCACCACCGGAAACATTTCTGCGCGAAATACAGCGAGTGATGGAGAAGAAGTGGAAAGTGGCACAAACACTATCAACAGATATGTCTGCAACACCCTGTCAAATATTAGGCTTTCGAGATCCCGTTTATCTTCCTCCCAACCCACATGACTCTCTTTACGATGTCCTCCCCTCAAGACCTGTCAAGTCTGTCCGAATTTCATCGACGGTCAACGAAATACCGAACGGTAAACATCAGCGACGAGTTCCGCCACCACCTCCTAAAAGGAGCGATACAACTCAACTGTCGCAAAGACAAGTTTAGAATTGGATATAAAATATATATTACTTGTTGTGATCTCTCTTACGTTAGTTTTGTTGGAGAACTGATATTTGAAACTTTTTGAACTTTTCAAACTATTCTAACTTTGAATGTTTGACAACTGTTTTACTCAAAGTGCTTGCATTCGACTGTATATTAAGTTTTGAATCTATTGATTACACCAAATGATTACTTGATTTCGTGCCTGGCGAACAAAAAGATTAGTAAAAGCCGTGAATCGTTTAATTGACCATATAGTAAATGGATATATACTTAAAATATGATAACAATATTGAGACGTTTATATTAATTATTATTGCTATTGATTTGATAACTTTAATAATTATTTATATCAATTTGATTGGTACTAATTTTCACTACTATTGGTACTAACTTTCGATTAATTTCTTAAGAAATAAAGCTCTGATTAATCTAAGTCATCGACGAGGTTTATATTAACTTGAAATGATTGCATTATTTATCTATTTGTCGAGTATCTGCTATGGAGTTATTTCTATAAAACTTTTTAGAGTTGTTTCTAAAACTTTTTAGAGTTATTTCTAAAACTTTTTAGAGCTATTTCTAAAACTTTTTAGAGTTATTTCTATCAAACTTTTTAGATCTCACTCTATAGCACTTATTCGACTTATTCTCTCTTTCTATTCGCTTTTATATTATTAATAATTATTATTAATTGTAATAGTCTTGAAGTTTTTAATTATGCAATATTTAAGTCGCTTTTATGTTATTATTAAAAATAGTTAACGAATTCTTTCCAATTGTTTATTATTTTCTCAATCAAAAGAGCTATAAATAAAGAAAATGATTTACAAAAATGATAGATTACTATAGATTTTGTTCGTCAATACGTGACTGTTATCGTCTATTATTATTGTTGTTTGCAAAATCATAATGTATTTTCACCTCAAGTCGCAACAGTCTAACAGCTAGATTTGATTTAGCTTAACGGTTCAGCTACCATATACTATAGTGATAGAAGTACATTTTGCTTATTTTTAATTTACTACTAAATTAACTTTGATGTTTCTTATTAACTCTTTACGCTCTTTTGAGTTTGTGCCAACATTTTCAGTAAAATCTTTATGACAAACGTAAGAAACTATAGCCTTATATACATGAACTGTATATATATGAACTGTAAGAAACTATAGCCTTATATATATGAACTGTAAATAAGAACTAGGAGTCACATCCGCTCTTGCTTCACTTACTTGTGTAGATACAGACAATTCTCCTTCAATTTGCTCATTAGAGCACGAAATGCTTTAGTTTTGCTTTACTTCGACTTTTATATATTTACTTTACTTACCAGTTCACTCTTGAGGAAAAATTTTACAATATCTTAATATGAAAATAATTGTTTGACTCGATCGATAAGAAGTTTGTAATGCGATCAAAAGTTTGTTATGATAACCACGAAATGAGAAGAGAGTTGAGATGATAGGATTAGAGTGTTTGTGAATATAATTTTTGATTAATCTGCTGGTAAGAAATAATGAAAATCGTGATAAAAAAAAGTGAAATAGGATAGGACTGGGCTGAAGAAACATAATTTTTTATCTTAAGCTGTGGTGTGCTTATTATTCAGAAATATCAGAGGGTTTTCCGGTCTTAACACATGCAAAATCTCGCTCAAAATCTCATTCAAAGTCTCATTCAAATGATTGAAATGGGTTGAAACTAAAGCTTGTTTTGAATTAATGATTTTGAAAATATCTAATTTATGCAACATATTGACCAACAAAAATGAAAATTAAGCATAAAAATAGTCAAGTAGTTGGATATGTGTTACTGGCATGTGTTTGTGATTTAAATAAAGGTTGAATTATTAGCCCTATTATGAATTGAAGAGCACGCCATAAGTCAGAAATGACAAGAAGGGAGAAGAGGTTTTGTTAGAAGTTGAAGATATTTTGTTAGGCGCTCAACATTTTTTTGTTAGGCGCTGAAGATATTTTATTAAGAGCTGAAGAGTTTTTGTTAGGAGCTGAAGATTTTTTGTTAAATCCGAAGACAAAAAAGATGAATAGAAACAGAAATTTACTAAACCCTACCAAGAATATATTAAACCAGTCAGGAAATAGACTGTATATCCTTGAGCGTAGGTTTTATAATATTTTTGCTGACAAGTATTGCGTATGAGATTTTAGTTGTTAAGCGTGTATTGAATAAGTGCAACGCCCTATTGCTACTAATGTATAGCTGCGAATGCATTGCTGCGAATGCATTACTGCCAATGTATTGCTGCCAATGCATTGCTACCAATGCATTGCTGCCTATGTATGACTCCCAAAGCATAGCTAGCAATATATTGCTCCCAATGCATGGCATATGTTTAAAACAGTTTAAAAGATTTTAACCTTAAAAATATTTAGTATATAACTGGAGAAATGGATTTCAGTGGTACTTTTGGGGTTGGATTTTAAAATATTTACTTATAAATTCACTCATGAGTAAACATCCTCTATGATTCTCCTCAATTTTCTGTTCGATATTTTTTTCTTCTATTTCTTTCTCTATAACTTATACTCAACTTAAGTAATAGAACCAAAACTCTATCTTATGAGCTAAAGAATAGAGTGTATACAAAGTGTACAGAAGTGTACAGAAGTGTACAGAAGTGTACAAAAAGCGTACAAAAAAGTATACAAAAGTACACAGTGCACATAAAACATTAGAGCTGACTACAGAGCAGAGCGAATCAGTGAAGGATATAAACGAGAATAATGTGTGAGATTTGTTTTATTGGAGCCTCAAAATATGAGATTTGACTTACAATCAGTTCATAGTAAGGGAACCCTTGCTGTTAGCGTTTCCCTTAGTACAAACCCATTTTCTTATTTCTCTTCCTTTACTATTGACTCGATTGCCGCTTCTCTCTCTCTCTCTCTCTCTCTCTCTCTCTCTCTCTCTCTCTCTCTCTCTCTCTCTCTCTCTCTCTCTCTCTCTCTCTCTCTCTCACTCACTCACTCCCTCACTCACACACACACATACACTCACACGGGCACAGTCATAAACTTGATTGTGGGTCCGCTCTATTCCTCTTCTATCGAACTGAGAAACACATTGAAATGTTTATTATTAGTAAAGACTTTCTGATATATTTGTTCTAACGAATTCTTCTTTTTTCTTCTGCTACTGACTGTATGCTAAGAAAATGGCATTTATTATTGAATACATGTCCAGACACTGGATTTCTAGTGAAATGAAATAGAATTTGAATACATTTGGTATTTATATTAAATCCTAATAAATATTTATATTTAAATAATTTTTGCTCTAACTATGAACTGCATATGTATTAAACGTTTTAAGATACTGAAGACGTAGTATTAAAAGGTCTTAAAATATTGAAGTCTTGTGTTATTTCACAAGAAGACATTGGCATAAATTCGTATTTTAATAAACAGGTGCATTCATAATGATTGCCTAATGTAGCCTTAATTTGATGCATTCAGATCTTAAATTTAAACGTTTAAACATTCGCTTAATTAATCTGAAGCTCTAATGAGACAATTTTACACAACTATCTTGCTTATTCTAATAATTATTAATGCCGAACCTCATCATACGGTTGAGTTGATACGTAAATTAAGTCAAGGAAATACTGTTATGAACTTTTATGATGGAACTAAACATTCTAATAGTTAAGTCAAAAAACCTTATATTTCACTTTTACTGTTTATATCCTTCTTGTTATTAGAGTTTTTTGCCTGTAATTTATTATAATATAATATAATTTGATGGTTGGCTCCTTTTCGTTAATGATGATTATACAAGATATTGAGCTCACTACCAATGTCATAAAGGGTTTCACATCTAATTAATCATTGATTCGGTTCACTACTACATAAATAAATGATTCTCAGAAACACCATCATCACTACTTCGATTAACAGTTTCCTAGTTTTATATTTGCTTTGCAATTGCTCTTTTAAAGTGCTAACTAATCGTCGAAACCATTGATTGCTGTTTTTGAGATCAAACTAATCGCCGAAACTATTGGTTGCCGTTTTAAAGATCAAACTTAAAGTTCAGCCGTTAACTAAACTAATCGACTATACCATTGATTTATAAAACATTTAATTAAATTTCGCTTCAATACTAATCAAAATTTCGGTTCAGTAGCAATAAATTACTCTTTTCTCTATTGATATTCATCAAACAACATGCGTTTGAAAGCTCTTTTCATAGAAGGTTGTTCTATGGCTTTCATGGCAATTGCGGGACACATTTGGCTTCTATTTAGAAATGTTTCTACAATTCATTTCCTTCAATAACTCACAATGGTCTCTCTCTCTCTCTCTCTCTCTCTCTCTCTCTCTCTCTACAGCGTCAGCAGAACTATCGAAGCCATACTTTGCACGACTTTTATATTGTAGTTAAAAATACTCAATCCGTACACTTGACCGTCAATACGATGGGTTAGACTAAAAAGCGTTTTTGCGGGTCATTTACTGTGTAAACGATGCTTTATCTTTATTTTTTATGACTCCCGCGTTGCCAACAATTTCTTCCCGTCAATACACTTTTAACGCTCTAACTCTAAGCTATTTTTGACTTTTTTTTATATTGCATTCTTACGTATCTGAATGTGTATATAATGCTTGAAAGTGTTGATTTTCAACTTTACTTCCATTGCGTCGAACCTGACTTTGAATTGATTTCTCTTTGTTGCTGACAAAAAATTCAAATTTGATGAACAAATTCAAAAGCTATAAATTATAGTTTTGCCAACAGAACATAATTTATTATTTCAGAGATGTACTGAAAACTTAGTGGTAAAAGAGTTAAGAGTTATGCGAATACGCACTTAAACGTTTAACCTTTCATTACAGGTTTGAAAATTGATTAACTTTTTCGTTCATATGTCGGTTGAGGAAAGACTGAAATAATATTGATATGGTTTCGTAGGTTGACTGACCCCTTTTCCCCCCCTCTTATCATCTCTAACTTCTTTCGCTATTATGATTCACTCACAAAAACTTGTGTGAATCACATCCGTAATACTCTTCTCTTCCACTATCTCTACCATCACATGCACAACATGTTAGCTTTTCTTACGCTTCTCTCTTATGAGAGAATTGCTGATGAAAGAGAGGCCTGAGAGAGAAGCCCGACGAGATGGTATTTAGTCAAGCAGATGCCACTTACTTATCTTTCACTCTTTGGCTTTTTGTGGAACATCTCCTGAATAGTGTTTCTTGTTGTCCACTTTTATGTTAAATTAAGTGTTTAATAGTTATATTTAAGGCACTTTATCTTTATTTCCAAAATTCCGTACTTTTAGCTTATATAAAGTCTAATTTTTAGCTTACATGACATCTAATCAAAGGAAAAAATGAATAAATTGTGATTAAAAAAAAGCAAATTTTCCATAAGCGTAAGTAAACAGAGACAACACTAGCTAAGGCAAATCTTCTTATAGTAAATGCTAATATCTTTGAGCATATTCTGTTGTATAGTAATGACAAGTAAACCATAATATAGTAAGTAATATGAATGAATGACAGCCATTGAACGCATTTGAGTCATACTGAATTACTTGATCAACTTTTCTATAGTAGAATAGACTGTTACAAAAAAGTGCGACTTATCTCCTAAGAATATTTCCTAAGAATATTCTCTAGGAATAACGGTTATAACATCTCGATCGATACTACTTTACTGGCATAGCTACAAAACGCATTTTTCCTTACTCTTAACGTTATTCTAACAAACTTTTCATGCCTTCACTGTATTATTTCTTTCGTTAGGTTCATATTTCCTCAAATATTGTAACATTTATGATGCAGTTATTTCCCAGCAATGATAAGAAAATAGTATATCAATGAAAAATGTTTCATTTCTTTTTTCTTTTTTAGATTTTGATATATAATATATAAATTTATTTCTCATTCAAGCATAACATAGAATACATAGAATTGTGTGTGTGTGTGTGTGTGTGTGTGTGAGAGAGAGAGAGAGAGAGAGAGAGAGAGAATGACACAAAATCAGAAAATTGAAATCTATTAGAAATGGAGTGTTGTGTTTTAAATAGGAGAAGTTTACGCAGAGCTGATAGATGGGATAGTATCAGTCATTCTGTTTCTTTACTGAAGGAATTATTATTGAAGCAAAAGCAAACTCAGTCTGAATGTATTCTGGAGGACTCATCTGAATGTATTCTGAAGGACCCATCTGAATTGATTTTAGAGGGCACATTCTGTATAAAACTAATGTTTGAATCCTATTTTCATCATTTTTCTCTGTTTATTCGTGTGATTCCTAATTCAAAGACATTCTAAGGCCTGTAAAGTATCCGATCTATCAAAAGATTTCTCCCTTTTATGCTGTCTGCTTTGAACGATAGCCTCTTCTCTATATTAGCTAAAATTTCTGGTGACTCAGATCTGGTTGGGATATAACGTGAGTTGAGTCTATTTCTGACTTATATAAATAGAAACTGTTTGCAACATCTAATATGATAGATAGTAATGTCAATATTGAATGATATGACTTTGTTTTGGTTCAACTCAGATTTAAGTATCACTATAGGGGAACATCGATTCTAATGTTTATTAATTGCAAATATAAATTCATAAATTCAGAGTAAGTTTTTATTAAACTGTAATTAATCAAATGTTTCTTCAGTCCACGCATTAGCCATATTAGAAAATTAAGGTTTCGTAATAGGTCTCAAGTGCACACATTCCTATAGTTGTCATTGAAACTTCATTAACAAACTTAATTAATCAATTTTTCCAATAGTTTGAGGCGTTTATTGAAATAAGTTATCAAAAGAGTAAAATTTTTTGCTAACATTTTTAGTACAACTATCGAATGAGTTAACATTTGAAAAGAAACTGATCGGAATATTCAGATATAAATTACAGTAATACATAAAAACGGACTTTTACGATAAGATAATATAGCAAATTGCGTGCAACACTCCACAACAAGAATACAAGACCCCATATGGCGATTGCCTCTCTTTCCTCTCGTCGCTGTCCTTCTCTTCTTCAACTCTAAGTCTCTTCAACTCTACCTCTGTGTAAATCTTTCTGCTCGTAGTGTAGCCTTCGTTTAGCCTTGATTTAACTATATTTCATGTCTATACGAATGAGAAGAAGAGACACTAACGATTAAATAACTAACTTATATAACTTGCCCTTTAAAACAGACTAACACTTACAAAGGGACCTAAAAAGAGATTCAAATTTACAAAGGGACCTAAAAACAGATTCACACTTACAAAAGGATCTAAACGGTTTTTATGCTTAGTTTTTATGCTTATTCTCCCAACTAGTTTCCAAAGTTAGCACAAGTTATAGAAAATTGTTCAAGTATATGTGATTGCACATTATTTACACTTGACTGAATAGCACTTCATTTTCATTTTCTACTATTGAAGCGCTTCTTTACAGCATGTGCATATAAATGTTATTACCATTACGTGGAAAAGTTCAAAGTATGATATCCTCTCATTCTCCTTATGATGTTCTCTCATTTTCCTTATGATATTCTCTTATTTTCCTTATGATATTCTCTTATTCTGCTTATGATATCCTCCCATTCTTTCACTTTAAAAGTATATTTACCCCATAAAGGCATTTGATATTGACTAAAAATTTGCATTATATATTCATATAGACCAGTCGGAAGTACTAAACTAAATATCATCAATCTTCAGTATATTTTATTGGCTCAATTTTGTTGAAAACTACAAATAATGTATAGTCAAATAAATGATAAGACAAAAAGCCCAGCAAAATAACACCAACGCATTCTGTATTCAATCTTGCTGTTGATATCTTTAAGCCCACATATTATAAAACCATTAAATTAAAGTGCCTTATCTCAAGTATTAGCATTAGAAACCAGTTGAAGCAGTCTTGTTGTTAGGGCAAATAGAAAACTTCTAACGGTTAAATATTAAGTTATTAAACGAATTTAATTTTGATGTATAGACCAAAAGGAGTATAAAACACTACAAAAGTTGAACATATAAAACACTACAAGAGTCTAACGCGTAAAACACTACAAACTCTAACGTATAAAACTATATTTAATTGAATAGACACACAACGACCTAACCTCCTATTCTCTAGTCCTTTAATCAGTGAGATGCTAATGTGATTTCGTTAGTGACGGAAACGACTTAATGGGGAGGAGAAGACGATTCTTGTTTGGTCTCTCCTCGATGTTTGTTCTTCACTCAATTGTGATGCTTTTAATAGAAGAGCTATCAATACTCTGCTTAACATTGACTAGTTTTGGTCTCATGTCTTTCTAGTCATCCTCAATGGAGATCCTGTGAAATTCTTTTTCAATTTGACTCTCCTTTTTCACCCAAAAATCGATATTTCATGTGAACAAACTCTGTCAAAAAAATCAAATCATTAATCCATTGGATGTTCTTATACGGAATAGTGTTACATATATAACAGTAGCATTTAATCCTTTCTCAGTGCATTTAAACGTTAAATGTAGTAAATAATAGAAATTATTACAGCTTTTATCTCAATACTGATATTATCTCTTTGAGTGACAATCAACTCTCTCTCTCTCTCTCTCTCTCTCTCTCTCTCTCCCTACTGAAGTTGTATATACTGAACTTCCATTATAAAAAACCTATTTCTTGTGCACACTATAACGAGAAGAGACTGTAAAATTGAACGACAGAGCTAGATGCTATAATGCAATAGCATTACTATTTCACATTGCTTTATCTGCTATTATGAGGACTTATGAAAATGTAAAGCTGAACCGTCTGTATTTTTTAGTATAAATTCGAATGGATGTGAAAAGTAATTTTTTAAAAAGTTGTGCTCAGTTTTGTATTCTGTAATGTGTTTATTGATCGTGTGTAACATTTATCGAGTATCATAAAGCCGCTTCCTCTCTCTCAATCACAAGTTTATGTCATTCTATGAATTTTATTAAGATCTCAAAAATGAGAGTATTTCTCATTTAGAAAATTATTTATTTAATGAGAAAATCAATATTTTCTAGAATTGCTCTCAAACCTGCAGTTTATTGTCCTTAATTTGAAGCTTTACTTTTGTACTCTTATCCTGAGAATTAATAATCTAAATACAAGAATTTACTATCTCTTCAAATATTTAAGGAAACATCTCATTCTGATTGTATCTGTTTCATTTGATTCCCACTAGAACTAGAACTAAACCTAAACTATTCCTACACTTCATTCCTCTCCAGGCTTAGATCGTATAAAAAGAAAAATCTAATCAACATATATTTCATTCATTCATTTGTGGTATTTTTCTATACCATACAAAACTCAATAAATCAGATTTGAAAATCAAATTCAATCATTTGTTAGAATTAGATTATTTTAATCAACCGTTTCTTTACATTCTAAATAATCTCATTTAAGTTATCATTTAGTTCTTCAATCATTTGTTTGTTTTTTTTATTACTTACTCCTTAATCAAAGTTAACAAAAAGTTAATTTACTTATGTATATAAGTTGAATGACTTTATGTTAACATAACTGAATGTCGGCTTCAATTCAATAAACTGTGATTAATGTGAGTTTTATTCTTATTGAACAATACCATCTTTTCTCTAATCTAATTGAAACTAATGATCAAAACTCATTCGTTATTCCTATCAGAGATTCAGTAATCGTTCTGATCGTTCTACTCATCTATGATACAACTCAATGAGTCTGTCAGCTGTTCTGATTTTATTGAATTTCCGGTTAATTCATACAATCATTTGTTTGCTTTATGCTCATTATTGGATTATTTAATGGAAACCGTTTTACGAGACTTCAAATTATTATATTATACCTGAAATGATGAAAAATTGATTCATGGCTTGGGATTAAACCAAATAAATTCATAGCTTATATTTTCCATAATTAATATCAAAGTTTATTTAATCAATGAAAATGTGACGAATGACTGGTTTGAAACGATCCCAATTTGCGCTTCAAGTATGTCTCAGAGCAATTTTTCATTTACTATTACGTCAATTTGATATAACTTTCCAGATAATGATCAGTATATGCAAGGTTTGAATCTATATCAGAGTTCTTATCAGCGCTTATATGTGTGGAAAGAATGTATAATAAATGAATGAATGGCTAATTTACATAATATATTATGTATTGCTTTTGTTTAATTAGTTTATGGTAAACACAATCACTGGCAAACTAATCATAAAATTAGACAATTTTTATTAGTATTAGTCTTCGGTTCAAGTCTTTCAGCTATCGATATAATAACTTATTTTACGGGTTTTGTTGTTTTATATTTTTTGGCTAACTTCACGAATAGCTTCTAATAAATTCTTAGCGAAGTAGTAAAGATATTAACAAATAATTTTTCAAATTCTAAGTTGTTTTACTGCTAATTGATTATAAGCATAAAGTAAATGTTGTTTTACTGTCAAATATTTGTATAATTGGAGAACTAATTAAAATAAAACTTTTAGTTTATTTATGTCAACAGTAATGCGTAAATACATTATTGGGTTTTTCATAAATTTCTGACCAAAGACTCGTCAGATATGACGGAAATATGATTTTTTTTCTTTAAATTCCTCTCTTATTAGATGTTTATTTGAATGATAAAACTTCAGTTTTTTTCGTTTAAGAAAATATTTCTGACAGATTATGAGCTTTTATCGGTTTAATGGTTAGGTTAATAACTTGAAAGCAATTTGACAACTGATAAAAAGCTGTCAAATGGCTTATAGTATGCCATCTGTCGTCAGATTGATTCGTGAGTTAATTGATTTTCAATATTGAAAACGTGTACAGAGAGTAATATATTTGTTTTGTATTTTTCATTTAAATGACTAACTGTTACCAAATTTATAAATAGTGAACGTATTTCTTAATTTCATATTAGTTTCATTTATTAGTATTTATTTTCGTAAGTCCTGTAAAATATGTTTAAAAAATTAAAAGAGAAGAAAGAATTAGAAAATAAATATGGATATAATAATAATAATAATAAAAGACAATCAATCGACGAGTCAAACGAAGAGGAAGAAGAAGATAATACTAACTCGCAATTAATAAATGATAACAGAGATGGACAATTAGATGACAGACAATTAGATGATGGACAATTAGATGTAGGCTCAGACCAACTAAATACTAGTAATAATAACGATCGTCATATAACGGATATTAAACTATTAAATGAACAAATGAATCTATTAAATAATGAGATTATAAGTGTTCGAAATCGCAATTTGACTCTTCAATCTCAACTAGATGAATGTCGAAGAGATAATTTGTTTCTTAGTAGTCAATTGGAAGCTATTACACAACAAGTAATTGATTTAAGTTAATCCATATTAGTATTTGATTTTCAATTATTACTTCTTATGACATACATCTGTTTAGAAAACTAGTTTTCATTTATTAATTGTTTGCCTCACATTTTTATCAGTCCTTTTTATCAATCAATTCATTCCTCATATTCCACTTTTCTATACGTTTTCTTTCAATTTTCAACTATTTGTTCACTCAGTTTGACGTTAAGTTTGTTTAAATACTAATTAATTAATTTGTTTACTTATTTATTTATCTTAAAAAGATAATTAGTTTTGACAACTAACAGATGAAAAGCTATAAATAGTAAGGATGAAACTATATATAAAAAATACTTATGCTTGTAGATAAAGCGAAAATAGGTTATCACTTATTAGATAACAATTCAGATCAAATTAATTAATAGTAAATAATTCACTATATATTATGCTATTATTATCTTATATCTCTTTATAGAACAGCCAATTAAACTCTCAGTTAACCCTTTTACAATCCATTGGTGGTGAAAATGATGACCTTATGTTAAGAAATGCGCAGCTTCAACAACAATTGGAACAAATCAAACTTCAATTAGAAGACCAACGGCGAGAGAGAACAGAACTCATCGCTAAATTTGATTCATTAAAACTAAATGCTAACAATGATTCCGTCAATGATCAAACAGTTTCTTATCTAAATCAAACTATTGTTAAACTTGAAGAGTCTTTAAATGATAAGAATAAGACTATTAAATTACAACAGCAAAGACTTAATGATATTAAGAAAACGTTTCAAAGAGATTTACTAAATCAGTCTGTTAGAGATGAATCTAATGTTGATGAGTCGCCTAAACATACCTCTATTTCATCAGTGATTAATAATTCTTCCAATTCAATACCTGATGGTTTCAATAGTCGGGAAAATAGTCGCGAAATCTCTCGTGAAATTAATTTTACATATTTACGAAATGTTATTTTTAAATATATGGTTAGCACTGAATACGAAGCAATACATTTAGTTAAAGCTATTTCCGTTCTGCTCAACTTCTCTAAAGAAGAAGAAAAACTTATTAAGGAAACTATTGAGTGGAAGATGTCCTGGTTTGCGCCTTTAGTTGCTTCTAAACCAAGTCTACCAAATAGAAAATGAGCCTATTTCTAAGTTAGTTCATCTCACTCTTTCTCTCTAATCAATTGTATTATATATTTGATATTTTATCAACTTTTACATTCTCTACTTTAAACAGAATTTCACTATAAAACTATCTCTGTATATTTAATTTAATTTGATAACAGATTTAGTTTGTATTCTAGCTTCATTTTCGTTTTGTATTTCAAATAAATGAGAAACTTATTCATTGTTACGCATATTTAAACAGTGACTCAGAAAGGATGCTGATTGTCAGCTTAGTACTAATTTATAATTTGATTGTATAGTATTAATAAACTCAATTTCAATAGCAACAAATTTTTGTGCCAATGGTCTTTAAACTGATATTTATTTGATTTAGTTCCGTAAATTGTAGAGTTTTATTAGAGTATTGATTACTGAGATTGCAATTGAAGCAATATTTTACGTGAATAAACAGATATTTTTGTGTTCAAAGTTACAGTCGTGCAAAAACTTATTGTTGAATCAATAATTAAAATATTCTAAATTTCGACCACAATAGTTAATATTCAAATCAAACTACAGTTTCTGGAACTAAAATAAATTAAAAATAAGTTCCGAGAGGATAATCGGCATGACTTGCTTCCTATTATAAGAAATTGATAATTTCTGAAAATATGAAAATTGTTTCAAGTTTCGTATGTAATAAAATTGGAGTAAATTTGAAAAATTACCGAAAAGTCAAGCGGTATTGATGCGAAACAGGAAAAATGTTGAGAGCGGAAGCAATTTTGGCTTTGAAATGACAGAAATGTAACTTAAAAACCCGTTTTTATCGATCAGAAAATTTTTGAAAACATACGAGTTTTTCAGCTAAAACTACATTATTTCAAAAAGCAAAACAGTAAATATCAGATGAGAATAAATGAATTTTATTTATGAAATAAATATTTATTGCTAGGAAGAAGATGTGAGTTATAGATATACTTGTCGAAGGTATCAGTTATTCAATTGGGCCTCAAGTAAAGCAGTGAACAAGTATTGATTGCTACCTGGACATTCAAGTTTTATTTGTTTGTTATCTATAGAAAATGGTCCACTTTATTGATAATTATCTGCAAAGTAGTCCATGTTTTCAAAATTGATCTAGTACACATTAATTCAATCTGAAGGTATTTATCCTTAAAGTTTTACAAAAAAGTGACTTCATTTCAATTTGATTAACCATTAAATATGTAAATCATAGGAATATGATTATCAGAACAAAAATTGATATCTTAATGCAAAGATGTGGTGAAAAGTTAGATGTGATCCCAAGAGACATATCTAAGAAACATTAAGATAAAAGTGAAAGTACATAAAAGATTTGACGACAGGAACTCATGTTTCTGAGGTGAGAATTGATGTGTGCAAATTACCATTGGTCTACATCAATTTTTGTATCTAATTTTTTATTTTTGTCCACAATTTTTGCAACTGAACATATTTTATCTATTTCGTCAGATTCAATGTAGTAAACATCCGATTATACAGAAGATCCTGAAGCCATATGTAGAGGCCTCTCAAGAAATCGTACGTCAACTAAAGCATTCAATTGATATATCAATAGATATAAGCACTCTGAAAGTTAACTTTAAAATTTGTTTAAGCTCATTGGAATAGCTAACCAGAAAAGTTGAAAAATATTTCAAATATAGTATGCTAATATTTGATCTTATAATTTGAATGATATAATGCATTTAGATACATATAGTGCATGTAAATTAATACCCATTCTCATCGACCTAATGCTAACATATCGGCAGTTAATATAATCTTGCCAGCAGTTCAATACATTGATTACTAGGAGGATAACTCAGCTAAAAGTTAACTTTTATTTTTGCCATTGGATCATATTTTGAAATTTTGTCAAATTATTATTAAACTACTTTATAAATGAAAATCTGAAGAAGCCCTATAATTGACTGAAAAAATATGGTTGAACAACTCCTGATATAGAACTACAAATGTTTATTTGGAAATTGATTTCCTAACGTTAACAACACTATTAGTATGAGAGATTGAATTTGAGCTTTTATCAAATCAGTCATGGTTTTGACAGAAATGTTGGTCGAAATTATAAACAAGTTGTTGGCGATTATTATTCTTGGAAGAGATTCTATTTTCTAAAATATTTACAGTTAGAATCACAACAACTGACGAGCGCTTTAGTCCCCAAAGAAGTAGTGTTTGATTAGTAAGAAATGTTACCTATAGAAATTTACAATTTAATTATATGTATTAATTAAATTTGTTTAAGTATTGCGAAAGAGACGGATATTTACGCAGATCAAGATTAGCATAAATATTATGCAATTTATATTTTTTATTTGTTACGCAAGACTTAATTTTAATATAAATACATTCATTTTGTTTGAAGTCAACAAATTCAATATTAAAAATGCAACTGTGGTTCAAATGGATTACGCAAATAATATTTCTCTCACGTAAAACTACATTACAGTCACAAAAGAAATATGTTAATTTAATTTTCTAATCTAAATTTATTCTGAATTAAAGAAAAATAATTCAAAGTAAATATGATATTCATTGACAGTAAAGTAAAGATCAAATTAATGCTAATTACTGAAAGTCATAAATTATGCAGAAGTTGTGCATGTTACTATTATTAGTTATTAACTAATAAAAAATTTCATTGTTAAATATTCTATGATCGAAAGTTTATTTTAGATATTCACGGTAAATCAGTTACGTTATCAATCAATTACGTTATCAATCAATTCAATTCTTTATTTACCAAATCATTGAAACTTATTCTACTTTCACCATCCCTAAGTGAATAATTACTTATTTCCAGTCCTTTTTTGTTAATTAGTTCGTGAGTTTGAGCATTGATTCTGTTTTTATAATTGAAGTTTGCCGAAATGAATGGATTCATTAATTCAGAACCATTTGAATTCTTGCATTCGAACAGAGAAAGAAAACTTTCTCTAAATTTAGAGTTCATAAAACAGTAAGTGATAGGATTTGTACAGCAAGAAAAAAAGGCCAATAAATGGAAAAAAGAAATGCCATCATATCCGAGTTCTTTATAAACCGATTTTGGTGAATAAAGAGTTATTGTGTTTATAGTATAGATTGGAGTCCAACAAATGAAAAACTCTAGAACCATAACAAACAACATTTTGACTACTCTCTTTTGTTGGGCTTCTGCTGCTTTAGAGCTCGTATTTCTTCTCAACGCAACCACTTTTGGCCGACTATTTGGTTTGGTCAATACTTCTGTTTGGATACCATTTCTGCAGTCTTCAGGCTTTGAATCGCTTTTATTCTGAATTTGATTGCCTTCAGATCGTCTTTCATTCGCAATCATGGAAAAGTCTATAAATTTTTTGAAGATTTATTAGTATTTTTCATCTGAACACGAGCTTTTATGACCCATAACTTTAAATATAGATTAACTTTATTAATTTAATTTAAATAAAGGACGAAAAATGTGTAAACTCGATGAGAATCTAAGAAATTTTGATTATTATAACAAACATATTTACTTAAAATGTATATCTAGGTAGACTCGAAATATTTTAGAAATAGACACCTAGAGCAACTATTTCTAAATTCGTATTTATATTAAATTTGAATTCAACATTAATTTCTACAAAAGTTTATATAGACCCAATAATGTTTAACTTCTTCGTTCTTGTTCAACGCTTTTCAGAACAGCTAGGCATTTTCAATCAGGATAAAATTTTCAGTTGCACTTTGACTAAGTTGGACATACATGTTCTTGGTGTCATTCCAAGACAAATAGTGCATTTTTGGACCCATCTGAACAATATGAGTCGAAAATTCGAATTAATTTGTCTAATTTTGACTTAATGATCACATTAGCGTCAGAATAAAGTCAAAGAAAGCCTGTGATGATTTGTTTACTGCAGTCAGTAGCTGCAAGCTATAATCTGGCGGTAATGTAAAGATTAATAAAGATTAAGTTAAAATAGTAACTTTGAAGCTGCCATCACATTTCGTGCGATTTCATTCGACTCGAATTATTAAAACGAGTCCAAAGATGTATTATTGATCATATCAGTAGCGCTGATATTGAACTTCAAGAGAAATAAGTCTTAATCTTGCGAAAGGTTGCTTACAGTTTATTCACTTATTTATTTTTAATATCTCTTGTTTACAAAAAAATATGGGCTCAAGTTTTATAAAATGTTGTGATTGTTAGGAATGACGATCACTGGTAACACCAAATTTGACAACTTCAGTGAAGTGTGTTACATATGACATTGAGCCTAACCTTGTCCCTGATACAGGTATAGCAAGATTTTTAATAATATACATTTGACTAAAGCAATATTAAACGTTAAATAAATATTTTCTCTATATCCTCAAAGTTTGTTCGTATAGAAATTAATCTTATTTTATTGATCGCGGACCTCAACAAGTTTATTTAATATGCATTTTTAAATGAAAGAAGTTCTGCAAAATTCAAAGGACGATGGCCCGAAATGGCCAAAAGTGGCTAATCCCAATGAAATTAGTTCTAAAAAATACTTAATGTATTTCATGTGTTATGTATAGCTGAAATTTAAAAATTTATTTCACGCTATTAAAAAAGTTATGAATTTTCAACTTTCCTTTAACATTAGTCTTATGGGAAAAAATTACTTTCAAAAAGGTTTTTAAGGATGATTTTTCTTTGGTAAAATTATAATTTTTTGTGTATAAAAATATGACATATATTTATTTTTTGTTATAAAAACTCTGAGGTTAATGCATGCGCAACTTGAAAAACCTAGTTTTGAATTCTAATGTGAAATATGATGTTGTTATATATGTGATGACTAATTTACAACATTGACCACTTTGTAATCTAGTCAACTAGCTTGCAAAATAATCATCAATAGTTTATGAATTAGTTGACTAGTTTACAGAGGAGTCAATTTGAATCCTAACCAATTTACAAACTAGTTGACTGCTTTGTAAAATATTAGATTTTGTATATCAGTCACGACATATACAATGCAATGAAAATAATACATTCTATAAAGTCTATGTCAAATATCAACCGAATGAAAGGGGCTCAAATGCTATAATAGGTTGTGTGCCGTTGCAAAGTTGAATCGAGAACAGTTGGTTGCTGTTCGCATATAACAAGTGTACTGTGGTTTCTGGGATATGCAAGATACAATGGCCCCAATCAAGCGACAAGCCCGTGAAAATATAAAGATCTTCGCCCCATCAGATGTTGATGACTCTGATTAAAAGCAATAGAATAAAATCAAGACATAGACTGGAGCACCTTTTTACCAACGATCATTTTTCAAACTGTGCATGCGTTTACCCAGAGTTTTGTAGCAAAAAATAAATATATAATGTCATGTCCTTATACACAAAAAATTATAATTTTACCAAAGGAAAATCATCCTTAAAAACCTTTTTGAAAATATTTTTTTCCCATAGGACTAATGTTAAAGGAAAAATGAAAAAAAATCATAACTTTTTTAATAGCATGAAATAAATTTTTAAGTTTAAGCTATAAATTATCCTTGACATGAAGTATTTTTAGAACTAATTTCATTGGGATTAGCCACTTTTGGTCATTTCAGACCATTATCCTTTGAAATCAATATGAAGATACTCTACGAATATTCTATGGATGTGATATAATTATGCGAAAATGAATTACCTCTCTTTCCATTGAGAGAGATTTTCAGGTTCTTCTTCAAAGTGAGCGCAATTAATGAATAAGTTAATAGCATCACAATCAGTGGAACAACAAATAAGACAATATCGAGAAATAGAGTGAAAACTTCAAATCCAACTTCTGAAGGCCACGATTCTCTACATTTACATTTTCCTGTAATATTCAATCAAAGATTATTTTAAACCAAATAAGTTGTTGAATCTGTTCAATTCAAAGTACGTCAGAATAACAGAATAGTCGCGAAGTTATGGTAGGAGTCAGTTTAGTCTAAAAGATTAATCTCTCTATTTTTCTACTTTCCATTTAGATTATAGAAAACTCTATTTTCAAAGTCGTTATGAAAACCTAGAGTTTTGAGAGTATGAGTTTCGAGTGCCCACTAGATGTTTTTCGTAAAAATACTTCATTACAAATATAATAAATTCTAGAAGTTTATACTGTCAACAGAAGTTAAGCCAAATTAATAAGTATAAAAACTAAAATTTTACTCAACTATTTAAAAGTATAAATATTTTTCATAACTCTACTAATAAGTTAAAAGTTGTATTTTTTCTAGATGTCATAACTGAGCTCAAATATTTATTGAAGTCTATGTATAAAATCTAGTATCTAATCACAAGCTTTTAGTTTTGTAATTTTCTGTTGACTACAGATGCTTAAGTTTTTATCTGAGTCTGTTCATTGCTATCAAACTTTTTTTGCTTTGGTAGATATGAATCAACGAACCAAACTTGATGTTTAGGGCCTAGAAAATCAATCGTGAAATTAAAATTGACCTGTTTCGGCTAAACTGACTTCCGACAAACTGACATCTGCTAAACTGATATCAATCTGAAATTATAATCTAATTTTCAGTAGAGGACGTAATCTATCACTAGATCTTGATATGAGAAGTATCAGGAGCTATTTATGATATTAAGCCTTTAATAAGATGAGTGTTTGGTTTAATAAGCCTCGGACTTGTCAGCAGACTAGGGAAACTAATATAATGAATATAAGAATGGAAGCAAACATAGATAATGTTGGAGTTATGTATAAATATCTAACATTCTATATTAGTATGTAATCTTCATTCTTAGATCATATATTTAACGAATAGACTCAGTGTTGTAAACAAATAGAAGAATTGTATAGAATAGGCCTAAATCACAATGATTATTAAATTTAGATTTTCAAGTGTTTTAGGGGACATGCAACATTTCTGAGGGTCCCAGATGTCGGAGATGAGTTCTTTTGGAAATATGGTTACGCCCAATATTTTGAAATTTTTGTTGTTTTAGTATTTCTGAGTAACTTATAGGTGAGTAATTAGCAATGGTGAAGTTTCTGTGATTTTTTTCTATGTATGGGTGTAGAAAATCGGACAAATTTTGAGAGAGTAATTGAAAATTTTATATTATTTATATTTCCTCAATTATTAATTTCCGTCATCTCGGAACACCCATGACGCAAATAAATATTTCATCTCAGCAAATCTTAAAAACCTTAGTGTTGTAATGATAGTGAACTGGGATTATTTGATACAATCTCCCCAAGTTAGTTCTAAATCTACTGAAATACATTTTCAAATTAAAAATTGATTCCTAACTTGCTTGTTATACATCTCTATTGTAAATGCAAATGCGAATAATAGACTAAAAGCTAGAATTATCATTTTATGATTTGCATATGCAAACGAAGTTATATTTATATATTAATAAATTATGCTTTAATAAGATATAATCCATTTTTATGTAAATAATATAGGAGACATTTGATAGGTTTATGCTTTATTACAGTCCAAATGACATACTAGAATAGAATAGAATGCGAAAACATAAATCCAGTATCGGTACCAGATCTGAGTTCAGGTATCACATAAAAAATCTTTTCAAATGATGAGCTGAAAGCAAAATTCAAAGATTTAAAGTAAATTCAATCTAGTAGTGAAAATGCTACTAGTGAACTTATTTAGACTAAATTTATGATACTTTTAGCCTCAAGATTTAGTTGTGAACAAACAAACAGATCGATATCTTAAAGTGCAGTATTGAAGCGTTTCAGCATAAAACTAGATTTTAGTTTTTTTGTATGAAGTATTTTTATTTCAGAATATCCATAATAGAAGTGTCAAAAGTTTTAAATTTTGAATCCCTTTTGCTCCATTATTTTCATCCTCCTGTCCTGACCTGTCCCTTCCCGTTTTATGTCAGAAGTAGTCCCGTCCTGTCCCATCCAGTCCTCTCCCAGAAACTGAAGGGCCCAACGCAATAGAAAGGTGTCTCTCTTTTTCAATACTGTGATAAAAGAGTACAAAGCTTCTATTTGTTACATTTGAAACAGTTTGTTATGACATCTATTATATAATGTGTTTATGTATTCAATATAAGATTTTAATTATGAGAAAGTAAAACACTTATAAAACTAATCGATTTATACGATAACACATTTTCATAGAAAATGATTCATAAAATGGACAATAAAACCAATTAACTTGTTAAGACTTAATAATTGATCGAACAAAATGAATGAAATGATGGATAAAAGTTGTTTACAGAAACTTCTAATACTCATTGAATGAAAATCAAAGTAAAGTAATAGATGTCATATTGATCAGCTCTTTTGGACCTTTAATTACTAGTAGTCTATAAAAGAGATATCTTTGTTTTGCGTTGGACCCTTCAACTACTAGTTGTAGCTTCGGCATAATAAAAATCAACTTATTAATATAAATAAAATAATGCAAAATATTAGTATAAGCAAATATAGATAAAGCAGGTAATTAAATCAAATCAGTGTTTGATCTAATAAATAGCAATTCGTCAACCTTGTTTAGATCTAATCTCTATGTTCGGTCAGATAGAACTAAACCGGCGTAATTGAAGTCTTGTTCACTTGAAAGTTTGGTTGCGGAAACTGAGAAAACTTACAAAACAATTGGTGCAAACGCAAAAATCTGTCATTGTAGCTATGCCAAAATAATATAAGATACAAGTGTTTATTATTACAGGATTTTACTATATAAATTCCCAAATCCTATCCCATCCCGACATTTTTATTATAAAATACCACCCGTTCGATCCCATATAGTCTAATCCAATCCTGGTCACGTCCCGTCCCGCCAAGTCCTATTGACATCTCTAGTTCAAAAGGCAGTTGGAACCCCAGTGACTTGAAAGCCAGATTAGAACATCTATAATGAAGTCGGATATAGTCAACTACGAGCTATAATCTACACTTTCCAAAAATTGTTTGGTTCACAGACTATGCACACTATATCCGATGTAATGAACTGTTATAATTAACGGACTTCTAATACATTAGGTTATTCATTATAACAAGAATTTTCATCTAATATATGACCATTACCTGTGTCTGAAATGAGTTTTAGTTGACTGACCGCAGCAATTGGTGACATCGATATGACAGAACTAATCCAAACAAATGCTATCATTCTGTAGGCATGGCTTAACGTTTGACGAGATTCTCGAGATTTAAGCGGATGACAGATAGCATAATATCTTTCGACAGACATGACAACCAAAGTCCAGACTGAAACACTAACCGATACAGCTGTTAAACAAAATTAGATTATTCGTTAGAATTATGTTGAGTGATTTTCATGCGATAAATAAAAGTTTAACTGATTTCTAGTAAATGTTTTGAATCTGATTGTCATAATTAGTATTATTGATATAGACGAAAGGATTTGCTTTAAAGGAGGAACATATTTTAGCCTAACAAAGGAATTCACTAATCAGAGTGTTGTTTTTTAAGCTAGGACTTCTCAAACTTTGATTAGCGAGCTTTATGTCACTCTCTAAGGCTACGCATATGTTGAGCTTCATTCTATATATATAAAATTGATATGTTCAATGAGTTTTCGAAATTGATTCTTCCACTATTTATTTGCTAAAGTAAAACCAATCTAGATATAGCAAAACCGAATTTCTATCAACTGTCACTTAAGAAAGAAATTGATGTCCTTTCCCATGAAAATTCTGTGCCTTTTCCGATTTGAAGCTAACTTTTATGTTGCAAGTTAAATTTTATGCAATCAGTTTTTGAATCTTCAGTTAGAGTATTCCGCTGAAAATGGTTGCATCAACTCTGGCCCGCCACTCATTGGAGGTGGCCGCGAGACAGAAAGGTTTGAGAAGCAATGCTTTAGGAGGATACTAATTTAAATCAATCTGTCTTTTCGATAAAATAGTCAATTTTTTAGTCAATATGTTAATTATTCAGTGCATTCATATTTGGGTAATTTGTATGAATGATTTTTCATTTTCTGCGGTGTATAATTTCATTTAATATGAGACAAAGTCCATTAGAGTTTTCCTTGCCTTACGCTTAAAGAGTTACACCGTGGAAAAAAAATTATTCATAATAGTAAATTTTACTAGTGTATTGAATATTTGGCAAATAGCAATTTACAGAAAGTTGAGTATACAACAGGTAGCCATACAATTTAATGTACACCCTATTTCATAAAGATTTGCACACCGAGGTCATTAGCTGAACTTAATCTTTAAAAAAATCATATCAATATATATGACGCTTACACAATCAAAATTATAAACTATGATTATTTTGAAATATAGATATCAGTATTTTTAGAAATGCCGAATAATTACGAGTAGTAACTCGAGAATCATGGAATCAATTAGCAAATGATCGGCAATTTTTTGACTTTAGCGGATTCGATGAGAAACCGCTACCAAGAAGTTATTAATAAAGAAGGCTATTATACGAGATATTGATTTTGTAATCATTTATTGATGACACAATGACTCAATATGTTTTATTATAGGATTACTACCAAACTTTAAATAAAATCCCAGATTATTTTTAACCTCTATGACCTCGGTGTGCAAATCTTTATGAAACAGGTGTACAGACGGAGGAATTGGAGTGCAGTTTAACTTATTCTTAAATCTTCATTTAATACTTTGAACTGCAATTACATCAGTTATTACTAATAAGTTGAAATACACCTCGTTTGTACAGTAATTATTGAAATGAAGTACAGTTATGTCAGAATAAATTGATCCAGTGAAAAATTTAAAATTTTAGGGATTAGATTTTAGCTTAAGAAAGTGAATTAACTTGAGCCAAATAAAACTTCTGCCTTATTAATGGTTAACGTCTATTGATTGCAAAAGATGTTTACAAATTTCTGATTATGAAGTGATTAAATGATTCTTTTGTTAGTTATTATGTACATATTAGTCATAATAGATTTATTTTCATTCAAATTTATAGTGTTGGCTTTGATTGAACTTCAAAAACTTGCTCTTTGCTAATTATTTCTTAAGTATTAGTCATTGTTGACTTTATATTCACTTTAAGTTGGAAAGTTTTGGCTTTGATTGAACTTTTAAAAAACTTATATTTCTCTGATATTACGCACTCAGTGTTTTTAATGAAAAAATGATTTTTAACTGTCCATCAGTAATTCACTGGAATAATTTATCAGATACAACTGTACTAGAGCCTCACCATTAGATAAGCGTAGGTTTGCACATATTTTCTGATTAAACTGTTTGCGATCTTTCAAAATTTAAAACAATTGGCCAATCATTGATTAAAAAGATGAGGCTCTTATCCGATCCTTTAAAAAGTTCCGTATTTAAGATAGAGCCCAGTTAATCATCATGGAAGAGACAATAGTGCGTTTTAGATAGAAAGTCGATATTAGCAAATATTATTTTCAAAATTTATGAAATTCTCCATGTTAATTCATAATATCATCAAATTTTAAATTTAAATTATTTGCATTAATAAATTTATAAACAAAACAATTTAGTCAAGGAGTTATTTAAAATCCTTATGATTTTCCACTTGCTTATAAAGGATTTTTGAATTTCCTGGATTTATAGAAGAAATAGAACAGCCGCAGGTTAAAAACATCTCATTTTATTTACTTATTTTCTATTTTTAAAAATCGCCTAACATTTATTTTCAATTTTCCTAATAATTATTGGCATTAGCAACTTTGAAATTGTCATTGGTTTAGTGAGTTATTTATAGAAAAGGATGAATTTTTTTGACTTTATGAATACGAATGTGGCCTCAAGCAATTATATGTAGCATTATTTTCGCCAACTTGATCTTTTCTATAATTTGTCAAGAATAGTTTCAAAACAAAAGAGTATAGAGAAGCGAAATCAATGCAAAATTAATAATTTAAGCGACTATCAGGTTTTTAACTAAGATAATTATTATCGGCCTAAAAACAAAGGTCTATTTACTTGTAATAAACTTGAAAATAACTAGTTTGATATTGGCCGCTTTCAAAATAGCTAAACCTTGCTTTATTGTGTTTCTCTTGTAAAGACTGCGTGACCCCCAATTTTTTCTCATTACGGAGTACTAATTAATAAAAGAGACAATCATATAAGACTAAGCATCATTTTCATCGTTTGACCCTTTAATAGAGAAAAATTGGGGGCCACACAGTCCTTAGATGAGACACCGTAATTGACTGATGACTGATTATCAAAATTGTAGTCACATCTTTAAATTTGCATAAAGACTAGAAAAGATTTAGCTTATTATTGAAAATCCAAATGAATAAAAAGCATTTGTTTCTTTTGCACTTCATGATGGTCTAAGCATAAGCGAGTGGTGTGATCACCAAGGCAAGTATTTTTCAGGAGTTTAAAAAACTTCATTTTCAATCATAATACAACGAAAAACAGTTGTTTTCTTCAAATATATTAAACTATATTAACAATTTTTCAAAAATTTGTTGTACTGTATAATTAGATTGATCTCCAAGTTTTCAGGTGAAAAACACTGTCGACCTTCTGTCAAAAGATTTTTATACACAGTGAAAGAACGCTAGATATCCACGGACACCAAAGTCTCAAATTCTCTATTGAAACGATGCTCGTAACTATTGTTTTCACAAAATATTTTTTAAAAGCTTTATCAAGATAATGAGTTTTCGATTACAGTTTTGATCAATTTTTTAATATTTTCGTTATATTTTTAAGTCAAAATGAGATAAAACTTAAAAATCTCACATTTTAAACAAAACGTTCTAAATCGGGAGGAACTCACGAGAAGCCTAAAATCGGGAAAATCGGGAGTTTCAAACTATTTTTATAGAAGTCCGAAATGACCACAAATAGTTTAATATAAAATTCCCGAAAAATAACTTTAGGGAAAATTATCGGGATTTCTCGATAAATGCTTGCCCTGGTGATCACCTTCTTAATGTTCCATTATACCTAGCTTGCTTAGAGCTTTATTCCCTTTACCTAACTTAATTTGACTAAAAATATCAACAATATCGTCATTATCAGGCTGACCACCTCTCACGCAACTCGCGTGATTCTCACGCATCGGGGGGTCTGACTCACGTCTCCCGCGTCGATTACTTGCGTGAGGCGAGAGTCTCACGCATTTAGAAAATTTATTTAAATTTTAAAATATATATTACAAATCAATTTCAAAAACAAATTTGATTTGTATCATAGAATGACATGAAAACATTTAAAATAATAAACGATAAACTTTAAAGCAAAATACTTTTATGTCATTTTTAAAGCTGTCAAAAGTTAGTGGATCTGAAGTTTTCCTTCAAAAATGTATGCGTAAAAGTTTAATAGATATAAAATTGCATTTTCAAGCAAAGCATCTCAAATAAGGAAAAGACAAATTCAAATAAAACTAATCATAAGTCAACTTAAAGAGTTTAGAGTGTATTATCTCAGATCTGTATGAATTGTGTTCAAATGAAGAAATGACGGGATGCCGAGAGAAGTCAAATGAGTATTGATTTGGTCAGAGCAGAAAACCGCATAAAGTCAAGCATTGAGTTCGCTGATTACATTTCAAAGAATTTCAATTAAAAGCTGCAAATTCTAATAGAAATACACTTCAAATTTAGTTAACTATTCGCTAGTAATTGATGTAATTCTCAGAACTAAAAGTTTTTATATAACTTAAGTGTAAAATTGATTTATCTCGGGAGTTTCATTGAAAAAATCGCTTACTCCCCCCTTTGTATCAAAATCTCACGCAAGTGACCCGAAGGGAGGTGGTCAGCCTGGTTATTATAGTCTAAATAGATTACATCAGGTTAAAAGAATGTTTCGCGATCGGGCCAGGCGTAAGAGAACATAGTTCTGGTAACAATATCACAGACTAAGGCCATTATGAAGCGTCAAAATAAATTAAAGGAGATTATAACATATTTAAGACTATTTTTGTCTCTAAATACGAGCTTTCCCATTCAAGTCAAATTTTGTTTCTGTATTTATTAATGCGTGGGATTATTAATAAAATAAGCTTGGCTTAAAGTTTATTTCGGTTATAGTTTCGAATATAGTTTAGAATATTATTAGGGTATTTCGGCTATAGTGCCTGGTAAAATCATAGTCGATACTTATATTTTATGGTTCAGTATTGAGAATAAATCTCGAATATTAAGTTCTAGGTCCGAATACACCTACTTCTTGGAGATACACACACTTTTCTTCAAACATTTGAAATTTTGATTTTAATCATAAATTCGTAATTAAAATACTGGTTTCACCTTCATTTCGTCTCATCAGTTTCGGATAGGGTAATTCCACAGCAAGGCCAGTATTTTTTCAGCATCAGTTGTACCAGGACCTGAATGTCTCAAGGAAGGGTTAATTTTCATTATATAGTGACGAACAAATTTGCTTTTTTCAGGTCCTGTTAAGTCTAGTGCTGAATAAAGGTACTGGTCTTTCTATGGAATTATCCTATCCGAGACTGATGAGCCGAAATGAAGGTAAAACCAGTATTTTAATTACGAATTTATGGTTAAAATCAAAATTTCAGATGCTTGAAGAAAAGTGTGTGTTCCAAGAAGGGGGTGTATTATGACATCGAACTTAATATTCGAGATCTACTCTCAATAATGAATCATAAAATGTAAGTATCGACTATGATTCTATCAGACATATGTTCGTAGCTATAACCTTTTAATATGTACTAAAATAAAACAGTTAAATCTTCAAATAAGGACAGAAACAGAATTTAGTCAGTTTGAAGTTATTCATCTCTAAATTTTTCTATTTCAGATTGAAAATAATATTTTAAATACATATTTTTTGATGTGCAATTTTCAATCTAGTCAAATCATAATAAATGTACATTATACAGGGTGTTAAAGATAAGCTTTACTAGTTTTATCATTTGATATTTAAGAGGTAAATAAGAATATCAAATTAATAATATAACTGTATAAAGCGTCTCTCAGTATTTTGTTTATGAGATATTTATAATAATATGAACAGTATATAATGGAAGCATTTGAAAAAATCTAAAAGTTAAAAAATGCACTTCATATGAGTGGGTTGAAAATTTTTCTTTAAGCGTCAAAACAGTAAATATGTTATTGAATGACAGTATTATTAGTAATTATAAATATAATATCTGGTTGCTTCATGTTATTATTTGTATTTTCGGTGTCATTTTAAAAAGTATATATTTTCTTAATTACTATAGGATGTTTAGATATATAGTTATATGTATTATGTTGCATTGTGTTAAGGATTCATATTATTGCACAAGAGATTGAAAAAGTTCATTGTGTTGCAGAATATTCGAGTAACAATGATTGCAGAATTTCCACAAAATGTGCCCTTAAGAGAAATTCAAAGGAGATATGCATTTCAGGTGGCATCTGATACTTTCAAAAGATTAGTTAATAATTTGTTAATAGTTAATAATAGAGATATTTAGAAACCTAAAGAAAAAAGAACAGAGACAACACAACACGCACTTAACATAAATAGGGTCAGTGAAAGAAAAGATGATCGAATAGTGAGTTCGCCAGTATGACGAGTGGCAAGAGAGCTTGAAATTATATATAGCACTGCTTGTTTAATCCTTAAAAATATCTTAATTTTTGTCCATGTCATTCGATCTGACAATTACCGATTTTTTTCTTTAGGGATGTTTAAAGGATAGAGTATATCAGAGACAACCAGCAGGCATTACAACACTTAAAATATACATAAGAGTCTAAGATAACTCAGGGAATGATAAAGAATTTCTGTCGTTCAGTAATATCAAGATTAAAGCATTGTATTGAGCATTATACGCTCTTATTCAAATTAATTATCGCTAATCAGTAAAGCCAATATATTTTATCATTATCTTTCAAAAAGTATTTAGTTGTCTTTGTTTTTTCTCGTACTAGAAAAATGGGTTCAGATCGATTAGAAGTATTTAAATATATTTCTCGTGTTTAGAATTATATAGATTAACTATATGTATTGGTAGACCTATAAATTTATTATAAAATAAATGTTAGTTTTATTTAAAATAAAAAATATAATGAATTTTAGTATCAAACTATTCAATCATATTAAAGTATTAGAAAAATAAGCTCAAGTATACTCATAAAAGGGCAACAAACTTGTGGAGATTTTCTATATTTTAAGTAAAGAAACATTATTCCATAAATAATTAATAAGAAAATATTCAAACACAAAACTAGTAAAGCTGAGGGTAAATACCCTGTAGTAAGACCCTTTAGGATTTATATGAACAAAACTTATTCTTCACTTGTAATTTCGCAATTTTCTCAGAGCATTTGATTTATATAAAGCCATTCTCAACATAGAATTCATAAATATTCAGGAGAAATATTAGTTCAGTAATAAAAAGTTGATGCTTTGAAAGCTTTAGATACTCAAAGAGTTTTTCAGAGTTTGCATCAAGAAAACTTTCGAAATTTTAGATTCATAATAAGCTTTTAGCATGTATCTTTTGATCAAGTATAAGAAGATAATACTCATTTTTATTAAATATCTACTATTTTTTAGAGTTAATCTGAAAAATACTTAGATTCTTAAGAGCTATCTGATATTTTTTGTTCATTTGTGAAAAACAACGAATTTTCTTATAATAGATTTCATAAAGAATAGATTCTTGTGCAACAACATAAATGAAATACATTGTAGTAGAAATTGATTGTGTAAAGAGAAATAAAGTTTTTGTGGTAATGGAAATTACTATCACTTGATGTATAGAATCAGGTAAACCATATCTTTATTGGGTAATATACCCTTGGAAACAACTATCTTTAGTCGATTAAAGTTGAATAAGTTTTGACTGGATGATTCAATTTTCAAACTGATTTCAGTAAATTGTAGCCAGATAATGGACACTTTTAAAATATAAAATTTTTTGAAAAATCACCATGATAGCAAAACAAATGGGCATCAAAATTAACCTTTGATTTTCATGAAAACTATTGAATTTTATATTTATTTTTTGTTAAAACGAACTTAATAAAATTGATTTCAGATTAAATTTATTATGGATTAAATTGAACACACGGATCGGTTAAATACTTACCAACTCTACGAAGAATATGTGATTTTGTTGTATTCCTTGCTCTCAATTTAGTAAATTGTCAAAATTTGATTTTGCGCTTAGCGATAGAAAAAAACCATTTTTGAAAATTCGATTAATTTTTTACAAATTAAAACTTTTAAAAATTATTTGAATTCGAATCTAAACAATAATTTATCAATAAATTACGTTTAGTATTAGTTTCATAATAGATATCCTAAGTTTTGTTTTTTCGCTAATTCTTATTTTTAATTTTTCGCTTTCATGGCCCTTTTCATAGTTACCCTGTGATTTTTCAAAAAATTTTATATTTTTAAAAATGTCCATTGTCTGGCTACAATTTATTGAAATCAGTTTGAAAATCGAATCATTCAGTCAAAATTTATCCGACTTTAATCAACTAAAGATAGTTGTTTCCAGTGGTGTATATTTATAATAATATAATTATAATAATTTGACACAGAGTCATACAGGTGCGAACCAGCCTTTTATGTGGAAGAATTCGCGAATCAATAGTATATTTGACATAATACAAAGTGAAAATCTGTAGTTTACAGATAATCACGTCAACAACAAGACTAGGTTGTATATTATACAATAGAAAGAGATGGATAACGCGATGCTCGCGAATTTCAAAGTCCTTGAGAACTTTTATTCAACTATACAAAGAAGTTTTGAAACAGTTGAATGCTAATGATTCAATTCTAATGAAGTAACGCGACCATAGACTATCTTAAGGTCTTTTAAAGATCAATACATGCCATTAGAATAGAGATTTTCTAAACTCTTGTCGTCAACATTGATAATTTCTTTTGAGAAAATGTTTGAAGAAGAGTAGTTTAACCATCAGTTCTAATAGCGAAATTTATAAATTGATTTTCCCTGAAAATCATTAATAATTTTAAAGTTTAATGAGAGAAAGAGAGAGAGAGAGAGAGAGAGAGAGAGAGAGGAGAAAGGGCTTTTTAATTGATTAGTTTTGTGATTCTTTTTTTTAAATTCAAGTCAAATACTTCATAAGCCTTTCATTTCTAGAATTACTCGAAGGCACTTAAGCACACGAAAAATGCTAGAAAAGATGTGCCGACACAAAAAGACAGCCATAATACATTGAAAGTCCAGGATTCTTATGATAGGATTTTCCGAAATTGAAAGGTTTATTCTTTAATCTTTTTGAAGTGCTTAGCTTTAAATAAGAGTTGTTTTGAGAAAATAAGTTCATACAAACCTTGTAAGTATGGGATCAAACTGCACATCAATGAACCAAAAATGAACTCTTTGAGTAAAACCCCAACTAAAGTGAATGGCATACAAAATACTCCAAGCAGTAAATCACTGACCGCCAAATTCAAAAGAAATATATTAGTGACCGAACGCATTCTTCGGTTCGCACCCAATGTTATGATAACCAATGCGTTACCAATGATTGCCAACAAGAATATTATACTATACGGTAATATTAATGTATATATTTTTTATTACTTATCAATACATCAATTGTTTGATTGGTATGAATAGAAGAGCTGATATTTCCGTTAATGAACTCCTCGTCCGAATTGTCTGTTGAGTTCTCTGAATTCATGTCAATTGATTCTGCAAATTAAGACAAACGAATTTAGTTATTACATCAATAGAGCTGCATAAAGAGTAACTGAAAAATTTTTGAAAACATGTTTTGATACCTTATCGATACGAATGAAAAAATAGATAAAATACGAATATTTGTTTTCACATAAAAAATTGATGCTAAGGATTCACCTAAATCATATTTTGTTTTTGGTACAACAAGACTCTATTAACATTAAATCGACTGTAATGTATTCAGAATTTTAACTAGAAGGAAAGATAATTTTGCAGCTCTGTCTCGAATAACGCATTTCCTGCTAGGCTTGTATCAAGATGTTAGAGATCACTAGTTTGGAGTCTAATCAGAGTTATGTCTAGCATAAAAACCACTCATTAGAGCAGTATATTATTATGTTCAGAAGTGTATAACAGCCAAAATGATCATTTGATGCTTTCTAACTTGTAATGATTAAGCAGTTGGCCAATACTTAAGTTCAACCATAAAAATGAATAGAATGAGTCTTTTGCTTACACGATCTCATAATCAATTCTTATTGTATGCTTTTAACAGTAAAGTATTTGAACTGAATTTGAATTTTACGACTCATAAATTAACTAAATCTCAAATTTACAAAAGAGGAGACTGAAGTCCAAAACCATTCATTGCACGTGTCAAAAAATATGGGCTCGTGTCTATTTAGATCTTATTATGCTCAATTATTCTGCAAGAAACTACAGATATATATACGGAAAAGGTCAGAATTATCAATAGATTGCAATAAAAAATCTAATTTGGAGTGCTTTCTAAGAACTATTTCCTTTAAAAATAGCTGAATTCACTTTGGGAAATAAAGACTTTTAATTAGTGAAATCACTAGCACTAATTTGATTGCCTTTTTAAATTAAAGTTAAGTTGATAACTTTAAAGCTAAATAGATATTGACCTTCATCTAAAATTGAACTAACTCACCAATCAATGAGTTTAAAATACATATCCTGTTCTCAAATGGGTAGATAATTTTAACCTGTGCTGTATGATCAAAGCTAATCGCTAACTATAAGTAAAACGAAATAGCTTTTTAAGCAAGCCGTAGACTAACGCATAATAATATACTAAAAGATTTAAACCCAAATCTATGATTATATGGAATCGTTTTGCCAAATATACACTTCTGATGACTTACCATTTGTAAGTCATGGACGGTGCCAGTTACAGCTGAGTAGGGCTAATATGTTAAGAATTTTAAATTTTATTCAATTATTAGGTTTAAGGTTAAAGTTCAATAATATAGTTATATAATTGGGGCTTAAATTATTTTTAAACCGAGAAGTGCAGAAATAAATAGAATTTTAGAATATACATCAAAACTTATTCCCTTGTGAACCTTTGAATGGGCCCAGTGGTTTCTATAGCACCGTTACTGATTTTTGAGTAATTATACAATAGCTCGATTATTAAAAAAATATTTATCATATGTATAAAAGAATAAAAATCTGCTGTTTTTTTCTTTAGAGGTTCATTTTTGACATGTTAATACCCGAGTAAACATTTTTAGGTCTTCCTAATAATTCTATAATTGAAAGTGTAGATTAAATTATTTTATTATTTTTGATTTGCTGTTTCTGATTTTCAGTTCAGAACCATTAGAGCGTGAATCTAGGAGAATTCCGTACTTTAATTTCCACAGTTATATAAATATTGAAGTATTTGCCAAGAGAATCTAATATTGGGCTCAAAGATGCCAGAGTTAATTTTATTTAAAATTTTAAATCTAGAACTGAACTGACGCAAAACGTCAAATTTTGATGTTAAACATTTCGATTGCTAAATTGGGGCCTATAGAATTCTTAAAACTTAATGTAATCACTCATTCTTATATTCTTCAATGTCAATTTGCAACTGTGAAGTTCTTTAGAACTCGTAAGAGCTTGAGAACTAAGTTCAAAAAACTAAAACAAAAAATCTGTTTATCCAAAAACCTATAGGTCCTCATTATAGGTGCACAGGTCATGGGTTTATGCGACCCGAACCGCGGTTACCCGCGGGTCGAACAACTACAATTATATAATATTGATACTTTAACATAATCTTATGAAACATTAATTCACATTGAAATTATTAATAGCTTTGATGAATAATACTGTTTTCAATTAGTTATTTATCTTAATTGCACTTTATTTCCAATTATTTTTGAGGTTTCCATACTTTTCAGGCAATGATCTGATGCTTAAAGTAATCCATTCTGTAATATGATACTAACATGAACAGAAATCTATTCATTCAATGAGTCATACATTTTGATATATTTTCGTTTTTTAACTCTTATTCTAAATCCTATGCAGCTCTTTGAGGATAATCCGCGGTTCTAAGCAATACCTGAACCGTGGTTTACCCGCGCACCTATAATCCTCATGTTGATTCCCCAGCTTTCCGGTTCAGTATAAATACTTTAATGATAGCATTGGGCTTATTTACCACAAAATCTTTGAGGTCATTCATTGAAGCAATAAGAAGAATCTTTATTATTGACAAACATATAATAGAAGTTAATATTGCAGAGGGACAATTAGCTGAAGAATCAAGTTTCACATTGAATCCAAGTAAATGTAGCTTGTTAAGTGTCGTCTCATTTTCTAAAAGCTTTTGTTTGTGAAAAAGAATGATATATTAAAAGCATAACATCTAGTTATGCCATTTTGTATGGTTTGCCTAACCGATTCCATGGTACAGAAATTAAATTTACTTTTTCTGTTGAATAGCCTAACGAGAATAAGAACAGTTTGAGATGAAAAGCAAATTGAATTGGATTTATTGACATAAAATCTAACTTGAATCGAATGACTTGTGTATAGAAGGATCTGCAGTGACAAGGAAAAGGTTTGCCCTACAAATCAGATTCTTTAAAGGACCAAATTGATTTGTCAAATTGAACAATTGGAAAACTTTCCTCGAATGTATATGCAACAGTCTGTATTGAAAGAATGTTGTGGGAGTTTTATATTTTAGATTCCTTTGTAGTACAACATTATTCAATGTATCTATGACATTTTCTGAATTTGGTACAAACACCCTTATATAAATGATAGCTCTTGAATATTTTTCGTATTTTCAGAAAATTTATTCATTAATTTCCTAAAACTCATAGAAAAGTCTGATTCAATTACATTGCAAGTTCGATAGAGAACTATTTTCAGTAAAATTAGGTTTGATATGATTCAAGTGAATATTTCGGTCAATATGAGAAAAAGCTATTTAGTTAGAGCTCAAACTATCTTCGAGTGAAAAGCAAATATTTAATGAACCAAAAAGTAAAGTTGACCACAAGTAGTTTTGTTTAATATCTAATGAGTAGTCATAATAAAGAATGGAAAACATGAAGATCTAATAGTTAATAGAACTAAAACTTTATTGAAAAAGTAACTAAGTTTAGTTTAAAGTTTGATACGTTTTCCCTAACGAATAAGCTTAAGATAAATAGAAGTAAAACTGTTTGTTACCAGTTGTAAACTTTATAAATAAACTATGTTCTTTCAAACTCCATAGCCATCCAAATCCTAAAATTTCCATCAAAAGATTTATCCCAAATCAAATTACCAAAACCAGTGATTGACTAACAGACGTTTCGAAGTGTTATTGATTTGCATTACGTTGCGTCAATCAATCAATGCATGTATTGGTTTTCATGATGAAAACATGTATTTAATATTTGAATACATGCGGAGATTATATACTTAATAGTAGTTTAAGATACATTCTGCTAAATTAGATAAGTAACAGATTCGGTGTTCAATTTGATTTCAGATCATAATCAAGTATTTGTTTCTTAAATTATATTAAAATATTAAAGAAATACTTTCATTACGAAAATTAATACGTCTTATAGAGTGTTCAAAATCATTCAAAAAATGAAATATATATGTTTATGAAGTTTTCAATTCGATCATTCTTAATTATGAGGAGGTTATTTCAGTACATCAGCAAATGCTTTCCACCATTTTTAAACAAGCTTTATATCTAACAATAAAGCTATTGATAAAGATATGAATAATCCAAAAAGATTGCATCTGAATAAGCAGTAAAACCAAATTATTATGGTCTGTTTCATTTGAGATCAGGTCTTTTATATGGCTCACATTTCTTTTTATTTATAAATATTTTACCAATAATTTAGAGTAATTTTTGGATAATCAAAAACGATTGAATTGTAAAACTTTAGGAACGTTTGTAAACAAACGTTGTGAACAAAGAGAAGTACATATTTTTGCGGAAGATTTGAAAACCCTTCAAATGGCTTATCGGTGAATCATTCATTTCAATAATTTGATTTATGATAAATCTTTTGACAAAAATTGTGTAGGTCTTAGCAAGATGAATATCGAGTCTAAGAGAACGGAACCTATCTAAAGACTGTGTAGTAAACTTCAATTTGATGTCAATAGGAAATCTAATTTGTTGCTATATCCCAGTAGAATAAGACGTCTTATACGCTCTTGACTCAACACTCCATTAAGCGAAAACACATAACGGCTTAATGTAGGAGATTTTCAGTGCTAAAAGATAATGGTAATGCTTTTCTTTTTTTGGCTACGAAACTATCAACTATTCACTAAAGTCACTCTAAGTTACGGATACCTCCACTTACGAGTTCGAGAAGATTAGAGTAATTAGTATTCAAATGGTTGTCTAAGACCTTGTAATAAATAGTTTTATAGTTATCAGATTTAAATCTGTTAATCATTATAGTTTTATTTGATTTTTATGGTTATCAGGAAAGCCAGGAAATTAAAGCAAACAATCTCATAAGACGTTCGTGTAAGTCATTCAAAGAGTTGATGTAGAAAAATTTAGTATAACTGAGAGTAATTTATGAAACTCAATTTTGTCAAGTTAGCTTATCGAACGAAAGAGGAGTATTGGGTAGTCAGAAATAAGTCAGTGGGCAGAGATTTCTGGTGAGCTTTAAAATTTTCCATGCAATAATGCACTCACAAAGGTTGTAACTCTCAATCTTCGATAGTCTAGTCAGCTTTAAATTTTTACCGATTTTCTTTGCAATGGCTCTATGAAGAAAAATAAGTTTTAAAAGCTAATTCAAATCTTGAATTTAGATAAGTGAGTCAAAAGTTGAGTTGAATTTCCAATGTAAATTGAGTCCAAGAACAAATTTCAATACAATCTTTAGAAAAATTTATTTTCTATTGATCTTGTCTCTCCGTTCAAGTTGACAAACATGAATACAAGAGTCTCAAATATGGTTAGTCATTCTTCTAGATACCTTGTAATTCGAACTCTAAATTTGAAATTTAATTTTACTTGGTATGATATTATTTTGGAGCTATTATCGAATGTAACTCAAAAAGAAATGGTTCGTGGCTCTGTACATACTGCCATAAAGTTAATATTCGATTTTAATTTGATTAATCTGATTTTAGAATTGAATTCAACTTTTGACACCTGGTGCTTGAACGCACTTCAGATTTTATCATACTCTCGACTTATTAAATTTCAAGAAAAAACACTTTTTAGACTAACTTTTAAAGTTTGATTTACTTAATGGAGCCAATTGTAAAGAGAGTCAATAAAATATTAGCATTTCCCAAACTGTCAGAGATAAGTAATTTAAATAATTTGACGAGCATGTATTATATGAAAAAAATTCAATGCTAACCCAAACTCTCTGCTTACTGATTTATTACTGACAAAGTAATGCTTTCGGCTCCTTTGATGATTTAAATTAATGAAGTTAAGATTGACATTGGTTTTTTTGTTTTAAAGAATGATCAAATTTTATTAATATATCTAATATGCGTAGTAACTCGGATAAATGCATAGTAACTCGGATAATATTTTACCCCACCAGAATTCCCCATCCACTTTTGAACGAATAAACATGTTATATAGTTTTATCAAAATTCGTGTCTAAAGATTGATCAAAAAATCGAAATAAAATTTATGAATAGCTTATTGCTCGAAAGTTTTATCTATATTAGAGTTAAGCATCAGGAAAAAGATGGGCAAAAATCTTGTAAAGAAAACGTTCAAAACGCATGAAACTCAATTTAAAGCTCAACAATAAGTACTTATTTTAGGTTTTTCGTGAAAATTGAAATAAATAAATTCTATTTCCGAATACCAATTGACAAAAGAGATTTACTTTGCAGTGAATTCTATGGTTCAGATGTTTTTAGTTTAATTTTGCGACTCTGCTTGCTTCAGAACAGGTGTGTAAACATATAGTTTCTCGTCAAGAATCAAGAAATATTTTTTGTGAACCTGCTATTGAAAACATGAACTTCTCATAGCATGGCATGAACCTCTTATTAGAACAAGATTAAGTAATCACAAAAAATTATATTATTAAAAATTGTTTATTTATTAGTTGAAATTCAAATTGGTCCACTTCTCCATAATTATTTTTTTAAAAGTACAGATCGTTATCAAACAGTAATTAAAATTCTTCAAAAAAAATATTCGCTTTTTAAATAGAAATTCTCTAATCTGTGATATGATTTAATTTAATTTTCGAGCTTATTTTTAAAAACGCTTAAAAGTGATCTTCCTAAAAATGACTATTAAAGAACATTTTATTTTGCTTCATGAATCTGGGTCAATTATATTTGAATGGAAGAAATTTCTAAACTATAGAAATATTTTTAGAAACTTTTCAACACTAGTCAGAATTTTGATTACCGTTTGAAACTCTATTTAAAACGGTTTTAAGTCTTAAAACCGACTTAAAACCTGAAATGCGTTTTAAAACTCATTACACAACTAATGTTTAAAACAGTTTTAGTTAAGTCTCGACTTGTGCATATCGGCCTAGGACTTAGTTCCTGACTGATTAATTCAAATACTATTCGAATTGCTGTAATTAAGTCTTAATATATGAGTCGCAATTCTTGAAGGCAAGCCGATCAGTAATGAGGAGTTAATTCATGTTGGTCTAAACTTAGACAAGTTTACTTAATCAAATTCAGGTATTACAAATGGACCGTTTGTATTCATTTGATCTTCATTAAATCTCTAAGTTTGAATCAAGATAAAAACCAGACATGAACATCAATTTATTCAGTAATGCAATTCAAATGTGTTAGTACTGACTTGTTTAGGTAAATTTATTTACTTGATTGGGTTCGACTTCACTGTTATTCTAACAAAATTGCCTAAGTAAACGGTTAATAAAGCTATCTGTACTGTTGATTAAGACCTGGGTTTACTTAGGTAAGTTTATTTAATTAAGCAAGATGAACATAGTTTAACTCTTGTTTGCATTAACCTCCAATTTGAATTAGTCTTGATTTTCGGCTATTTAGCTGTTATTTCGAAGGCAAAGCCTAATAGGGAAGGAAATCCTTAGAATTATAGACACATTTTATAGACATGTTGTCATTGCAAAATTATGTTCATTAATTAAAATTTTAGTAATAAAATTATGATAATAAACTTAAGATAAGATATAGTCGATCACATCAAAAAATCTGTCTGATACTAACGGAAATTTAATTTTCACTCATATTTTACGCTAAATGTTTAGTTGTCTTTCAATAATCATTTTTATATGAGTGAAAATTAGATTTCCGTTCGTGTCAAACAGATTTTTGATATGATCAACTGTAGGAAGTTTCTTTCAATAAGCGTTCGATTGTCAAAATCACTTGTTATCTCAAGCTTAAAATGTTTAGTTACCCTTCAATAGCCGTTTTGATTATCTTTTACACTGCTTTAAAAATCATCATCATCAACCTCACGATAATTTATAGCTAAGAAAATACGTTGAAAAGTTTAAGGCATTGTAAAGAGGTTTGAAATATAATTTGAATTTTACCAAATTGCAGGAGTAACTTAAAATGTCAAACGTCAAATTTAAACAACTTATGGCTCGAGTTCAATTGTAGAAAATTATTTCTTACTCACATTTTTGCAAAGTATTTTCCACTTTAGCTTAAGTTACTTCTAAAAACCAGTTCCAGATTTGAAACAAATAACTATTCAATCAATTTCTATTAAAATGTATTGAATTGCAATATTTGTTTTATACAGTAGTTGACATAACTTTGGAAAACGCTAAGTAGTCTTGAAGACTCGCAAACAACTTATTAATGACTCTTAGAGATCTTGTAAATCAAACTAACTAGTTTTGATGTGAGAGTCATTATGACTTGATTCACAGTTTTCAGATCTAACAGCTTGGACAAAAAAAAGAAAGCGCAGATGCAGAGAAGAAGCTTTATAGTGGAGAGTAACAGAGGTGAGTCCATTTGATCAAAATACTATTCATAATAAGTTATGAACTTTCTTGAAATTGTGATTTATTGGTTCAACAGAAGAAATGATTCAAATTCTGAAAGTTAAAGTTATTCTACCATAAGTTATGGCCAAAATAATTTTAGGACGGTCCTTTCGGAGAGTCTCGAGAAGAAATGAAACATACATTTTCTTGCATAGTACAGAAAACTTTCAAGAAAAGAGTCTAATAATTTTTAACAAGTTTTCCAAAAATAATTCATCTTTTATCAGCTAGATTAAAGTAACTGCTTTTCATTGAAAGCACAGCTGACAAATAAAGGCTATGCAATGATCTCGGATTAGTCTCTGATGCGTCTGGATAAGAGAGACGAGACATAAATAATGATAAGCTAGTCATTACTAAACATGATCAATATCTTAGCGCTAGTCAAAGTAAAAGTCAATTCAATATTCGCAACCAATCAATCATAAAATGAAAGCACTGACAAGGTCTACTGATTAATTATAATGAAAATTTTAAATCACAATCCAAGTGGTTTAGTATATGATTTGGGAATTGAATTAATGGCGCTTTTTTTAAAGGAATGACAAAAAACTTTTTTATAATAAAATAACATTATTTTCAATTATTGAAAACTTTTCGACTCATAGTATTTCGTCGAATCTTTTTCATTAACATGGCTCACAATTTATTATTAAAAAGTTCTGAACTGATTATTAAGAAAGCATTTATTGTTTAATGTGAATATATTACTACATTTGAAAAATTCTTGCAATTAATTTTTTATTGACCTATACCAAACGAATACTGATCATTTTTGCACAAAGTTCAAAATTCTGAAAATTTTCTGAAAAATGTTACGAGAAAAAACATGTTACCATCTTATCCTGTCTGAGATCAGCATTATTTCAATTTAACTTTTGGCTGCGATTCTATTTTTTGTGTTAAATTACTTAGAATTGTATCTCAAATTGTACAGATTGTTTATATGTAGAAATTTGTGCACAAGAAGGCATCATTTCTTGTTGATTAAGTGCTATTTGGTCAAATATGATTCCGTCCAATTGCATTAGCCCGAGTGCTATTTCCTCGAATTTATAAATAAGTGAATTTATCTATAAAGTTTTCCTATGAACAAATATAAATCGTGTATTTCGTGAAACAAAATTTTGATCCCACAGCAGCAGTAACTTAATATGTAAAAGGTCACTTAATATTTCTCAAGCATCCAAAACTTAAAATCAACAAAAAATCTTAAAACTTATCTGATGTTTCAGTTTATAGAGATATATTAACTCAAAAATACTATAAACAATAAGAATGAACTAATTTAAGCTCTAAATATGAGATATTTTGTTGAGATATTAAATTCTACCCCCATTTAGCTTGGTTTGCTGGCTAGTGTATTGTTCTGCAGTGCAGTAAACGTGCTGCAATTCACTCACGATAAGTTAATAGCACTGTCAATATTCCCTTAAAATCATATTAATTCTCTTAAACACGTACTACCCTAATGTTTGAAACTATATGAAGGCTTCATTTCCAAAAGAGCTTATTTGCATCAAATCGATTATTGACAAAAATGCAAAAACGTTTTCGATAGGCTTTATTAATAAGCTTGATTTTAAAGTGTAATTTTCTATAAGATTAGGACTTTTATATCGGAGACAACATCGGCATTCAATTACAAGCTTTATTATTCATATGAAAAGATCCAAATATATTTTACGATTTTGTCACTTAAGCCCTTTTAGAAGTGAAGGCTCCATATATCTAACGTTTTTCTCTGGTATTAATATTTTTGGCCAACTTATTGACATACAACAGTTATCAAAGTTAGATTTGTTTATGCAAGAGAAAAAGTTTTATAGATAGGTGCTCTGTATCTCTGTATATGAATTCAGGCAAATTCTGAGAAAACATATTGGGCCAAATGGTAAATTACATGTTGCTACTCATCATTTTAGTTTGATCAAGTAATAAATCTAATTGAATTTGTCGATTGAACATACTCATTTGTAAAAAGCAAAGTTGATTACTCATTTTATCCATCTCCTTTTCTCATAACTTATTCGACATTTTATTTAAATTATTGTCACTAATATTAAGGTCAAAATTTGCAATTCGTATGTAATTTTGTAAATTTTAGCTAATTCTCAATAGGAAACTTAATTATTGCTTAAATTTGAGTTTTCTGAGTCTAATCAAATATACAGAACCTTTCTTATTATGCGCCTCATTACTAGCTATTTCAAACTTCTAACTGGTAGAATTTCTTGAATTAATAGTATAAGTAAACTTTTATAATGAGAATAGAGCGCACGATAAACAAAACAAGCACATTTGCAATAGTCAGCATTGTATTAGTCAACTGTTTATAATTTGCCATTTCAGAATCTTTATTGTATTTTTTACATGCAGCCGACTGTAACTGCGGCTCTGTAGTTTGAAAATGTCTCTGCTTTATATAAATTACAAATTCACCTCAAGAAAATAGGAGATAGTTTGAGTTTTTTTCATCAATTTTCATACAAATTTTTAATTATATAAATCAACTTCAGTTTATCATAGGTTTGTTGACCAACGAATCAGTTAATTCCTTAATTAGGCTCAATAAATATTATAATAAAGTTATTATCGTTTTTAGAGGTCTTTTCAATTTCTATTCGTTTCAGAAGGGATTTTGTTTCAGTTAAACATAAGCGACAATTGCGAGTAAACAAATCAATCAAACAGGAATAAGTATCTCTTGAAATGTCACTTTCCGGCAAATTCTTACTAATGTTATCAAATACTATGTTATTAAACGCACGTTTGAAGCATTTCTTGAAAATGTGAGAAACTTCACTGCAATATCTATTAAATCTATATAAAAACATGCATTAACTCCTCTCACAATCCAAATAAACGATAAAACTTCAGCATAATAGCAAACATTAAACTTTAAGCTATGAAAAGTCTATTTTAGTGTCGAATACTTTAACTTTAATTAACTTTTTTTTCTCATCGCTGTGCATCAAACTATTGGGATGTATGGGATTGACCACAATTCTTTAATCAAAACTTTAGTCTAGACTTCGACTATTTTGATAACGCACTCATCTCAAGGAGATAACAGTTGTCACAAAGAAGTGGTGCCTCACAAGTCAGAAACAATGACAAGTTTAAGATGAACTTGGATTGCAGTGATTTTAATCCTGAGAAAATTACTGTGAAGACAATCGACAGTAATCTTGTGATTCATGGAAAACATGAGAAGAAAGACAGTGACGGCTATATCAAGAGAGTTTACTCGAAATATCTTTTACCAAAGGGCTGTGAAGTAGAGGTGCTGTCTTAGCTCAGAGGGTTCGTTGACTATTGAGGTGCCAAACATTTAGAAAAGTTAGACAAAAGAAACAATTATTTCGATTGCAGTCACGAATAGACAGCGAATGCTATTATAGAATTATTTCTAAGCAGAAACCTCACGATTGGGTATTTTATAAGTAATTTTGATAAAATCGATACAAGTTATATATATATATAGTTTTAATATGTTGTAAATAACAGTCAAAGATTGTATAAGTATTTGATAATTAATTAAAATAGCCATGTGTTATATTTTTTTATTGAGATAAATTAATAAAATTTTAGATTTTAAACCAAATAAAACTAATTTGATTTCTTAGATTCAAAAAACAAAGAAATTGTGAAGTTAGAGTTCAAACACTATATTAACAATCCATCACATTAAGAAATATTTAACATTTTTTGCTTGTACTGAATAAATCTAGCTAAATTTAGCTTCACAGTAGAAATAATAGGATTTTCTTTCCATTTGTTGCGGTTTTTGTTTGCCTGCATAAACAAAAGCAAATATTATCCCAGGAAACACATCAACAAAACATCAATTTCAAAGACTTACCTCTTTTTTGAAAACAAGTGCCCACTCTTTCAACATGTTTATCAAATTCATTTTTTTCATGATTTCATCAGTTTTAAAATCTTCAGAGAATATATCAATAATGGCATCAAATATTTCTGCCCTAATCACTAAATCGACTTCGTTTTGAAGAGCAGTAACTAATAACAAACATATTTTCTCAATAAATACCATATCAGATGAGCGCTCAGCCAAAATACTCATTAATTTAATGATATTTATTTTGACAATATTTGATGCATTCTTATTGTGACAAACAATACAAAGTCTTTCCAACTCATCACTGGTTAGGTTTATGTCATTGTATCGCGTGATAATTGCACGCATTGTATTCGTCGACTCTTCGATCAAATTAAGTCGATTACATGTGAAGGCAATGTTATAAATACGATTCCAAATAAATTCATTCATTTGTAGTTTTTGTTTTGGTATACAGAGCACTAAATTATGAATACATGTTAGCGAACATTCCTGTACTGATTCAATGCTGTCAACAAATATTTAATGGTTTAGTATCTGCTTAACACAACTTTAAAGCAAGTAATTGATTACCAGTTCAGAATTTGTTTTCCAAAATTATGATTAACTAAATTATCACTCAATTGATTATCCACTGATCCCAAGTGATCGACTACTTTTGATAGGACACATTTTTCTAAAATCAATTTTTGCAATTCGGGTGAAATACTCGGTTCACTGTCTTCAATGGTTTCGCTATTATCCACTACAGTGTCTTCATCGTCGCTATCGTTCATTTGATCGCATTCCATGTCTTCATCACTACAATCGTCATCAAGAGAAGTGATATTTGTGAACAACTCTAAAGCAACTCTTTTGGCCAAAAGTAAATTTTTGGTTTGCTCATAGGTTTCAGTCAATAAATCAGTTGGTTTTCCACTTTCAACGAACTATAAATACATTTTTAAATTATACAAAAATTTTAAACAAAAGGAAAAATAAAATAAACTAATTAAAATGAAATGATACCTGTTTTATGTGTTCAGAAAATTGTTTGAGTTGTTCCAAACACGAAACACTTAAAGTACTGTCAATCACATTAAATATTAAATTCAAAGTATTAGAATCTAATTTGGTGTTTAAATTAGTGACAATAAAAGCCATTAAATTAGAAAAATGCATTTGTGATGGACTCTCATTAAAACGAATGAGTAAACTTTTTATCAGCTCAATATTTTCTTCTTTCAACAGATCTGCGATTATGTTCTCTTCAACGACAATACTCAGACATTCGGCTAAAATTAAAACAATACACAAATTATTAGATATTCAACAAGTAATCTATTGTCATTTAAAACCTGAAGCGATCGACACTTCAATACATTCGTTGAATGACTTCAAGCCTTTGAATAAGATTTGAACTAAATTTGAATTATTCAACAGTTTTAAGGCTTTACTCGAAGTTCCACTAAAAATAGATTAAAAATTCAATTCAAAAACAGAAAAATTCATTAAATGCTTGCATTGAATTATACCACAAATTAGTGAAAAGATGACACAAATCGATGTAAATATTTTTAGTTAATTGTGAGGCTTTGTTGTTATCCCACTTGTGATCATTGAATCGGTTGAAGAGAGCGATGAGGGCTGTCATCACATCTGATTCTATCATTATATCACAAAATTCGTCACTCAATGAACTCAAGTGACTAAAGAATAAAAAAATACTCTAAAAATAAATAATAATTTGGGTATAATTCAAATGAATACTTGAGTGCATCGATTGTGGCATATCTGACATTCTCTGCTCTGTCACAACAGAGTGGACATAATATCCGAATCAATTCAATTATCTGTTCGGTGGTGTAGTTATTCAAACTTGAAATGGAGTTCGATACCATGTCTGCGCCCAAATGTCTGTCCGAAGGCTTACTCGTTAGTTTAGCCTTTATTTCATCTAATAATTGATCGCTTATTGTATTTAAATCAATTCGATTCGAACATATGAGTGGAGAACATCGCAATGAATGCAGTCTTGATTTAGATCTGAATTTTGCCATCTTTTAATTTATTATTAATTGTTAAATATTAGTCAATTTTGATTTACTAAAACTAAAATCAAACGAAAACATTTAAAAAAGTGTTTACACGTGTTTTAGGCATTGCAAACATAGCCCAATATTTGGTTAATGATGACATCTATTGACGTATTTATGAAAACTTTAAAGTTTGTCAGAGCAAACTTTGCTAAGGAAGATAATATTTTTATATGGATCACTGGGCCCACACCGATTTCAATGAGTAACATATCATTTAAAAGGTGTTTTAATGCTGAACACAAAAGTCTCTAGGAACTTTTTTACCGTAATCAGTAGTTTACGAGTTACAAGGGAAAAATCACTATGTGTTAAAAATAAATTTTTTGGTTTTTAGCCGCAAAAATATTACTTTTGTGTTGGCCACTCCCTACCACGCGAAGATAAACCCGAAGGGAGCATAAAGCTAAAACCAAAACTATAAACAAAAAAAAACAAACAAGACATTAGTCTGTGTCAGTGCTATCCGGATAGACAGAATATTTTTAAAAATCAAATTCAAAAGTCAAATGATAGTGTCAAGTGGGCTATTGATGTATTCAGCTTGTTGAACTGAACCTATTAATATTCAATTCTGAGTTCTAGATCATTTAGTTTGGCATCCATCGCCCTAAACCTACAATTTTATATTTTTTGACCCAGTTCCCTTCCTATAACTCTGTAGAGGCTTCCTCCCGAGCCCTTTGGAGTTTATAAATAGGAAATGGAGTGAGATAGACTATAAGATGTGCATATATTTAAACTCAGCGAATTGAGTTATATCCAATGAGACTAAAATCAGCTAGGCCCCAAAAACATCCTCTTTGAAAACTTGAGGAGGGCTTCATTTTACATATTATCAAAGTTTTAGGGAAGGAATTGGGCTTAAAGTCAGACCGAGTATGTGTTGGTCCTTTATTTACTTGTTTGTTTGTTTTCTCTTATCATTTCTGATCAAATTTTATTAAAGTTTATTTGTAAGAAGAAAACTAAAGATTATAATTAAAGTTTTAACTTTAATACTTAATGTGACCCCATTAGCTTCAATAATACTTTGTAATCTGTGAGGAAGAATTGACTAAGTTTTCGCATAACGTTTCGTTATAGTCGCGAATTTCATTCCAAGCATCTGCCATTGATAACCATAACTTCTGTTCATCCACATAAATTCCATCATTTGCTACTCTAACTTTTTGTATACCCCAAACATTTTCGATAGGGTTTTTGTCAAAAGATTTTGCTGAAGTACTAATAAGTTGATCGGGAAAAAAGTGATCATCAAACCGTTGTCTCGCAATTCTTGAGCGATGAACAGGACTGTTGTCCTGATAATAAAAAAATTCTTCTAAATTAAATTCCTCCTCAATATATGGCAATACAATATCGTTTAGTATATTAATATAATTATCCCCATCAAATCGACCGTCTATTCTTACTAAAGGTCCTAAACCTCTACTTGACATTATCCCAAAAACAGAGACAGACCTTCGCCCAGATTGAGCCTTTGGCACAATATATTGATTTTGAAATGCCGTTCCTATTGGTCTCCGAATAATTGTTTTCACGGCGTGTCCGGTCTGAAAAGTAGCTTCATCTACAAAAACTGTTCTTTCTCACTGATCAAAGTTAGCAAACTCTTGAGCAAATTGCAATCTGTATGCCCGATGACCAACATTTAATGCCTCTTTTATTCGAGCTATTCTTGAATATAAACCCCATTCGTTAAGTCTCTTTGAAATATAATCCAATGATAAATCAATATTTAACTGATCTTTAATCTCAGCTCTAGTTATTCGCGGATTTTCTATTGCTGCCAATCGAATTGCATATTCCTGTTCTGGTGTTTCTTTTTGGACGACCAGATTTTGGTAATGTTTTAAACATACCAGTTATATAAAACTTATTTAACCATCGCTTAACAGTTTTAACGTCACGATTGATCTCATTTGCAATTTGTTGATTTGTGAGACCCCTTCCATGATTCAAAAATATCAAATTCCTTTCAATTTCGTGAATAGGTTGGCCTCGTCTCCAGTTTATATTGTTTAGAAATTCCATTTTAAATAAATTACTTAAATAAAACAATAATATAACACACCGACCAAAACAAAATTATGCCTATTAATAACTTTAATGTGTAAAATGAGTTTAAAGTCAAGAGTAGTTAAGAAATAATTAGTCATTTTTTAATTTTCTTTACTTATGTTCGACTTTTGAAAAGCAAACAAAATTTTATTTATCAGATATGATTCAAAGATGGTTTTTGTTGATAACCAAGACATACCCGGTCTGACTATACATTCTAAAATCAATATTTTGGGTTTTTTTTATTGAAACAGTGAAATAATGCTTATAAATATAATATTAAAACATAAAACATACGTTGTAACCTAGTAAAAATTAGATACGTGCACTTTCGTTAAATTCGAATAGCAAAATACATTGTGTACGTCATTTTTCAATAGAGAAAGTTTGAAGACTTCATTGATGAGAATGTACAGAGAAAGACTTTGAAATTTCTTAAGAGATAGGAAGCTAACTTTTTAGGGCGAAAATTTCTAAGTAAAATACTCACTGTTCGAATAAAATCTCATTCATAATATTGATATCATTTAAATTTAGAATTGATGAAAATCTGAATTTCATAAATTCATTAAAAATACATGAATACTTTAATTTCAAAAATTGAATAAAATTTTCGAAAAAGTCAACTTCAAAGGAGTGGACTTACAATCTTTTTAAGGGGGATTTGGACCCTACTCTGACCTCATCCTCATGTATCAAGGCCAAAATAATCTTTTTTATTCAGTCTCTAATGTATTGACGAATGCTTACTAATAACGGTTCAGTTACTTTATCTGATGCTAAGTCTATCCGAAGAATTGAAATTTGGTTCTGAGTTTATTTTGTGTTTAAGTATTCATCAAAATTATGTTAACTTGAAATATCAATTCCTAGATTTGGCATTTAGACTATCAATTATTTTATGAAAAAACACATTAATCATAACAGATATAATATATTCTTATCAAATAATGTTATTCAACAATTCATCAAATGATTTAATGTTTTATGCGCACAATCAAGAAATCAGTCAAAAACGATCACAATATTTGAATAAATCTTTCAAAAAGGCTTTGAAAGTGCTTTATATTCATATTTTTGTACTAAAATAGAAATGCATCACAATATCGAATATCAAATTGTGAAATAGCTTATTTATAATATATCGACATAAGGATCACATAAGACGGGTCAACACAAATGCGAACATTCGATAGATTTTATTTTGTTTCAGAACATAATAGTTGTGTTTCAAATAAAAATTGTTTATCAGAATTTATTTTCTAGACTCACGCGAACTGATCGTTGACTGCATATCAGAAATGACAGAACGCTTACAATCGCACTTTTACTTTTGCAAAGAAAGCCATATCAGAGACAGTCAATCAATCAATTAATCAATGATAACGTTGTATTAATGGCTTGTGAAAAGATAGTCATCGATACATTGGTTGTTGTAGAATCGAACTAAGTTTGTCACAAGTCCTTTTTACAGGCAGAGATAATGAAGAACTTTGCGAGCATTAGCTGTACTATAAAATCAATAATTGGAATGTTGCTTGAGGCTATCGTTAATTTTGTCTACTTATAAGCTTAATATCAATCGTGATAAATATAATAAACATTTCAGACATAAGTTCGACTCTTATTCGGTTGCTATCTGAACGGTTGAAAAAACACGATTCATATGTGACTTTATTGAACGATTGAGGCAAACACTGAGCGCATACCTCTTTTCAATGCAGTTATTGATAATTTACTGAGCTTTAAGAAGCTGAATTTATGTATTGGACTGTAGTTATCACTAATACTATACCACTATTTCGCTAACCACAGACTGAGCTCTTAAGGACCAGAAAGACATGCATTTCGATGTTATTATATAGATGATTTATTTTGATTTTTATATTCTTTGCAATTCAAATAATCTTTAGAAATATTGTGAATCTGTTTTTATTCAAATCCAAAACTGATTTCAATCTTAAATCTATTCGAATTGTTCGATAAAAATTGATTTTCACTGATATAACTTTAATCTATTCTGAGCCAAACATCAATAGACTCTGGGCGTTACGGATGGCGATTCATTATTTGTGTCTTAATCTTACTCAGAGTAATATCTGTTTAGTAAAAATGACTGAAATGTGGAGCCAAAAGATGTTGAAATGGCAATAAATCGTTGAATGAGAAAAGAAATTTTCAAAAAAGAAAAGTGTTTTTTTTATAGAAAGTTGAAATGTGTTTGATATCTATTGTGTAATAATCAGATATGGGTCAGATAAAAATATGATTTTTCAATTCTTAAATATCATGCATTTGTCAGATATAATATATTACACGTTTGAAAAATGACAGTATATTCGAATCTTAAGCAAGATTGTACTAATTGTACCAAACGATGTTCATTGTTCTCAAGCTGTTTGTACAGTATAATCATTATAATTAGAAACTGATAGATTAGAAATATATATACAAGGGGTACTAGTTAAGTTTTGAGAATCTGATATTTAGATTAGTTGTAATGAACTCCAAGTTTATAATTATTAAATATAGCATAATATGGTATTACATAATAAGTATTGTTGATTATAGCCTTGAAAATTTAGGAAATATTTAAAGTTTAAACAGAACTACTTTGCACTTTTGCTATTATAATGGCTGAGCTAACAAGACGTGATTTCGTGTTATAATTTCACATTTTTTTAAAAAGGCTTATGAGAGCTGGTTCAAACGTATGAAAAAGTGTATAGAAAACCAAAGAGAGTACTTCGAAAAAGATTCTTAATATAATGTATTTAACTCTTGAATAAATTGCTTATTCTCAAAACTTAACTAGTACCCCTTGTACTTTGACGCATAACTCATCAAACGTATTAATTTTAGTAAAACTTTAAAATTGAATCACCTATTAGATGATGATTGACTGCTTATATGAATAAATGTTGAGCTTCAATAATAGTTTCGATTTAACACACAGTCTACTAATGGAATGTATTGAATAGAAAAGATTACTTTAGTAGTATATGTTAGCTTCTAATTATAGTGATAGCAAAGAGAAGTGTTTAGTTTGAGCATCAATTGTATTTGATATATAGTAGCTAAAAGCAAACATAAGTAATCAAAGTTAGCGAAGCTGTTAGTGTTATGATATCATACACTTTTCCGGGCATTTATTATTGATGTGTTTACCCATAAAAGTGATATAAATCTATATAAAGCTTGATTCTAGATTTCAAAATAGTTATGATAAGTCTAGAAAATGATTTAAGAAGTATATAGAATCAATTTTTGTTTTATTACCATAAACAATACATAAAATATTTCAATTTAAAGACTTTCATCTTTCATGAATAATATGAAGGCATAAATCATTTAGTTTTTTAGTGTTAATACATTGAGATCAATATTTCACGCCTATAGTCAATAGATTTGAGTTTTTAACATCATTAGAATTCCTAATTTGTTTTAGCTAAAATCTAATTTATTACCTCTACTACTATTTCTATGATGGAAAGGAGTAGAATGAGATGTAAATGCAATGCTGTTCAAATCGGATCCATTAGAATTACTGCATCTAAATAGTGATAAAAAACTTTGGCGAAATTTTGAGTTCATAAAACAATATGTTATTGGATTAGTACAGCTTGAGAAAAAGGCCAAAAGATGGAAAAACGAAATGCCATTATAACCGAGTCCTTTATAAACCAATTTCGGCGAGTATAGAGTTATTGTATTAATCGTATAGATTGGAGTCCAACAAATAAAAAACTCGAGAACGACCACAAATAACATTTTAATAACACGTCTCTGTCGTGCCTCAGCTACTAATGGATCAGTATTTGATCGCAAAGCAGTCACTTTTGGCTTATTGTTCGCATTTTCGGTGCAAACTTCGGTTTCTATACCAATGTCACAGTGATTGTGTGTAGACTTGGAGCCATTGCTATTGTTTTTCCTGCTATCAGAAAGGCTTCCGTTTGACATTTTAGCCTTTTTATTGCGATAAACTAGAGAGAGAATAAAATTTCAGATAGGTTTAGTTGAATTTTCATGGTCAAGGTCTGAAAAATGTTTGGAGGACTTCTGAACAAAGCCATAAACAATGCAATTAAAAGCAATATCAGAGTTTCATTATGTTAATAGTATTTGAATCGCTATTAGAAGAGACACATTTAATGTTAATTTGATACAAAAGACCAATAGTAATGAGAATTTACTGGACTAAATGGTATAATTATCTACTGATAATTATTTGCCTACAAATTACCCCTTTTTCCTGTTGAAGTGGTATTCAGACTATTCTTCAAAGTGAGCGCAATCAGTGAATAAGTCAAAGACATGATAATTAGCGGTACAACCAATAAGACAATATCAAGAAATAGAGTGAAAATCTCGAATCCCAGTTCTGATGGCCACGACTCTCGACATTTGAACTTTCCTATTGTTTGGTTATATGAAGAAAACAAAGTAAGATTAAGGATTGATAATAAAGTTGATTAACTGCTAATGAGATTTCGTATTGACTGAAGATTCACTTTGATTCTTCTGCATTTAAGACTCAGTCCACAGACTTTGTTGGCTTAAAGTGTTTAGTCCTGAATATCAATGCACTGTCTCGACAGTAATTCAATTATAAGTTTAAAGCATACGTTTGCAAGTTTTCTAATTCCGTAGAGAAGATTCTAAACCAAGTTTTATGAGTTTTCTCATTTTTAATACTCTATTACCTGATTTTGTTCTCTTGAAAAACACATAAATTTTAGATAAGAAAATATGAGATAATTGTGATAATTGTGATTTAAAATTAAGATTTAGTTGACGTCAAAAACTTTGATAACTAAATCGATGTTCACAGCAATTAGTATTCAAAACATAAGATCAACATAACATATAATAATGTAAAGTAACATTAAAATGTAATATTTAAGATGTGTTGAGCTCTCAAGTATCCAAAAGAGAACTGCATCATATGAATAAATAGTAATCAGTCATATAGTGACACATATAAAGTGTACTTTAAGATTTGAGAACTCTTGAAAAGACGTTTTACTGATCTGTTATATCAGTCATTTATGCATAGAGTATGTACTTTTTACATGAAATGCAATTGTACAAAGTATAAAACTTAAGACATAGAGTCGGATTGTATGTAACAACTGAATGTACCAGGCTTGAACCAACTGTTTTCAGTCTAACATTGTCTAAGTAGTAAAAGTTTACTTTCATTTTAAGAAAATTTAATCTAAAAGCAGATCAATCTAAAGGTTTTTCAAGACATAAAATTGCAAAAATAAGATTATAAAAATATCTGAGGGTCTAGAAGATGTTGCAATTTTTTTAGAGAAAAATAAGCTTATTTTAGGCATAAAGTAAAAGTATCTCTTAGAGAAGACATGAACTAAGAATTACATTCTTTTACAAGATAAGACTAAGGAAATCGCCGACTTTTGTACGGCCAATTCAATAAAAATTCTTTCTCGTCTAACATATTCTCCTGATTTGTCCCTTTGTGATTTAAGATTTTTGCGAAACTAAAAATCACTTAGTAGGCAAAATCTGATCCTCAATTCAAGTGTAGAGTCAATAGTTTTCTAAACATCATAGTAAACGACTGGAAATCAATATTCGACGAGTTGACCATAAGTTGAGAAAAATGTTTCAATAAGAATGGGTTTACTTTGAATAAATTGATGTCAATTTTAAAGTATTAAGTTTTTGGTTTAAATAATAAAAATAAAAGTTAGTCTAAAAAATTTTGGTTCGACCTTGATACTAGTTTGATTTATTTATTTGATATGAACTGCATTGACTGAAATGACAATCGATGGAACTCATCAATTAATTAAGACGATCGTTAATATTGTTTCGTTATATCTTTATTTATTAGTCTGAGTGTTCTTAGACTTTTGATCCTGTGGATCACTTTCAATGAAAAAAATGCGCAAGATACTAGAGTTGAACGATCAAATTTTCTAAAATAAGTTCAAGAAAGCCACATTCCCTTAAGTCTATCTAGAAAATTGCCTTGAAATTTGAAAAGAAATGACTATTTGCGTGTAAAGAGTTAGTTTTTGATGAATCAAACAAAATTAGACACATCAACTTTAGAATAGTATTCATCGAAAATCTATTTATTCTGTCTTCATTGATTCTATCTTATCGTATACAATATAGAAAAAATCGATTCAGTAAACTAATAGATTATTAGAACTTTCATGTACTGACTCAACTTCATTACTTCATTACAAGATTCAGGCGAATCTTTGACGATCAGAAATTTTTTTTCTGAGGACCGCATCTGATTTGCGGTTTGAGAAGCACTGATATTGAGCAAGCCACTTGGCATCATCTATGAATGATATACAGTCCGTTTCAAATTGATAAATCCAGTCAGTGTTTTTTGAATAACTTAAAAACTACTTGAGATAATTAGATGAAATTTTATTATTATGTACACAAAACCATTAAAAGATCTTTGTAAAATTTTGGTCAATATTTAATTGAATTTTCAAAAGTATTTATTCTCAGTATAAGTGTGAATAGAGGTTCAGGGTTACTGTAGAACTTGAACCTCAAACCTCAGGTTCTGAGACTTCAAATCTCAACTTAAACCTCTTTCAAAATTCAGAACCTGAACCCGAGTCTAAATCTGAGGTTCATATTCGGGTTTGGACTCGAGAAGTCCTAAGGTTCACTATGCTCAACATTAATTAGAACAATACTTTTACATTATAAACTTCATCGCGCGCTGTTTCTCCTAACGCGCGCAGGTGGCCGAAGTTTGACCAAAATTTTACAAGTGTCTTTTAATGGTATTGCGCACGTAATAATAAAATTTCATCTCATTACCTCAAGTAGTTCTTAAACAATTGACTGGATTTATCAATTTGAAATGGACTGCATCTTATTTGCTTTAAGATCTAGAAATTGGTTTCAATTCAATTTTATCTTCAGAAAATAAAAAGCATATAAGAATTTACAACTCAAGAAGTTATCATTTGAAAGAGTAAATCGTTTGCAAATATTTGAACAATATAAATCACTTAAAAATTTGTGAATTGAGTCACACGCTCGATTCAATACAAAGTAAATGTATTTTGTGTCGTTTGATAGGAAATCGTATTTCATTATTTCACTGGTCGCAAACCTGCAGTCCGCTGGTTAGATTCAGCCAGCTTGGTGAACTTTTTCTAGTTTCTTTTGATATATTGATGATCTAATTTAATTCAAGCAACCCTCTCAAAGTTTCAAAAACTTTCAAGCTGTGATTGAATTCTGAAAATATCTTTTTAAAATAAGAACAAGTATTTTCGTGAATAGAATCTGAAATTATCCCTTCAATGACAAGAGTTCCAGCTAGTTTATGTTATTTTCACTTTATATCTATATCAAGCACTTAGAACATTTGCAAGATCATAATTTATTCAGTGTTCAGTACTGTATATATTATACATTTAATGTAATATGAGATGTATTACAAGTAATGATGCGCATAAGATTGTTTTTCCAAGATTGAATTTATGCATATCATTAATTTTATCATTGCTTTAATCTTTTCTGATAAACTGAAATGTCTTGTTTAGCTTGTATTAAGAATATTTTTCTTTGATTATAACGTTACTATTTGGTATGAAAATTAGTATTTTTCCTCATCATATGTGCATTCTAATGTAAGATCACAACCTTGGGTTTTGTGCACAGCTGATTATAGGAACTATAAAAATTTCTAAACTTTTTTATATATTCGAAGATTGAAAATAAGATGAAGTCCTTGATTTGCAAATTTTAAAAAAATAGAGATATAATAGAAATTTTATCTTAAAAAATTATGTCGATAGTTATTGGTCATCTATCTCATCGAAAACTCTGAATGTTTAAAAGATTCTTAAAATATATAACCAAACCCGTTTGTGGTATATTACATCTCGAAATGGAGATTCGCTTGCAATATCAGGCAAACCGGGTCGACTCTACACAGGAACCAGAGCGGACAATGGTCCCCTCAAAAAATTGCCAATAGGATAATTTTCTAAAACATGTCATATTATTCAAAAACTATTTTCAAACTTTTACAATTTAAAAATAAATAAATTACTTATTATGTAAATTTACGATTGACAGAAGGTTTGACTTGTGATCTTAAATATAAGAATATAATAAAATATGATATTAAAATTTTGGTCTCACTCGGTCTGCTCAGTTAAAAGTCGGGTATCTGTCCTACGTGATCACGATAAAAATCGACCCATATTATAATTTCTTTCTTAATTACATTTAATGCTAAATAATAACACAAATAATAATTTAAGTTTGTTTTGAACTCAGATCTAATCAATTCTTCACCGGAAGTAGAACAAAGTGATAAATACATTTTCAATGGGAACTCTTGGCTTTCCTCAAACAATTTGCAGCTAGATCATTTGTAAGAGAAAAATAAAGCTCTATAAACAGTTTATCGATTTATATTCTTTTCAAAAGCTGTTAAACTTCAAATTATTTCTTATTGTTTTCAACTACTTATTTCTATTGAAACTAAATTTCAAGAGAAAAGTTGAATTATCTTAAGTATGGTTTTAGATGACCAAAATCTCTTATTCGAAAGTGGAAACAAGTCGTTTCAGATTCTATGACCATTTGGTCAAGATATAAAACTAAGCTATTTTTACCTTGAGTGCAAACAAATAAAATTGAAATCAAACGTTTACTCAAGTTGTCTACCAATTTATTCAAGTGATATTTTAGTAAAGTTCAATAAAACAATTGTTCAAAATGATAAAAATCTATAAACTCATGCCTTTTGTTACTATTCCATTTGTTACAGAATGGCTTATATGTAATGTTTTATACAAATATTCACAACACGTTCAACAATAGACTTCAATGCGATTTAATATGATGTTGAATGTGAATCACGTTTTATTGCAATTTCGATCGGCATTTGCTTTCAATGCCCAAACTTTAACAGTAATAGTTTTATTATGAGGTTTATTTATGTAGGTTGTACAGTTGACCGCAAAGATGTTTCCTTTCAACAATACTAAACTAATGCGTGTCGAGCAAAATTTCAAATGATTGTTCACTCAATTAGTAGCTTATGAATAGCGTTGGGAAATTTTCTAATTTTCAAAGTCAAATAAACTTTTTAATTGAACCAAAGTTATAATTAAGAGTTAAAAATCACCAAATTCAACTAATACATAGTACCTAGGTGGTTATAGTTATCGCGATTGAACTTTCAAATATAAATTTATGAAATCTTTATTGATTAGGGATGCCAAGTCTTTTCCGGAAAAAGCTGGAGTAAAACAGCCAAAGGGAGAATATTATATATGAAAAGTGACATTTTATTTTGTATATTATTCTTTACTCGATTTGAGTTGTTTGGAAAATATCATTTTTCTCAGATTTTGCATATTCGACAAGTTTACGATCTTTAGAAATATACAAACTTCAGCAATTGTTACTTTTTTATGTTCAGAATATTTTGTAAGAACGAAATTTTCTTGAGAACATACTAGTTTTTAAATTTGAAATGTTTTCAACATGTTTAGCAGTAATTGAATATTCCGTAAGAGAATGTTTTCCATCATTTTTGTTGTGAAAGAACTTTTGCATAAAAGACATTCAACATTGTATTTGTCAATTCTCTAGAGCCAACATTTATATTCGTCAACATTTAGCCAATTATCATTAAATTCACAAAAGTATTTCTGCCTT
>JAEMBT020000009.1:14807793-14997793 GCA_018873245.2 Archegozetes longisetosus | reverse complement strand
AGCCATTTGATATTGCTAAGAAACACAAGTACAATGACGCAATAGGACTTTTGGAGCAAGAACAGGAAAGAAGAAGCAGTAATTCTAGTACTCCAGTTGCTAAATCAATTCGTGTCCGCCGTCATATTGATATGGTAGCGAGTAGTGTTCCAAAGACACCTTCTTTCATAAACGATTTATTTGTATGGACTATTGGTGGATTGTTTGGTCAAGGTATTCCTGCTTTAACTTCTACACAACGAAACATGTATATTTCATCAAATCTCTCACAAATTCATGCCAATGGTACGATATTACTCCTAGATGTGTTCATTAGAAAATTCACAGATCAAAAGTACATACTGGCCCGATCAATGTCCTCATTAGAAGTTCAAGTCAATGCATTAAGCATTACAGAAGAATTCAGAAAAGTATTGAGTTCTATTAGTAACATGCCAGCAGATGAAGTGATTGACTTTGCAGAAGTACAATCAGATGTATATAAAGCTATTATGAGTGATAATGGCAATAAAATTCCAGAAATATTAGTCTCGTATGTAAAAAAGCTTCAAAAATGTTGAAGCCACCACAAACTAAAACTCTGAATTGCTTTCCGACATATCGTCATTTTTAATATAACAATCCTACATCTAATACATTTATGGATAATCAAATCATTAACCATCTTTACCAAAACTGCCTGGCAATCAGATAATAAACATCAAACGTGCTTAAGGAATCCTTCAACAAAGTTCTGGTCTCGAAATTGATGGCAACTTTCGTTTGAGAGCACTTAAAAACGAAGTGATTTTAAAGTCCTACAGAACCGTCCCTTTGAAATAACAATATTCATATTTGAATTACTTATTATAAGTATGAAAACTTTTTGAATCATTTTCTTTTTTCTCAACATATCTCGTTTATTTTGAGGAAATGATTTTTTATTTGTTTGAAACATTTCAGATGAGAAATAACTTAAATGAGATAAGAATAGCCAAAGTATAAACGCGAAAGGCTCTTATCTCGGTTTAAATAATTCAATCCATTTAATTAAACTCTTAACTATAGCTTAAGGACTCAATTCAATTAAAACTTATATTTATGTTTCGAGTCGTGCAAAACTTTTAAGCGATATAAGAAACTAATTAATGATGACACTCATGTTCTGAAGCTCTTAAACAAAAACTAATCAGACTTTTATTCGTGCAAGATCAACTCAATGTCAAAGTTCTTAAAAGTACAAGTTTCATTTAGTCGATTATGTGCTGCAATCGTTGTCAACTGCCATTCCCTTCAATGTCCCTAACAATCGATCGAATAATGACGAGAACGACGAACACATCAAAACAATAAATATCGAGAAATGTGATTCTGATGTTGAGTTTAGTGGTCAACAGAATGCCAACCAATTTAATAGTAGTGAAACTATAAACAATTGTTTTATTTGTGGCCAAACAATGAAATCAAGTGTGAGATGAAAGTTAACGGAAAAGTACATAACTCGCGTTGTTATGCGTTCGAACTGAATATTAATGAATACTGTGGTCGAATCAATTACTGTGATTTAATTGTCGATTGGGATCATTCGATTTGATAATGACAAACAGTTTTTAAGATATAGCAATATAGATATACCACAGAAAATGGAATTTGTGCACGTCACAATCAAACCCAAAGCCTTAAATAATTCAAAATTAGAATTTGCAGAAAGTTGTATTCCAAAGGTCATTTCCAGAAATCTTTTTAATAAAAACTTATATAAAATATTAAATAAATTTTCTTTAGAGTTTTAATTAAACTTTCAGGTTTATTGCAATTTCATTCAATTGTCGATTGGGATCATTCAATTTAATAATAGACATAAACATAGTTTTAAGATAAAGCAATAGCTTTAACGAAAACTCCGTATTTCGGAGTCATTGTAATAGATTTGAAATATCGTGTAATGTCTCCCAATTGTGTTTTCTCAGATGCAACCAATTTGTATTTGATGAGTAATTGAGAGCTAATTCATGTTCAGCATAGCGAATCGCATACCAATACAATTACGCGGTCAGACACCAAACGGCTGCCAAACCACAAACCACTGCATTTATTAAGTGCTTATTTTCATCTGAAACTCTTTGTGGACCAAACTTTTCTGGTTCTCACCAACGTTCTGGATCTCTATGCAAATAATAGACAAGTACTCAACAGTCTGTTCCTCTCGGAATCACAATATTTTCGTAGTAATAGTCAGTCTTTGAAAAAGACTTATGAAGTAGTGACGGGAGGATAGACTCTCAGTGTCTCATAAACTACTTGTTCCATAAAACGCAATTTAGTCACTGTATTGTAATCCATATTTCCTTCAATTAATTGTTTATCTTCACGAATTTCTTCCTGAACGTCCTGATGATTGATAAGAATGTGCACAATGAGTGAAAGAGTACTCGTTGTCTCATATCCAGCATAAAAAATGAACTGCATTTGAGGCCACCTCATCATTAGTCATATTTGTTCTCTTAGTTGATTGTTCTTTAGTCTCAACAATATTATCGCCATTCATTTGAGTACTAATTTCGAGCTTGTGATTAGTGAGCACTCGCCCACTCTTTGCCTCTAACATCAATTGAATCTCTTCTGCCTTGACTGAAGTTTTTACGTCTTTCATTATTTGATCACTTACTTTAAGTAAATATCCGTCATCTGAATAACCAAACAATTGTTTGACCCGATTTATAATGAATCTGAATTTGGGAAATAAAAAGCACAAAAATTCAGAGACTGTCCAACTTTGGTGTTGACAGTTCCGCGAACGGCCTCCAAAACAGCATTTAAAACAGTATTTTCATGATTGTGTTGAGCTTCAGTGTCGATACTAAATGCTGTCTTAGATGTTGTACCTAATGTTAATCTCTGAACAAGTTCATAGATATGAACTCTTAATTTTTTGTGAACTTTGTGTCACTCTTGAAGTGAATTTATCGATCGATGAGTTGATGATTGGAGTGATTTGTTTGAGTTTGGATCCACTGAAAGTAGGCGTCAAAGTACTTCTCATTTGTTTCCATCGGCTATCCTTACAAGAGATGAAACTGTGCCGCAATCTTGGATTAGGATTGTCCTCCTTCGACAAATAGTGCACAAATAGTGCTCGTCTCGACAATTCATCAAAATGTTTGATTTACTTTCATTTTAGTAATTGTGTCAGCGATTAGTACAAATGCTTTTCCCCTAAATAGTAACCAAATATTAAGTGAGGTTCAGGTCCAAGAATACGATTTCATTTCAATTTGGTCATTACACGTATTCGCCAATTATACCAAACAATGGGCACGATCATTAAAATAAACATTTTCAAGTTTTCACTTTCATAATGAGCTTCTAATAAAAGTAAACTTTTTCAATGAGATTGTTTTTAGTAAACTCAATTAAACATTGAATAAGAGATTAATAAATAGCTTCAAATAATAGTTGGAATTTGCTGTCCTTCAAATAAGCAATAACTTAGAGTTAATATGACTTACAATACAACTCAATTTTGATAATTATATCGATGAGTAACTTGTATTAAACGGTATACTCGATATTAGACACTATACACTGAAAATCTTAATGTACTGCTCTGCATTACGTTAGAAACAATTATATGTTTCACGAATATTCTATCGCACAAGTAAAGCATATACAATCGATAATTGAAGTAATTATATTAAAACAATAATACGCCTATAAAATTTTCTAAAGGTTTATTTGCTTGCAACGTGAGTTTTGATGATAATAAAGATCATTTTAAATGCATTACTTCACTTTAAATTGATCTAAAAATATATTCTAAATTGCTTCTAGTCTAATATTCATATTAAAAGAAGTGAGCAATTGAAGATTAAAAAGTGACCACGCAGATTCTGATCTCAAAAAATTGTCACTTAAATCTGCCGTTATACCGCATTGTAAAATATAAGAAAAACGATCACTGCTAGAAGTTTTCATGTTATACTCATTTAAAGCCACAATTCTTATACAAATAAGTTAAAGATGGACTTATTATTTAGTATAAGATATACTACATAGCAAACGACATATACAACGAAAATAATGTCAAATTTCAAGTTATTCAATTAAAGGAATATTTCTTATAATACAAATCAAGGATACGATGAAGATTGTGAAGCGTATAAGCGCCAAATGTTGAAACAATATCATTAATATTCGAATGAGTTCGAAAAGTATATTTTGTCCAACAGCTTATCTGTTATACAAAACCTAAGATAAGGAGGAAAGTAGATATTTATTTAAATTTTTAAAGCTGAAATGAGATCGAAAATCTCTGGCCACATAGCCTATTTTGAAAAATCAATAAGACACCATTTTTTGAAATTCTCATCAACTAGTTAAACATGCCAGTTTTATGCAAAGTGTTAAACCAGTTAATTGGGATCTCAATGATATCGAGTGTTTCGAACTCGTTGTACAGCTACTCAATCGGTACCCGTTGTGGGTCTGATGAATATCAGTGGATTACTGTCGGTGAAACGTCACGGATCCATAGTGAGCGGAAGATTCAGGCTTAGTTGTGTACTGTTCAACACCTGATGGCAGTAGAAATATTCATCACGTAATTTGAAAGCTGCTTATCATGAAGTTATTCATAAAGGTAACTTACAAGATGCCGCCATTTGAATTTTCGGATCATCAGAGCGTTTGAAAGTTGTGATGTCTCTTGGAATCAACTACAATTACATAATACTAAAATACGATTTCTATATCTGTTTTCAGTACCGCAACCAGGTTTAAACTCTGATGATGCTAAGACTAGGTTTTTACTCATAAGGAAAAGATTTTATTTAATTAAAATAAGTCAACACAATTTTTGTGTTAAAATGGTTTACAGCAAATGCATTGACAAATTGATCTAAATGTAAAGCTACAGATATTTCTCTTATTGTCTCCTCATGTTTGATTACTCAAACATATCTAGACAAAATTTGCTGAAAGCCTCTGGTGCGGCTATAGCCCCGATGCCTCATATGTAGTTACAACAGTCTGTTTTCAATAAGGAGGTATGAATATGCAATAAGTTTTGAGCCGTCCCAATAAAAGCAATAACTCGCAAATTTTTATATCAACTCATTTATTATTATGTTTGAACAAAATACATTTTCATATTTTACTTCAATTAAGTTATAACAATTAGAGAAAAGCAAAGGAAATAACTAATAAAAGTAAAGTATTAACTGATGCAATCATAGCATGAATGTTCGATAAAAGCATGGGTTCAATATATAAAGCATAATATCTAATATCTAGTGTATACGTCATAACAAACGTCCTTCAATAGGAATAGCAGTTAGAAAGTCACATGTAGTGTATGTAAAACCATTTTCAAAATATAATAACCAGGGCTGGATTTTTCTGTGATTCACCGATTTTTTCCTTTAGTAAAACGTTAATCTAAACCTCATATATGTTTGATATGAACATTGAATAACCTAAATATTAATTTTCTAGTCACCGAAAATCACCGAAAAACTAATTCTTGCACTGAAATCACCGAAACTTTGTTTTTGCACCGATAAAGTGTAATTTAAAGATTAAAATACAAGGAATGCAATATCTTTTTCAATAAAAGTATTACCTTGAACTTTATCCACTAAAGATTAAATTTTCTTTGTAAAAACTAATCCTTTAAGTCAAACAATTCAATTGATAAACTCTTGGGAATCAAAACTGAAAAATTTTCACTCTTATTTATTTACTAATACATTTGAAATTTTTCATTTAACAATAAAACTACTGAAGTCAAAATGTCCATTAATCAAGTGTTGAAAAAATATCCAGAGTTTTCCATAATTAAGGATTCAAAAGGAAGAAATTTGAAACTTTTTTGTAATTTTTGTGAAAAAAGTGTGTTTTATGATTCAAAACATGGGGCCAGTCGAGTGAAAGATCACATCAGCAGTAAAAAACATAAGGATAAATCGAGATTGGGCTTTAAGAAACAAACTCAAATCCAGGATTCATTCACGAAAGCATCAGATTTAGCAGATCGAGAAAAATGTTTTAATTATAATCTTACGAATATATAATCTTATATATTTTAAGGAAATGATTTTTTTGTTTGAAACATTGCAGATGATAAGTAACTTAAATGAGATAAGAATAGCCAAAGTATAAACGCGAAGGCTCTTATCTCGGTTTAAATAATAAAATTCATTTAATTAAACTTTTAATCATATCTTAAGGACCCAATTCAATAAAAAATTATATTTGTTTCGAGTCGTGTAAAAACTTTTAAACGATATAAGAACCTAATTAATGATAACACTAATGTTCTGAAAGCTCTTAAACAAAAAAATCAGACTTTTACTCGTGCAAGATCACCTCAATGTCAAAGTTCTTAAAAATAGATGTTTAATTTAGTCGATTATATGCTGCAATCGTTGTCAACTGCTATTCCCTTCTATGTCCCTAATAATCGATCGAATAATGACGAGAACGACGAACGCATCAAAACAATAAATCTCGAGAAATGTGATTTTGATGTTGAGTTTAGTGGTCAACAGAATGCCAACCAATTTAATAGTAATGAAAATATAAAAAATTGTTTTATTTGTGGCAAAACAATCAAATCAAGTGTGAGACGAAGTCCATGGAAAAGTACATATCTCGCGTTGTTATGCGTTCGAGCTCAATATTAATGTTTACTGTGGCTCAAAGTCCACTGAATGTCGGATAAACCTAACTTTAAAATTGTGATCATACTCACGCTTGTGATTGTTGTGAACACTTTGCATTCAATTTCTACTCGATGATACTGAATGTTATATCAATTACAGTCTGACCTGGCTATCGGCAACTTGGTTATAGGCAAACCCGGTTGTTAGCAAATGATTTATTCGGTACCAACTAATCCAATCATATGTTAAAGAGTTGGGATATAGACAAACCCAGTTATAGGCAACTTATGTTCTACGCACCGATCAGTTGTCTATAACCGGGTCAGACTGTATATATTAATTGAAATTATATGTTAATTGAAACTTTACATCAATTCAAATTATATATCAATTCTTATCACATAACCCTAAATAGGTTGAACATGTCATATATCTAATGATTTGAGATATGAAGGCTCTACGCCATTCTTATAGTTGTAATAATGTATTATTTGAGAGATAATAGCAGTTAAATAAAAGGAAATTGCTCTTATATTGCTATGAATCGTGATGCTTAAGACGTACAACAAATCTCCTATTATTAAATGCTTGAACTTATTTTCATCATTTAAGATCAATACTATCACAAATCTAATCAATAGAATTAAATGAAACATAAAAGTAGCTAATTGGTTATCAAATTTATATCTTAGCTTCGATCCATTTGGATGAAGAGATAATCCGACTATATGCAAATGATTTGCTGCACTTTTAATAAGAATATTTTCAGACAAAATACTGTTTGGGTCAAAACTTTTGGATTCCATTTGTGACAACGAATTACAAACAATTCTTAATGAAATAATATTTTCACTTAAGATAAAAAGCTTTAAACCTGACTATTACACATATAATTAATTTTATGGTTCACAACTTTATTCAAATTGATTTCTATTTATGTCATTTTTTATTGAATATAATTGAAAATTGCACTCAAAGTTATTGTCGCAAATTATTTAATTATTATTTTTCTTGTTTAGCATCAATTTTTCGGAAATTTATTAAAAGATATTATTTTTACATGAATTATTATACCACAATTATGCTTACGCCACTTTTAAAGTTAATTCATGTAAAAATAATTGCTTTTTCAACATTTTAAAACAATTGACTTCACCTACTTTTAAATAATGATGTAAATAGTCAAATGAATGAAGTCTTAATTTAAATTTTGATCTTCAATTAAATCGAAGGTCTCACATGTCGCTTATATAAAAATATAATCACTTAATATGAAATTTGTTGAGCAAAGTTAACAATATCACACTTAGTCTATCACATTAAGAATGATATTTTTGAAATGAATTGCCACGAATTTACAGCAAGTTACAGAAAATACATAGCTTTGCAAAATAACCAAATAAATGTTTCATTGGAGTATTTTCACAAATCATTTGCTTCACTTAATTGATTCAATTTCATAGCATTTCTATTGTCTGACGAAACTGAACACATTTATAAATATTAGTCCTGGTCTTCTTTCGTTTTATGAGTGCTATGACATACAGATAGAGTGAAACCTGTTCAACTTTCACATGTATTTAAGTGCATCTTTAAACCGATAACAATTAAGCCAAACTTGTCTATTGATTTTTACATTTTGTTGAAACCACTTAAGTATATGCAAACATAAGGTTTATTGTACAAACTATTGTTCATTTATTATCACATGAGCCGTGTGAAATGCATGAAAACTAGTTATTTTATTTATAGATCAATGTAATTGTTAAAAATATATAAAGATAGTTATGATTTTATACTTTTACGGTCTTGCTTTTTAGAAAATGCTTAGTTTTGTACTTTTAATTCAGTTATTTATAATACATTCCGTTCAAAATGTATTTATCTATTGAGTAACTTTATTTTAAAGGAATAGTTGATTTAGCTTTAGAGCCAATCTTATATCAAATTGTTTAGATACATAAAAAAGCCAAGTCTAATCAAATTGTTGAATAAACTTAAATTACACTAAAGACTCGCCATAGCGTTAAGTTAGAAGTTAAAGGAATTGAACATTTCGTTATGACGATCAGTCGAATCGAGACATGACTGCAGTGAACCAAATAAATAAAACAATTGAAAACAATGTTCTGAGTAAACGTGAAATTATCAATCCTAGAATAATAAACTTACAGCAATTATATCGCATATCTTTTGTATGAAAAAAATATTGTCAAAATCAAAATTTTGCTCCAATGATCATCAAATTTAAATAAAATTCTATTTTCAATTGCAAACTAAATATAGCGGTTAATAACTAAACACAAAAATCAGATCAATTTATAATTAAAACATTTGTTACTCTTCAAACTTTTGATCAAATATTTTTCCCGATAAGAAACAACACTAAAAAGGGACTAATCTTTTATCATATTTAACACAATATTATTTATTTAGTCTGATCACAACAGCGGAAACACTCAATAATCAAAATTAACAACATGAAAACGCCATCGATCAACAAAATGTCTTCAAACAAAAAGAGTAAAAGTCTTCAAGGAGTCAAACAATGAAAGTGTTCTCCAAAGGGAAAATGGAATATGTGCACATCAAAATCAAACCCAAAAGCCTTAAATAATTCAAAACTAGAATTTGCAGAAAGTTGTATTCCAAAGGCTAATTTCCAAAAATCTTTTTAATAAAAACTTATATTCAAAAAATTTAATAAATTTTCTTTAAAAAGTTTAAATTAAACTTTTAGGTTTATTGCAATTTCATTTAATTGTCGATTGGGATCATTCAGTTTAATAATAGACATAAACATAGTTTTTAAGATAAAGCAATAGTTTTAGCGAAAACTCCGTATTTCGGAGTCATTGTAATAGATTTGAAATGTCGTGTAATGTCTCCCAGTTCTGTTTTCTCAGATGGAACCAATTTATATTTGATGAGTAATTTAGAGAGAGCTAATTTCATCTCAAGCATAGCCAATTGCATACCAATGCAATTGCGCGTTCAGACACCAAACGGCTGCCAAACCACTGCATTTATTATGTGCTTATTTTCATCTGAAAATGTTTGTGGATCAAACTTTTCTGGTTCTGGCCAAAGTTCTGGATCTCTAAGTAATATTATAGCAGTTGTGGCAAATTAGGATACCTCAAAGTATATACAAATATTTGTATATACTTTGAGGTTTCCTAATTTGCCACAACTGCTATAATATCACCGTTAGTCCCTAACATTAAAACGTCTCCTCAATTCGGTTAAGTGAAGAAAATATGCGCCCAAATTGCTACTTTGAGATCCAATTTTAGTGCCAAGTCCTTATGTTTTATATTTATTTCATCCAAAGAGTTTATTTATATAGATAAATTTGACTTAAAAGTTATATATTTACCTAGATTAATTTTATCTATTGTTAACATATTCTAAAACCTTAATGATTAGGTAAGTCTTATACCAAATCCACAGGTGGTGATTATTTTCGAATTTGATGCTAATTATATTATCTGCTAATTTTAATCAGAAATAAGAGCAAATTGCAATCAATGGTAATTAAAGCTAATTCATATTAACAAAGATCATCTTCTCTAAACAAAATAAGGTTTGTGGCAAAGACTCAAAAACTTAGACTAGACAATTCTCGAACAAATTTAAACATTGACTGTTGCAAAAGTATTCCAAATTAAGTGTTCCAAATATAAAACATTTTAAATGTCAACAAGTTCATTATAATGTTGAAAAAATATTCAGTCAATGGACATTCTCAATAACTTTTCATACTTCTATTGTGTTTCATTTTTTCAAAATATAAGTATAGTTTTTAGAAAAATACTTACATAATATGACTAAAAAATCGATTTTTACCACTAGTGAAGAGCATTGGTCTGGAATCCTGAGCTTCAAGCTCGAGTTTCTATGAGCGCAGTCCAGAATTGTTGAGCTTTGAGCTGCGCTTGTCCTTAGAGGCTAGGATCCAAACCGTGAGCTAAGCTTATGCTAAAAATTTTTAAAATGAGTAGTAATCTTTATAACAAGTAATTATCTCGTGTTATAATAAAGTATTTATGCAAAAAACAGATTAATTTCGATTTTAAAATTTGAAGAACGAATCCAAACTTTGACATCGGTGTCACTTATCGATAATTGTAAGTCTTCTCATTGTATTTCGCTTTCTTGTGAACACACTTTGATAACAGTTTCAAGCAATAACTTCATCTTATTTTTAATTAATTTTCAAAAATTATTTGATATTATCTTATTTTCGAATATTAAGAGATCTAAGTAGTGAATAGGAATATTACTTTCAAGGCTTAAAGCATTTCAAACAAAGTTACTGCATTAAATTTCAGTTTAAATTGAAATTTGTTTTGAAAAAATGAATCACAATTCAGGAATGCATCTCATCATTGAATTCGATAGATGTTATTAAATGCCTATTTTGCTAACATATAAGAAGCAATTCCATTACTACTTTACAGTTAATACTATTTTGCTTTGTTAAATAAATCGACTTGAAATGAGCTGAGCTTGAAGCTCGAGCTTATAAGCTCAAAGATAGCTAAAATTGAGCTTGAAACATAGAGCAGCTCAGCTCACAGCTAAATTATGCCCTTCACTATTTACTACAAAAAAGCGAAGCCTCAAAATAACATATAGACAATTTGGTGATATTATTGAACTCAGATATGATATATTCATTTAAATTAATTAGAGTATACAGTAATATAAAATACATTAAATTCAACGAAATCAATGAATAATTCATAAGATTTCAAAACCTTGTAATTTACATTAATGAGACCATAAAGTCGTTAATTACTCAATATTTCGAAGTAAATGATCCAAAAACTCATGAATAACAAACACATCATAAATTTATTCCCTGAAATTAATGAGTATCTTTCAATTAAAATAATTTTCTAATACAGTAATGTCCCGATAGAGTGATTAGATAACAACCAGTAGTTTTCACTGGTTATAACCGAATTTTTTAATAAACAGACCATTTTGAGTTACAAAAATTGGTTTTAAGATAAGAATATTACTTTCACTATATCGAGGACTCACTAGAAGGAAGTTTACTGTATCAATGTATTAATGTAAACATGAATTTTTGTTGATTTTCATTATTATTTCATTAAAATAAGGAATTGAATGGACTGATGCAAAAACAACCAAATCACTACTTCTATCCATAGGATATGTTAAATACAATAAGGGTTATGACTTAACATTTGATTGCATCTATCCATTCAATTATTGATTTTTATTAAAAAATTTAATTTCAGTCAGCAAAATTCCCATTGATTCATTATTCACTTATACACGACTTGTTTATATGATCATCTTCGACATATTGAGATTATTTTGCAGTCTTATATAATAATACTATTCCTTATGATATAGTAAGTTCTATTCATGAATTTCATTAATTAAACTTTTTGAAGTCATGTATTGAAAAATAATTTATAGAATCGGAAGATAGAAATATGAAATGTTTAATTGTAAAGTTTTCGTATTAACTACAAAGAACTTAAAAGTAAGGATTTGAATTGTGAATATCAGAATGAAAGTAACATATTTAGTAGAGAAGACATTTTGCAAAGTTTCATACAGACGCTTATTACGTCGATTCGGAAAATTTATTATCATCTTGTTATTTATTTATCAAGTTATAGACTTAACAATAAGTTATTGTGAATATGAAACTAATATCGATTTGAGGGCTGATCGAGAAATTGGACAAATGCCTGCTCTGACATTCTGTTTAGATTCTAATAAAGAATTGTTAGAATATGAGGCGATAAAATCGAAGAATCAAACGATTGGAGAGTTGATGAGCAGATCTATTAAGTGTGATTTTTATAAATATAAAAGTAGTGTTGCTTGCAGTACTTTGACTGTAATTGTGGAAAGTGTTACATCATCTGCTCACAGGTGTATCACATATTTTAGTCAATTATTGTACACAAATCATACAGTAATGGATTCATCCAATCAGATGATAGAAATTCCGAATGGAATGAAAATTTTCTTATCAATACATCAGAGTAAAAGTCCTCCCAATTTTTCCAAAGTTAAGTTGAGAAATAAAAATACTGGTATTAGTATTTTTACATATACTTCGATGAAAGAAACATTGCTGTCAAATCCTTATTCGACTAACTGTTATAACTATGAACAACATTCCATACACTCGAATAGTGATCGATCGAAAGAAGACTGTATTGTGAGATATTTTCAAAAAAGAGAGTTTGATCAATGTAAATGTTATAAAAGATGGTTTTATACTAGTCTTAATAATGAAAGTCTGAGAAATGTTTGCGATATTTCAGTAAAATGTGATGTAAGGGCAAAGTTTGAAAAGCAGTTTTTCGATAAGATTTGCAGAAAACAATGTTTCAATCAGTATTTTCGAAGTGAATACGATGGATTTATAAATCACGATATATTAAAATTTTCTCAAAAGTCGTTAATAACTCTTGAACCTCAAACAGTGTTTTTAATAAGTAAGGCTGGTAGAAAAGAAATATCAATAATCCATTCACCAAAAATGATTTTTGTTGAGTATTTGTATTCTATTGGAGGACTGATTTCTATGTGGTTTGGAATCAATTTATATCAGTTAACATCAGAATCACTCTCATGTATAATGTCCTTCAGCACAAATCTTTTTTCATTGATAACTTCGAGAAATGAAATATTCAAATTCAACTTCAATCGAATCAATACTTATAGAATACTTTCAAAATTGAAACAAATTGTATTAATTATTTATACCATAATGATGATGAACCAAATTGTAGATGTTTTCTCGTCTTATTTCAAATATGAAACACTAACACGTATTGAAATAAGTAATAGAACTGTTATGCCTAATATCGCGATAAAAATGGTACCACATATAAAAAATACTGATAAAATCATTAAAATATATCCAAATGCAATACATTCTTTCTGGGATGATTCGAGATTCCAACACAGTGGAACTAAACTTTTAGCAAACTTCTTTATGAGATATAATTACCATAAATTTCTCAAAAAAATGTTGGTTGATTACAAATTGAAACAATTCTACGAGATTACAGAAGTTGATCAAACGATCAACGCATGTGGTATTATAGCAAATGGAAAGTCAATCAATTGTACGAAACCTGAAATTGAAGTGGGATTTTATCAAAGTTCATTTATATTTTTAAAGTATAAATTTATCTTTAAAGATATTGATTCGAATTATAAGCCGGAGCACTTGGAGAAAATCTTCTTTGATTTCAAAAATACTGGTAATATCACTGCACACTTATACTCACCTGGCTCAGATATTAATCCTGAAATAAATGATTTTTTAATCCATAATGATATGAATTCTAAAATAATTTGTGGCTCTTATTCGACCATGAAAACCGATTCTAAAAATGCTTGTACCAATCAAAAAGATGTTGAGAATTTCGACCAAAACTATCTCGAATTTTGTCTAATCGATTGCTATTGGAATCGAGTCAATCAAACATATTCTTGTATTCCTGTAAGAGATAGTGATTTAGTCACTATCAATTTCAAGAGACATTTGTTGTTAATTGGATATAGATTTTGTAATTATACTATTTCATCAAATTATACACAACATAATTTGTTCAAACATGAATGCTCCCTAAATTGTAAGAAAAAGTGTGAAGTCATTTATTTCGAAACCAGAATGGAATCAACTAAATCGATGGCCAATGAAACAACTTTAGAATTCATACCTGAAACGTTGCCTCATCTGAAGTATAAAGAGATTTTAAGATCAGATTTCAATCAATTAATTTACAATTGTGGTGGAATTCTCGGGTTTTGGTTTGGGTTTTCTCCCATTATATTCACGGATTTTGTCTGTTCACTGACTAGAATTTTCATAATTCTCAAAAATCAACTTAAAGTCTTATATACATTGATCGAAGTCATTTTATTTAAATTGATCAAATATTCGAAATTGCTCTTGAAATATTTTAAAACAATTTCGATATTGATTTATTTAAAATTACTTTTACCAATTTTGACAATTTTAACACTTATATTTTACACATTGATTTATATGATCGCGGGTTACTTTTATTATTTAATGCAAAATTTATTCACATACTTGATATATATTAAAGTAATGTTAATATCAATTTATCGCAAGCATTGAGTCTATGTATGACAAACTAATTAAATAAATCTGTTCAATAAAATCTATCAATAAAATCAACGTGTTATGATTAAAATTTAATTTAATTTAATCATTAAAATTTCTAGATTTTATCTTTCAATAAGATACTTGTACAGTCTGTATCAAAAATAAATTCCCCGGTATTTTGTGGGCATTCTACTAATAAAAGTTAGCAATAATAGTAATCAGCAACTGAGTAGAAGAATTTAAGATTTGCCTAAACGCCAAATGAACAAAAGTTCCATATTAAGAATAGCAGAAACAAGTAATACTCAAAGGATTTATTTTGCTTCTATGGCTATAATTTGAAATAATCCCCATCGTCTCGAGCTTATAGCTAAAAAGGGCCTTAATTTTAGTTGACGTTTAGGCAAATCTTGAATTCTCTCGTTCAATTCAAATTGTTTTCTTGACTATTTTGATATTCTTATTTTCTTCAAATTATTCACTAGTAATGAATTCGTGAAATTTGGCGATATTTCCGAATGTTATGGACTAAAACTTAACGAATATCTTTTGATCAACTTTTTAAGGGAAGACACTACTCGAATAAATGTCATAATAGTCCTGATCTAATTATTAAGACGCTAGAAACGGAAATATCCTATTTTTGTCGATGTGATAAAATCATCGGAAATAGATATCAGGGCACCTAATGAGTCCATGATTGTCGAAAATAAGTATTTCGATAATTATGGACTCATTAGGTGTCCTCATGTCTATTTCTGATGATTTTATGACATCGACAAAAATAAGAAGTTCCTGTTTCTAGTGTCTTTATTAATTATAGTATGGTTCTTCAACATGTTCCAATCGATTAATTCTCTGTAGTGTTTTGAAGGTGATAGACAATAGATATTGAATAAACAATCTAAGGATATGCACAAATTTTCTTTGTTTCATTGATTTATAGTTCTAATTCTTTAATTTTTATGATTGAAAATCGAAATGGAAATAATTTAGTGAAACATATTTGAGAACTAAATAGAATTTTTGGAACAATAACTTGACTGGGACAATGTCTTTTATTTGTTCAACAAATGAAACAAATTGATAAATATAAAGTTCATTCCAAATTTAACATTGACTTCAGCCTAAATCAAACTCATTTTTACAAAAAGTTACAACTTTGAAATTTTCTCACAGACATGTTAAATTGAGATATTTTTCTAGCAGTGATTTCTTGTAAAAATTACTTTCAAGTCCTAAATAACAAAGCACAAACTCGATATTCAATAAATGCCGTGATAATATTAATGAACTCTCATTATAAGAGAGAACTAGCATCTTTAAAGCTATCTTTTACAAAAATTTGCTGTTACGTGACCAATATTTTTCACTTTTAATTCAATTCAATCACTTATAAAGACATAGAATAAAATTGAAAACTTTTTAAAATGGATGTTAAGATAGTTTTATAAAATTTGAATCAAAATATATTTTCGTGAAAGCAAACACTTCTAAGATTATCACAAAAGAATCTTATGTTACATTTGTTTTCGAGGATGAGTGACTGCTGTATATTGTGTTGTTAGAGAATATGTTATTATAATGATGTATTATAATTACTGTCATTTATTATTGTGTTGTTATTTTATAAGCTTATAATTAATATGCTCTTAGAGCTACTGGTTATTTATTGCAATCATTAATATATTCATTAAAAATCAAAGTTATTTTTTGAGTTAACTATTAGCACAGCACTAGTTTTCTACATAAGAAAATGCTCTCTAGGACGCTGGCGTTTTCCGCTTCTATAACAAAATCGTGCAAAAAATAAATATGTGTAATACACAAAAGTGTTCCAACTTTGATGATTTATGTGACGTTGAGTGAATTTTCAGTGTTATATCACTATTATTATAATATCATATTATAAAATTTAGTTCTTGGGACCTTATTAGAAATGTTCATTTATGCAATGAATATCGAATGAAGTGTAGTAAAGCGAAAAAGATCCCAGTTCAAATCTAGTTTCAGTGCCAAGCGATAAGTTTTTTCACATCAATTTGTCCAGCTTCAACATCTTCTCCACTATCTAAAAAAGCTCTTTTTCACCTATTGAGCTCTTCATTCGCTGAAGCTAATGAGAATTGACTTGCAACTACTCCCGAACATGACACGACATTTGAAGATTTCAAAATCAACAATAAGAAATAAATTGAGAACTAATCAGTTATTTAATTCTTTTCTCGTATAACCAAAACACTGCTTAGTATTTTTTAGAAGCGAAAACAAGTTTAGAAACAGTAAGTGAAGCCCTTCAAATTGATTTTTTCGTTCGATATGTCACTTGAATAACTCATGAAACCCGTCTTTCAGCACATCATTTCAGTATAGATAAATCGATCAAACGATATTTTCATTTAAATCAATAAAATTATAATTATATTTACATTTTTGTCATAAGACAACTGAAATTTAATTTTTTTTACATCAAACTGTAGCATTACTAATTGCAGATTTACATAATTTATGCGAAACAATTATTTCCTCTTTTGTTATTGTGTTTGTATTTTAGTTAAGACTCTCAAACGTCATATTAAATAAGGTTAAAATGAATTTCCATCTTTGAACATATTCAGTCGCTCTTCAAATGTTAAACATACTACTAATATATAAAAAGTTGAATAAGACTAATAGTCAATATAAAAGCCAAAATATAATTTATTAGTTATTAGCCAAACAAATTCATTAAAAGTATAAAATACTTAACACAATTAGCACAATATAAATAAAATTCGTAGTTAGTGAATGGAAAAAAACTGAGACAATAAAAACCAATAACAGGACCTGAAAGCTTCTCAATCAAACCTGAAACTTTTAATTTTATTGCTATAGGTGTCGATTTTCGAGCTATTATCGAATTTAGCTTATTATTTGATAAGTGGACTGCTTTTGGGACCAAAGAAAACGAATAATTAATAACGAACAGTACAAAAACTACTATCGTAGTTATAATAGTAGCCATAACTCGAGTAAGAGTATCAACTTCTCGGTGTATTGACAGTATGACGAGTAAATCCAATCCAGGAACAGAAACATAGTAGCACATAAAACCCATAAATTTGATGTTACCATTGATTCGGTCAACTATTAGACAACATCTATAATGATCACGGATTATAAATTCCAATAAAGATCTACGACCTAAGGAAATTTGAAATCTTTAGTTTGATTAGTAGAAATTGAAGCTTATTTTAAATGTTAATTTCTAAATGAAATTCTCTAAATTTAATAGATGTATCAATAGATTCTGCAATCGAGTGTCATTCAGATAAAGGAATTGTATGGATACTACACGTGCTAAAGCATACATGTATTTGCATACAAACGTGAGATTAAGTTAGATAAGATTAAATGTAAACCGAATGCAATAAGTCCTTTCAAATTAAACAATAGACATTAAGGGAAAAGAAAATGCCACCGGCTTCATCACTATAATCTCGATCCGTGACCAGTTCGCATACAATCACAAGTGCGAATATTGAGATGTAGGATCTGATTAAGTGCATTCGATATTAAGAGTAACATACAGATTGGAGTGATGATTGTGCACAACTGCTTTGTGTAATTATTAGTGATGTTTTAGAATTGTTTATAATTACCTATTCTCAAGTAAACTTCGATCAAATCATGTATTTGTTCGAATCTATACTTTATATATAATGAATTTAGGTAAACGTATAGGCTGAGTATAAACAAAATAGAAATCACGTAATGGATGCTAATGATGTGCACCACAAACCAAATCGACATAACGATAATAGAGAAATCCATTTCAGGATCAAAATAAGCGATAACCGTAAATATGAATACGTAAGTGCAAAAGACAAATAATGATGTTTTAAAAATAATTATCAATAGTCTAACAGCCAATTTGGATCTTAAAGAGAACTTTTCCAAATATTTATCATTCATTTGATATTCTTTTGAATTAATTATTTGGTGGACAACTTTTGAGAATTCACATTGATTTCTATGTTCCACAATGACCACATAAACTCCTTAATTTTCAAAAGTAAAAAGTCAGTTTAATTCTTATTTTTATGAATGAAAAGATAACAATCAAATTATTAATTCTTACCGACAATCGCAATACCTAAAAAGATGACGAATATTAACAAGTTCAATATATCAGCTCTAGGATTCAGATAAGTGAAGTCTCCTGTCATTGTCAAAACAGATTTTTCATTGTAAAAAGTGATGAATAAGCATTTCAATGAGAATATCCAAACACATAATTGAAGAATTAATATAATTAATCTTCTCTTAATCAGTCGCTTTCCTTTGGAACTATCGTCTATCGATTCAGAAGCTACTAAATAGTGCGACAGAGCAAATGATTCCAATATTTTCAAACCTTCACATCTATCAATGTTATTCGGTGTGAAATATTTCAAAACAATACTCATTCCTTTATAAATTTTGATTGTTAACTCCATATTATACGGCAAAATACTCAAATAATCTAGTTTTTCAAATTCTCTAATAAACTGCTACTTTTCGTTGTATATTCAAATCTAGCAGCAAAATAAGCTTATTTCGACCCATATGACTTCTTATATCTTTTACTAGTCAAATAAATAAAATATTATTTAAGTGGAGTAATAATAGAATCGTCTTTGAAAAACATCCAACACATTAATCAATTGTACTATTTCTGAATATGACTTCAATATATATTGTGCAATAATAAACAGTTTTTACGGCTTTCATGTTTATTTTAGATTGTAGATATTCTTAAGAGCAAACATTACCTATCATTACTTTAAAATAGTAAAGTAGGCGTTTCTTAAAATAAAATTGTTTACAACTTTTATGTGTCCTAAGTTTATAGTTACAGCGCAAACTAATTTCCACTAGACTACAAATAAACGTACAAGTATTACTTGCTTAAATTACAGAAGAACAAATATTTTTCATATTTTTAATCAAAAACAGCGATATTAGGGAAATAAAAACTATAAAAAGCAAGAGAAGTTATGTAATACAATCGTTGGTTTTTCTTCTTTCCTACTTTGTGTATCATTGTATATAAGAGAAAAGTTGTTTTAATAAAACACTTATTAAATAACATTTTTCATCTATTTAAAGTTTGTTAATAATTTAAAATAAGAGCTTATAGAAAAAGCATAAATAGAAAAATACGTTAGAAAGTAAAGCACTTTCTATCGAGTTCAACTCGACTCTTTGATGGAGAATCAAGTAAAATAAATTGGAATCTCACATTGAGGCCCCGATTTCAATTTATTCATTCCTGGAAACACGCATCACATGAGGATGAGAACACGAGGACTAGTTTCCATTATGTTCTCACTATTTTACCTTAGTTGTTCCAGAATATTTAGTTTAGTATATCCAGATAGTTTGCTTCAATATTGAATCAAGTTGAATCAATTTAACGATAATAACCATTCATATCAATATGTCGACAACTCGGATTTTCGTAATCCATGACAGTTTTGTTTGAGAATAATTATCTCTTATTTTTATACTTTTTATTATAAAGTCGAGCAACAAGCAATAGAAATCGATATAAGACTTATCAAACCCGATATAACCGATACAGTAGTACTGATTTGAATGTCGCTTAAAGAACTGCCGCTTTTACAACTTTGTAATGCACTTTTATTGAAACATAAGTAATATCTCTTATTACTATTCCTTCACAAAGATTATTACTTGTGTAACTCTTGTAAACACTTCTGTATCTAATTCAACTTTCGCTCGAATCACACGTTATCATATATTTTGAAATAAATTTATTTCAGTTTCCACATTCATGAACGTAGTCATGTTCGTCGTATTCTTTAATCAGAATGTGGTAACTTGTTAAAAATTTACTAAAACTTTCAATATACGGACATCTTCTCATCAATTCTCTATCATTAGTAATTTTAAGAATTGTTATCTTATTTGCAGAACTTGAGTGAAATTTTGTAGATATCAAGCAAAAATAAAACTGTTACAAGCAAGTGAACCTTTAAATTTAGTTAAATTATCAATAGTTACATATATTAAATATAAAATTAGAATAGATTCATTTTATAGAAATAATAATTAATGAAAAATGATTGAAATGCTTCAAATCCTTATAGAGGTTGCTATATTGAACATAATGCACTTGCCAAAAATTCCACTTTGAAGGATTCACCATATAGTATGCCAATTACTTAAAAGGTCAGGTTAAAATAGATTAATTGTGTAGCAAATTAGGTGCTTGGTATCCGGTAATTTTTGTATTTGATTTGTTTTAACTCCAATTAATATTTGCAAGTTTAATCGATTCAATTCTTAGTTAATAAGTTGACTAAAACGACATAAAATAATTGAGATATATCCTTTATTCTTGAAATGTGCTAAGCTCGCGAACGTACTCTGAAAATGTGCGTTATAATCACAGGCAACCCCATTCTGCACAAGGCACTAAAAGATAATAATCCCTTTTCATTGACGTAAAAATCAGTTCCGTCACAACCACCAGTTAATACTTGTGGATTAAGACCATGATTTTAAGTTTCAAAAAGTTCAAATAAAATGTTAATAATCATGAAATTAGAGTTAATAACTGGATTGCGAAGTAATCACAACCAGCAGGTCTGTTAGGATATGGTCTGTTCGACTGGCATTACAGATTTCAAAAATAATCTAGCAAATCATACAGTTATTCATTGATATGCTACTCTATGATGTGGCCTAACGGGTGGATTGACATCAATCCCGACCACATAATTTCGTCCGGTATCTTCTAATGCATATCTATCTTTATTTAGCAAAAATCCGATTCCTAGCACTATTAACACTTAAATCTGTGGCTATTTGTGTTTAAATATTAAAATAATGAACTAATTTGCATGAATTTTTAAAATTTGACAAGCTTGCAAACAAATAAAGGCAAAATTGTCCGCATGTTGAAGTGGCCCATTGGTTTAAATATATTCCTTTTGGTGATTGCTGCATTTAGAACATGTAAAGATATTGTATTTTATTTTTGTTTTAAGCTTGAAAATATAATTTTATTTGTTGTTGACTGCTTTAGATCTATTGTTCTAATGCTGTTAAACTTTATTTTAGATGTATATAAATGAATAAACATTAAGATGATAGGACTATTGGCAACAAAAGGATTAGACATTTGGACGACTTTAAAAGCTTAATCCGTCGCCCCAACTCCAATAATACAAATACTCAGACTCTTCTTACAAAAATATTTGAAATACCAACAAATAAGTAAATATTTGTTAAGTATAGAGAAAGAATGTAAAAGTTTAGAAGTTCAGTATACTTCAACCTTTACAAACATAATAGGAAATTGAGAACCAATCAGTTATTTTACATCTTCTCCGTACAATGAAAGTACAAAACACTACTTTACATGTTCACAAGCGTAAAGAAGTTTAGAAACTATTACTTAAGCTTTTAAATTGAATTTTTTGTTCAATTTTCTATTTGGATAGTTGATAGAACTCGTCTTTGTGCACATTATATCAGTACGTATAAGCTAATGAAACCATAGTATTATTTAAATCAATCAAATTATAATTATATTCATATTTTTGTCAAAAGATAATTAGAATATAGTTTTTTTTTAATCAAATTATATCGTTATAAATTGCATATCTACATAATTGATGCAAACAAATTGATCCCTCTTTAGTTATTGTGTTTGAATTGTACTTAATAATTGAAGCGTCATATCAAATAAGGTTACAATTCATTTTCATTTTTAAACACATTCTGTCACTCGTCAAATGTCAGAAAACGTATGACGTATAGATAGAAAAGTTTAATACGATCAATAATAGTCAATATAAAAGGCAAAAATATAATTTATTAGTTATTAGCCAAACAAATCTATTAGAAGTATAAAGTACATTGCACAATTGGCGCTGTATAAATAAAACTCATAATTAGTCAACGGAAAAAGATTAAGACAATAAAAACCAATAACAGGACCTGAAAGCTTCTCAATCAAAGCTAGTACTTTTAATTTTAATACTATAGGCGTTCATTTTCGGGCTATTATCGAATTTAATTTATTATATGGTCGATGGACTGCTTTCGGGACTATAGACAACGAATAATTAACAACGAAAAGGAAAAAAATTCCTATTATAGTTAAAATAATAGCTAGAATTCGAGTAAGAGTTTCAACTTCTCGGTGGATTGACAGTATGACGAGTAAATCAATTACTGAAACAGAGATTTAATAAAATATAAAGCCGATAAGTTTTATGTTACTATTGATTCGGCCAACTATTAGACAACATCTATTATGATCACAGATAATATATTCCAATAAAGATATACGACCAAAAAAGTCAAAATCTTTTAATTTGATTAATAGGAATTAAAGTCAGATTTCAAATCTTGATTTCTAAATGAAATTGGTTAGATTTTTAGAGACAAATCAATAGATTCTGCAATCGGGTGTCATTTAAAGGAAGAACTTTAATGACACTGCAAATGTTGAACCACATGGATGTTCACATGCAAACGTGAGTTCAGGTTAGGTAGGTTTAAGTGTAAATCAAATGCATTAAACTCTTTCTAAATAAAATAGTAGATATTCAGGGAAGAGAAAGCACACGCACACACCTACATCATCATCATCATCATCATCCGTGACCAGTTCGCATACAACCACAAGTGCGAATATTGAGATGTAGGGTCTGATTAAGTGCATTCGATATTAAGAGTAACATACAGATTGGAGTGATGATTGTGCACAACTGCTTTGTGTAATTATTAGTGATGTCTTAGAATTGTTTATAATTACCTGTCTGCAAGTAAACTTCGATCAAGTCATATATTTGATTGAATCTATACTTTATATATAGTGAATTTAGATAGACGTGTAGGCTGATTGTAAATATGATAGAAAATACATAATGGATGCTAATGATGTGCACCACAAACCAAATCGACATAACGATAAGAGAAATCTATCTCAGGGTCAAAATAAGCGATAATCGTAAATACCAATACATAAGTATAAATAGCAAATAATGATGTTTCAAAAATAATGATCAATAGTCTAACAGCCAATTTGGATCTTGAGAACTTCTTCAAATATTTATCATTTATTTGATACTCTTTCAAATTGATTATTTGGTGAACAACTTTTGCAAATTCAAATCGATTTCTACGTTCCATAATCAAAAAATAGATTCCTTAATTTTCAATATAATTATTTTAAAATAAGCTTTTTTCTTATTTTTATGAATTAAAAGATAATAATCAATTGTTAATGCTTACCGTCAATTGCATTTCCTGAAAAGGTAAGGAATATCAATAAATTCAGAATATCAGCTCTAGAATTCAGATAAATCAAATCTCCTGTCATTGTCGAAATAGTTTTGTTGTTGTAAAAAGAGATGAATAAGCATTTCAATGAGAATATCCAAACACATAATTGAAGAATTAATATGATTAATCTTCTCCTAATTAGTCGTCTTCCACTCAAATAATCACCTGTCGATTCAGAAACTACAAAATAATGCGACAGAGTAAACGATTCCAATATTTTCAAACCTTCGTATATATCGATGTTATTGAGTCAGAAATAATTGTTTAAAAATGTGCTACTTATCGTCATACATTTAAATCTCCCAACAAAATAGGCTTATTCTGATTCATATGACTATTCTTATTTTCAATAACTTCTAAATAAGAATCATATCGCTTAAGTGAAGAATGACGAGACCGTTTCTGTAGCAAATATTGAACTCATTAATCATTGCTATTATTTCTGAATGACTCCGAGATATATATTTATCAAAATCTTATTGAAGAAGTTATATATTATGAACCATTTCACTCATTAATAAATTATGAAATAAGTATCATTAATTTGGAAAATATCAACTAAGTGATTAGTATAAGATTATTTATTGATAATTACTCAATTGTGATGCAAAGCTCGATTGTATGAGAAATATTTGGATTTTATTCTTCATTTTGATATTTTTAATGATTTATGAGTTCATTCCATTACCTCCTTTTCACTTGCATTTATTTCATCAATAATTTCATCAGCAGCCTTATATATTGGATCTTCTCTGTTAAGATAAAAATTAAATATAGGTATATTCCTATTATCTTATAAATTACTTGTTTTTGCTTTATATCTCTGAAGACGCTCTAATAAAATTCATCAACTTTTGAACCCCAATAACTATTCAAATTTCTGGAATAGTAGTTATAAGTCTCTTATGTAAATCTAATATCCCTTCCCATACATTAATAGACAAATCTATAGTTGGATCTGTTACTTCGAATTCATGTAAAATATATTAAAGTTGAAAAGTAGAACTCATAAAAATAAGATGCCTTCATAATTCATAGGAGATTGCTCAGAATTTATCTAAAGTTTAAATACACAATTTTTAATTTCTTACTTAAGTTTTCAAGGTTTAAGGAAATGATTAGTATCAAATTTATTCAGAATTAAATTAAAATGCCAGAACACTATTTTATATCATTCAACAGATCTTATTTTACACTAAATAACTTCTGACTTTCAAATAATTTTTTTGAATACTGATTTTCAAAATATTGACAACTTCATTAAATTTAAGCTCAAAATAGTTGTTAAACTTTTTCGAATAAGCTCATAATTTTATTATATAAAATGATGAGAATAATTGGTCATTTTTTTCTTATACATGTAAGAATATGCATATAAAAAGTAACCAATACTTCTCATTATCCCATATAATAAAACTTTATACCTGTTCAAGAACTTCAAAATTTTTCTAATGAAAATTATAAGTTATCCTTCAAGAAATATCTAACTTATAATATAAACTTTTAAAATTAACGAGTTTCGAGAAAAAAATATTAAGTTTTGTGTTGCAATCGAGCAATCGTCAATAAGTTATATAAATCATTTGGTTAATCATTTTCTGAATTGATGACACTTATTTCAAATTTATTAATGAGTAAAAAGGCTCATAATATATATATCTTCCTCAATAAGATTTTGGTAATTCTCTACTTTGAGGTCATACTCAGAAACAATAACAATAACTAAAGATTTCGATATTTTTCGGAGAAACGGTCTACTTCATTTAAATGATATAATCCTTATTTAATAAGTTAGAGAAAATAATTGTAGTCATATGAATCAGAACAAGTTTATCCCGTTGGGAGATCTGAATATACAATGAGAATGTAGCAAATTTATAAAGAATTGGAGCAATTCGATTATTCTTTGAGTATTTTGACGTTGTGATTAATAATATGCGATTACCAATCAAAATTTATAAAGGAATAAATATTATTTTGAAATATTTCAGACCTAATAATATCGACAGATACGAGGGTTTGAAAATATTGGAATCATTTGCTCTGTCGAACTATTTAGTTGTCGCTGAATCGATAGACGATAATTTGAATGGAAAAAACTGATTAAAAGAAGATTTGTTATATTAAAACAAAAAGTATTTTAATTTGTATTGTAAACTTTCTATTTGTTATGAGAATGAAAGTAAAACTCTTATTTCGCTATGACTATAAAAGGTTATGTTTAGTTCGCTTTAATTGTAAAAGGAAATTCTTATTCTAATTTAATTACAACAGGGAATTAGTTGTTATGAGAATCTAATATTGGAATGCTTAAACATCCCTTTGTAGGAGAAATTTAATGGAAGAGGGAGAAGAGTTTGAACAAAATAATGCGACTAAATCTTGGTTTAATGCAAGAAATGAAGCGAAAGTTAACATTGAATTAGCTGAGTAAAAGTGGGCTGAACTTAAGAAAACCAAACTTCGAGTTCCGAATTCCAAAGTCGGGGATATATGTTGGACAAGAGACAAGACCATTGTACTAAAAATGCCGAAAAAGCTACAAAAGCCTCTCTTCGGTCCTTTCCTGATAGTTAAAGTATTGTCGGAAGGCGTATACAGAATAATAAAAATGAAGAAAAAAAGACAAATTGTACGAACTGCGAACGCAAGACTACTGTTTCCATACTTCGGTCCAAAACCAAAAAATTACGATGAATTAATGGAAAGAGTGAGAAAAGGAGCCTTTGAAACAGTTAAGAGACCAGAAGAAATAGAGATATGGGATGTTGAGGAATATAGTGATTAGTTAAAAATTATAGATAAAGACGAAATTCAACGAAAAGAGGAACAAAACGAACAGTTAGCTAATCAATATATAGAAGATTATAGTCAGGCCAACAAAGAGTTGAGACCTCAGGAAGACAAAAGTGAAAACGATTTCAGTTATCGCTCGGCCGAAAAATCGAGTAAAGAAGATACTATTATTTATGAATGGGAAGAATCAAAAAGCGAACAGAATAGATCTGAAAATAATTCAAATGAGAAGTTTTGCGACACTGTTAACGACAACGATAGTCAAAACATGCTTGAAAATAAAGATAACTATAAGAATATCAATGATATAAGGGAGGAACGTAATAAGGGCATAACTCATGAAGATAGTCTCGAGAAGTCACAAAAGATAGTAGTCAGGAATCGACCTAAACGTATAACGAGAAAACCTGATCGCTATCAAGATATACGTCACAAGTAAGCTGGAAGACTGGTTCAAAGTCAACAATTTCATTCACATATAGATTGAAGTCAAGTCAAGCCGTAAATATTTAAGTTTAATAGTAGTCTTGAAATGAATCAAGCGTTAATTTAATCTAGTCTAATATTTGGGTAACTTGATATTTTTAGATTTAATTTCAATATTGATGAAAATTTCATATGAAATCAGTTAACATTTTTATTAACTTAATTTGAGAATAATTTTAAATAATTTCCTAATTAAGCTCATAATTAAGAATTTAAATAACTTGTCAGTAACTAAAATATCAGGTTTTAATTATCAGTAAAGGGTTTCACTCTATCATATCCTAAGGTTATGCAAAATAATGATGTGGTTTGAGTGTCTCTGAGTGAACGCGGAGATTCATTCAGACCATGACATAGATATATCACAAAAATTATAAAGAGTGGTAAAGCTTTGTCGACTAGCAGAATCACTGAAAAAATTTTCTGATATCAGAAGCTAATTAATACAAACTAAAACAATAATAATGATGAGTGAGAGCAAAAGCGTTCAGATGTATGACGAAATTGTAAGATATAACAGATTACTTTGATATGATAGTAAGGAAAGCTGCAGTAATGAAAATTTTTACTCAATAGTACAGAACTTAGTTCTGTACTACTCCCTAAACCATAAAAATAAACTATTAGGACTTGTCATTGACTCAAAATCAATGACCTAATGCATTAGAGTTTGAAAATTGTAAAAGACTGATATATATAAAGAGTTTACATTAGAAAAAGTTTTTTTTGTAAGATCTCATGAGTGTCCGACACAAGTTATAACATATAAATTAATACAATTTAACATTTGTGATAATTTATTTTTGTGTAATGATCAGTGACTGATTAAATTTTTTTATTTTGATGCGACTCATAAAAGTTCAACTTATTCATGAACTAAATTTTCAGAGTTCGAGTTATTTTTATATATCATACTCATGACTCCTAATTATATTATAAAAGGCACAGTACTAAAGGTTTAAAGAGAGTGTAAGTTTGTGTGTGTGCTAGCGCTACGTTTTAATAAAATAACAATAGAGTATAGACCACATCACTTGGCGCAGTCTGCAAAGGATTCAAATTTTTTCCTTCGGACCTCTGACCAATTCTTAAACACTGGTCATTCAACTAATCGATCATCAAATAAAGATCTCAACAAATCTGAGGCTGATTCGCCGATTTAAAGTCACGGACCAAATCGAATATACACGTAGCCACCGGTCAAGACACAAGCCTACGACCCCTCGGAAGACACGCAAAAGGAAAGATAGAGTTGAATATGACAAAGTGACACGCCCTATATCATCAGTCGCAAATACTTCAAAAACGCCAACTATCTCTTCGACGCCCTCGACATCGGTATTCTCATCAAAAGTTCAAAGCAAACCTCTTACACAAATAGTCTCCTGAGTCAAACATGTCACATGACATCAAACTTGTTCTGTATACTGGGAAAAACAAGATTCTTATTGAGAACTGGCTTAACCTTTTTGAAGTTGTGGTCAACTCAATCAAGGAAGATAAGGACAAGATTGTGAAGCTCATGTCCTATTTAGATGATGAGGCTCTTGAGTTCTATGCAACTAAAATAGCTACAAAACTCTCAACCCTTACGTGGACTCAAACACGAGCTCTTTTAGAGAAAAGGTTTGGAAACACCACTATATCGCCTATTATCGCAGCAACACGAAGACGTATGACAAAAGCTTACACAGTCAAATCGTACTATGACGAAAAAATTTCATATCTAGAAAAGACTTGTCTCAGCGAAGAGCATATGGCAGATCAGCTCACTGAGGTCCTCCCAGAGCAGTATAAGCATCACTTTTATGCAGTGCGAGTCAAGGTTACTCTCGACTGGCTTTCAATCGCAACAAGGATCGAGTCAAACATAGGATCGGGAAGTCAAGTGTCACAGAAGACAACACATAGTAATCATTGTACAATAAAACATTGCAACAGGTCGTCAGCTGCAACAGAAGCGGAACACCACAAGCAACAAGCTACGAAACCGTTTCACAAACAGAAGTGTGGTAACAGACATGATAGACCTCGCACACCTTGTAACATTTGTCAAAAGAATGGTCAGACTGAGTGGCACTGGCATAGAAATTGCCCTAACCGCGCGACAGAACCAAATACTCAGAACATGACGGCGCCCACATTCTCTAATATTGTCAACCACACCTCACTGACTGCATCAACTATCAACGCATTTATCACAATCACTGCATCTATCGGAAGTATACACTTCAAAGCTGTTATTGACACGGCCTCAATAGTAAACCTAACTCCATACGCGTTCGTGAAACAGTTGAGACTCAAGATAGATCAAATGGAAAGTATATCAATACATATGACTAATGGTAGCACTCAAACCCTCGGAGAAGTCACTCTTGTTTTAAATGTGGGGAATATTACACAGGAGGTCAAAGCACAGGTTCTCCAGAAGTTCAAGTACACATTATTGCTCGGAGTCGAAATTGGACAGCTGTTTCCTATTCAAATAGATCTACAAAAACGCGTTGCATTTCTCAAACCGAAACCAGGATTAGGCTCCTCAGATTGTGGCTTATGTCATGAGTCATACACAGTAAAAGCAAAGATTGAACCTCCAAAAAGTTTAATGTGCATATTGGACGAGTTTAGTACTATTTTCGCATCAAGTAACACAGACTTGGGTCGCTTCAATGTAGAACAACACCATATTCGACTTACTGATGAATCATCAGTAAGTCGAATACGGTGTTGTTCTACATTGATGCTCAGTGATGATATACCCGTCGCTCTCAGATCGTACCGGCAATTCATCGTAGATGTTAATGAGACACAAAAGCAAGTAGAAGAGCTCCTCGAAAAAGGGCTGATACGCAAATCAACGTCACCCTATGCAGCACCCGTAACACTTGCTGATAAAAAGGATGGTACGAAGCGACTATGTATAGATTATCGGCAATTGAATAAGAAGACAGTGTCTGACAAACAACCGATGCCTAACATCGCCGATGTCATTGATTGACTACACTCTGCAAAGTATGACAAAACTCGACGTCGCCTGGGGTTATTGGCATATACCAATACATCCGGACGACATATACAAGACTGCTTTTGTCACGCAAACTGGGCATTATGAATGGCTTGTGTTACCGTTTGGCACAAAAAATGCTCCAGCAACCTTCCAGAGGGTAATACGCACAATTCTCGGCGATCTTATCAACAACGGAGTTCAATGTTATTTAGATGACATTGTAATATACGCTGAAACCCTCGAAAAGCATAATACAATTCTAAAAGAAGTTTTCAAGCGTCTAGCTGGTAATAATGTCAAATTTCGAAAAGAAAAGTGAGTTTGCGGTCAAATCACTTGAATTTCTTGGCCACATAGTCGGAAATAATACAGTGAAACCCCCATCGTCTAAAACAAGCAGTGCTTGAATTCCCGCAGCCAACAAACATTAAAGAAGTTCAACGCTTTCATGGATTAGCGAACTATTTACGGGAATATATCCTAAACTTCTCTATGATTGCAGCGCCAATCACTAAACTTCTTCGGAAGAAGACACCCTTCATCTGGTCTAATGAACAGGAGCAAAGCTTCCTACAGATAAAGAACGCAATGGCAAACGAACCCGTTCGTAAGGTCTTTAACCCAGACCTCAATTGTGAACTGCATACTGATGCCTCAACCATAGGTATAGGCGCTATACTAATGCAGGACAAACATCCAATTGGGTATTTCTCTCGCCGTCTCAGCGACGCTGAAACGCGTTATACGCCAACGGAATTAGAATGCATGGCAGTCGTGGAGGGAATAAATTACTTTAGAATGTATTTAGAGGGCTCCCCGTTCTCAGTGATCACTGACTACTCCGCACTACAATGGCTTATTAAGTTCAGTAACTCTAAGCGGAGGCTCTATCGCTGGTCAAAAGATCTTTCGACATACACTTTTGAGGTAGTCCATCGTTCAGGGAAGGATATGCAACATGTAGATGCGCTATCAAGAGCTCCAGTTGCACTTTTAATCTCTAAGAGTGACTTAATTGCTTCTCAACAGGCATCCAAACTTACACCGCAAGGCAGGCAATTTGTTAAAGAGGGTCTCATATCTGTTAATGTTCGTGGCGTAGCCCGACATGTCGTACCAAAATCGTTCATCAATGATCTGCTTAAACCTTTTCACGATGAGGCAGGACATCCAGGTCAGAACAAATGCATAAGGCACATAACCCGAGTATACTGGTGGTCAACTATGCATCGGGATATCAGGCAGTATGTAAAAACTTGTCATACATGCCAATTAGTCAAGTCCCCTTCTCACCCAACATATGGAGAACAGCAGCTATTGCCTACACCTGCAAAACCTATGGACTTGATAGCAATGGATACTGTAGTGATAGGCGCGTCAGCGAACGCAACTAAGGCCAAATACATTCAAGTGGTTATTGACCACCACTCACGTTATGTTTGGGCAAAGGCGACACGTTCGAACACAACATAAGCTGTTATAGAGACCCTGGACAACATTTTCAAAAATTTTGGTTATCCCAAACGTATTCTCACGGATAATGGAACCAACTTTACTAGCCGTATATTTAAGAAATACTTAAACAAAAAACAATATACACTCATCGCGCACTACCACATATCACCCACAAACTAATGGCGCAAATGAAAAGGCAAATCATACTATTGTAAGTGGGTTGCGTCTAGCGATTCAAGAGAATCCGAAGCTTAAGTGGTCTACACTTCTCGCACGAGTAGTTGATAATTACAACAATACTATTCATAATACTACAGGATTCACGCCCTCATTTCTAATGTTTGGTAAAGATAAGTTTAACACAAATATACCCTTAGATGAGCTCGACTTCAAGCGAAGAAACGCAGTGACGAATTTAAAGTAAAAACTAAAGCTGCATACGACAAAATTCATAAACCGCTACTTCTAAAACCTGGAGACTTAGTTAAAAAATGTATCCCTTCGAACCATCCGTCTAATACTAAACTCACACCTAAATACGAGGCAGTCTTCAGAGTTGTTTCTCAGGTTTCACCTGTGAATTATGAAATTATAAAACTGGGAGATGACTCGTCTAAAATCAATGCACATGTATCCCAGCTGGAACCGTATTTTCAACGATTGGAAACAGTTTCAGATGCCAGGGAGTGATGCGACTCATAAAAGTTCAACTTATTCATGAACTAAATTTTCAGAGTTCGAGTTATTTTTATATATCATACTCATGACTCCTAATTATATTATAAAAGGCACAGTACTAAAGTTTTAAAGAGAGTGTAAGTTTGTATGTGTGCTAGCGTTCCGTTTTAATAAAATAACAATAGAGTATAGACCACATCAATTTAATTTTATTAATTGTTCAAATATCAAGGGTTTAGTGTGTTAAGTAGCTAACAACGTAATAGACTCAATCCCGAGTCAAAACCCTACAAACAAGTTACATATGGTTCAAAAATACTAGTCTTCGCCCTCCGAGAGTAGATCGCATGTAACAAATATATGAAAAAAGAAATTTAGCTCAAACTCTCAAAAAGTTAATATAAAATAACTATTAAAGGATCGAATGGCAATAAATAATGTGTACAACAAAGTCGAAGGCAATTATGGCAAAAATCATATTTAATAGTCTCATTCATTATAGCTTTATTATAGCCTGATAACATTCTGATTACAGCGTAGCGCGAATGCCTTCACTTAAATGACACACAAATGATTATCTCTTACTCTGAATATCAGACGACACTATTACACAATGTTTTAGTGCCAAATTTGAAAATGAAACCTGTTTCAAATAAACTTATTTGATTTTGATTCGAGGCGCAGGCGCCACCTAGTGGTCAAATTAATGTCTATAATGCTGTTACTAACCCAAAACAGGTTCGGAGCTAAACATTTGACGTCACGCATTAGTAACAGAACAGCCATTGAGTACAGGAAACATTTATTTCCTAATGATGTCGTCGACGTAATAACGAGGTTTTCCTCGATTTCGTTTCACAGTTTCTAATAATTTTTTATTTAGATTCTCATCAAATGGTATTTCATTGATTAAAAGCCATTCTTTGATTTTTTTTGCGATTTGACGTCATTGTCGGGGCTTTACTGTACTGACATAGACCAAACAATTGTCATAAATTACGATACTGTTTGGGGAGACACTTGAGTCCCATAATCAATCCATTCATTATTTTTTGTTTCTATTTTTACTATTTTGACTCATTTTTAATTAAAAATCGCTTAATTAATCACAATTAGTATTTAATTTTATTCATAAGAATTACGACTAATATTTTCAAACCCTATTTATAGACATATCTTATGTATTCGTGCTTTGCAACCATTTTGTGGGAAGAGGTTAAGGCATGGCGTCTAATTTTTAGCTCCGAACCTGTTTTGGATCAGTAATATGACAGCATTACAATAAAGTCTTATCCTGTCTGAATGTTTTTTGCACTTTATAATCACTAAGTGCGTCATTTTTGTTCAGTACATGTCTATAAGAAATAAAGTAAATCAAAACTATAGATTTTTGTCATTTTTATAATCTTATCACAAGTTTGTAAAGTCACTTATTTGTCGTTTAAAGGAGCAAAATTTTCAAAATACAAGATCACTTAAGGTACAAATTTTTCTAATTGTCTTAAGTACTATATATTTAAAACTTTTTCAACATTAAGATGATATTTTATTAATTATTTAATGTTCAATTGTTTAGTGGTTTGTTATATATAATAATGATAATATAAAATAAGAAAATTGCTTTAACTTTGGACAGTGTTGTAGTCCGTATTTTTGGTCTGTGGGCCTAAAGTTTAAAATATGCTCTGATTTGTTGTGGAGAACACCTTTTCAAATTCAAATACCAGTTAATTATTTTCAATTCTCGGATTAATGTTCAACAGAAAGCAATTGACGCATCAAATAAATACGATCTCAAATTTTGTCGGATTTTTTCCAGGCTTACATTTCAATTTTGAAAAAATGTATGGTATGAACTATACCCCGTAGCCTCCCACCAGCTAAAGCTGTGAATATTAGGCCAGTTGTGTCAAATGAACTTCTTTATGGTAGTTTGTAGTCTACAGACTTGAATAGAATCTTTATCCATATAAAATGAAGATCCGGTCTCTCAATTTCCTTCATATTTTCGGTTCAATTGTGAAGCCATCGCTTCTGAATTTGTCAGAAATAGTTGTCGAACTTGTTTGATCCAAATATGACTAGAGAATTATCTAAAATTATTCTAAAAACCCCTGATTTGACTCTAATTCGAATGTCTAACTTACTAGATGTAGTAATATTCGCACAACTGTTACCCGTCACATTCTGTGTCGGAACATCAGTAAACTTGGTATTGCGGGCATAATATGTAGTTGCTGTCTAAACAGTAGCAGAATTTCAATTAAAATATCGTCACCTCAGTGCTATAATGCGACAACTCGGAAAAGTCTACTTTTGATAAATTTGAGTTCAAAGTTAAGAATTGAAATACCAAGAAACTATTAAAGCGGTGCAATTCATGATATAATATTTGATAAAGTATTTAGTACTTTTATAGTTGAGGAATATATAAATCCCGTAACGGTTGGCTTTTACTTTACCGAGAAGCTGGCAAAGCCATTACATACCTATATATTTATCATCAGTATCACTTGACAAGTGAAAAAGTCTCAAGCCACACCCATTTCCGACGAAATCCAAGCTCCGCCCACAAAAAAATGTGAGCTACGCCCACCAAAATTTCCCTGAATTTTTTTCCACATATGCTGGTTAAGAATATAAAAACGGATTCTCGAAATTCCTTCTGGGGCGGAGTTATGAGCATTCAAGTTTTCCTTATTTTGCTCATAAAAAACTACTTTAAATATTGTTTCAACGATAAGATTCAACGAATTTCATAAAATATTTAATGGTTAAATAGCTGCACACTATTTTTAAAATATATCTTATATATATCAAAAAGAATTAACAAAGTTTATGCATGCAAATCATAAAGTTCAATTATTTTATTGAAATTTACTGTACAAATAAAATTTTCAAGATTTAATGAGTATATAAAAATAAAGATTAAAAACTTAAGAAATTTTATCGACTTTGTTTTATTAAAATTTCCTCTGAAAAAGTGGTCATGAATTTTTGAATGTACGGTATTTATCATCTTAATTCCATTTATTTCAGTATCAGAAATATCAACCAGAATGACGATTTCTCATCTAAAGGCATTTTCTAAAAGACATGCATGCTTTATACCTATTCGTTGCTTTACCTTGCTTTCAGCTGACACTAGTTTCAATCAATCCTCCATTAGTTCCTAGGATTGGCTTATATTCTGACACAGAAATAGAGTATGAAAATAATTTAGATTTCGAAGTTAGTAATTAAATATGATAATCTTTCAAACATGTAAATAACTCAATACTTTCTAAAATCTAAAAACTAATTTAACTATAAAACTAGAATAAAGTACATAAAGTAAGCTGGATAAGTTTCTTATGTTTTTAATCTTAATATTCATAAGCATTAAACCTTGAAGTTAACATTGGCGTAATAGATACAGTAAAACGTTTTTAATATTCCAAATTTGTGTGCAGCTATTTAGCCATTAAATATTTTATGAAATTCGTTGAATCATATCGTTGAAACAATATTTGAAGTAGTTTTTTTATGAGCAAAATAAGGAAAACTTGAATGCTCATAACTCCGCACCCAGAAAGAATTTCGAGAATCAGTTTTTAATTCTTTATTAGCATACTTGGAAGAATATTTTAGGAAAATTTGGTGGGCGTGGCTCGAATTTTTTTGGGCGGAGCTTAGATCTGGTCGGAAATGGGCGTGGCTTGAGACTTTTGTTCGTCAAGTGATACTGATAATAAATACTTAGCTATATAATGGCTTTGCCAGCTTCCCGTGAAAGTAAAAGCCAACCTCGATGTGGTAGATGCACAAATTATACCTCGTTGGACTCGTCTCGACCATACGAGTCGATTGAGACCATACTCGAGGTCATCGGAGGTCAACACAAAAGTTCGAGTTTATTCGATCAAATTTCAATTCGATCAAATTTCAATTCGATCTTTATTTAACAAATAGAACATAGAAAACTGAAATTAAATTAAACATATGTGACCTTAAGGTCACTTTCATAGTCACTTCCAGACCATTTTCATCTAATATCTTCAATGTGAGTATGTTCCCAATGTAGAAACATAAATTATACATCGTTGGAATCTTCCTGACCATAGTATTCGAATGTTCTCGTACTCAAGATCATTCAAATTCATTTAACATCATTTGATTTTTCGACTTTGAAAGCTGAGTTTCGGGTTGACTCGAATACGGAGTGTATTTCGATTTTAAAATATATAAAATAATCAAATGATGTTAAATGAATTTGAATGATCTTGAGTACGAGAACATTCGAATACTATGGTCAGGAAGATTCCAACGATGTATAATTTGTTTCCACATTGGGAACATACTCACATTGAAGATATTAGATGAAAATGGTCTGGAAGTGACTATGAAAGTGACCTTAAGGTCACATATGTTTAATTTAATTTCAGTTTTCTATGTTCTATTTGTTAAATAATAATCGAATAAACTCGAACTTTTGTGTTGACCTCGGATGACCTCAAGTATGGTCTCAATCGATTCGTATGGCCGAGACGAGTCCAATGAGGTATAATTTATGCATCTACCACATCTGGAACATATTCGTCCATGTTTGCTATAGTCAGAGGGGATGTTATGGTAACTAAAAATGTCGTTGATCTTGTATGACCTTGATTTTATAGTATGTTATAGTTGATGATATTTAGAAAATCCAAGTAAATCCTCCACCCTATTTTTCCCTCCCATTCCTGAGATATTCATTTTTAAAGAGTTGCAAAATTAAACATTAAGCAATTATAGCTCTGTCCCCTAAATGAATTTCAACATAAGTGTTATACATGTTGAATCTGTGTGTCATAAGGGTTAAAATGAAATAATTTTTTGTGGGCGTGGATAATTTTTTGGTGGGCGTGGTTTTGAGTCGGTCCTAGAGGGGCGTGGCCAGCGACTTTTTCATTCCTTAAGTTATACTGATTAATAATATATAGGTGTACAATATCTTATTTTAAAAATTGGGACTTCCCGATCCCTCCCCTCAAACCTTCTTTTCTATGATTTTATGCATAAAATAATTTATTAGTTGTTTAAATAAAAAATTGAAAAAGCGAAATAAAGCACTGAAAATGTTGGCGATACTTATGACTAGTATATATTTTCATCACTGCAAAATTTAGAAATGAATAACATTTTTCAGACTAGTTTTAAATGTAATATTGATACTGAAATATGCATTAGTACTACAATAAATGATATATAAGTATAACAGAATGCTCATTAAAACCAATTGTACAAAGAACAAATTGTTTATGAATCTTATATTTGAAGATGGACTAGTAAAAGGAAACTGTACTTATTTTAAAAGTATTCAATCGAGACCTGTTTTTCTTCCATATTTAATGTTTTCTTTTTGTTCTAAATTTTAAGTGTCAACTAAGCTTAAAAATCAATTATATAATATTTGATAGCATTTAATGCTTACTTAAGTCACTCAAATCACCGAACTGACTCAACTTATTTTAAAATTTAAGTAACATATATAAAAAAGGCATAATATTTTAAAGAAACTTAGTATATTTGATGTTCTTTAATTATTTAGACTTTCTAATACAAGCGATGTTTAATATGTCTACAATTAACACAACTAAAATAGCAACAATGGTTAACACAACAAATCAGGCGATCGATGAAAGAATTGAGAATTTAAAAAAATGAGATATTCAGAGCTGTACATAATATTCAAACGCTTAGAAACTACATTGAAAAGGCAAAGAAGATCGGAGAATTAAATCATATTATTAATTTGAAAAATGAAAATCAGAATACACTTCTACACTTGGCTGCAATTAAAGGTGATGATGAAATAGTTGAGGTTTTATTAAACAATGGAGCTGAAGTTAATGTTACTGATATAAATGCTTGGACACCCCTACACTTGTCTGTTCGTAATGAGAAACCTGATATCGTGAGACTTCTTCTCGATAGAGGTGCTAACACTAATGCTAAGGATGATGAAGAGGGGACACCTCTACACTACGCTGCTCGTTACAATGAAAAACCTGATATCGTGAGACTTCTTCTCGATAGAGGTGCTGACACTAATGCTAAGAATAAGGGTGAGTGGACGCCTCTACACCACGCTGCTCTTAATGAGAAACCTGATATCGTTAGACTTCTTCTCGATAGAGGTGCTGACACTAAGGCTCAGCAGAAGGATGATTGGACTCCATTACATTTGGCTGCTCGTTACAATGAGAAACCTGATATCGTGAGACTTCTTCTCGATAGAGGTGCTGACATTAATGCTAAGGATGATGAAGAGTGGACACCTCTACACTTGGCTGCTCGTTATAATGAGAAACCTGATATCGTGAGACTTCTTCTCAATAAAGGTGCTGACATTAATGCTCTTGGGTGGAATAATTGTACTCCTTTACATCGAGCTGCTGAAAGTGGTTACATGGAAATTGTTAAGTTTCCCATTAATAAAAGGGCAAACACAGATGCTAAAAATAATAATGGTGAGACACCTTTACATGTTGCTGTTAAAGAAGGCAAATTCGATGTAGCTAAGCTTCTGATAGACAGTGGTGCTGATTTATTTATTAAAACAATTTCCGGTTACACATCGTTAGAGTTGGCAGATAAATCAGAATTAGCAAATCTTATTTTGGATAAATTAGCTGGTCTGAAAAATATCACGCGCCTAAATGCTGCAGTTAGATACGGTTCACCGAAAATATTGACACTTTTTATTCATGAAAATATAAATTCTAAAGATAGTAACGGTAATACACCTTTACACTGGGCAGTTAAAGAAGGTAAATTTGATGTGATAAGATTACTCATCGATAAAGGTGCTATAATCAATGCTAAAAATAATCTTTGTCGTACGCCTTTACACCTGGCTTCTGAAAATGGTCGCTTAAAAGTGGTCGCTTTACTTGTTCATAAAGGTTCTGACATTAATGCAAGAGAAAAGAGTAATTGGACACCTTTGCACTTTGCTGTTGAAAACGGTAACTTGAATGTTGTTCGATTTCTAATTGATCAAGGTGCTGATCTTAATGTTGAAACAAATATTGGTAAAACTTTAAATGATATTGCTATAGAAAAGAATTATGCGAAAATTGTGGAAATTATAACAAATGAAGAATTGCTGGATGCTGTGAAAACGGAAGATGTTAGTAAAATTCAATTCTCCATTTCTGAAGGCGCCGATATTAACGCTAAAGGAAATAATGATTGGTCACCTTTACATATTGCTATTAGACAAGGTAACATTAATGTGATTGAGTTTCTCCTAAATCATGGTGCTAATACTGAGGCTAAAACTAACTATGGATGGACACCTTTGCATGTGGCTTTAGGAAAAGACCGACTAAATATTGTTGAATTTCTCATAAACAAAGATGCTGATATTAACGCAAAAACTAACAAAGATTGGACACCTTTACATTTTGCTGTTCACAACAGTAATTTCAAAGAGGTTAAACTACTCGTAGATAAAGGAGCTAATGTTAACGTTAAGAAGGATAATGGTTGGACACCTTTACATTGGACTGCTTACAGTGGTGATCTCGGTTTAGCCAAAATACTTGTAGATAAGGGTGCTGACATTGAGGCGAAAGATAATTTTGGTTCAACTCCTCTCTACTATGCCTCTAAAGAAGGTAAATTGGATGTTGTTGAGTTTCTTGTAGAGAACGGAGCTGACACGAACACTAAGCAAATGGATGGTAGGACACCTTTACATTGGGCAGTCTACAATAGACATTTGGATGTGGTCAAATTTCTCATAGAAAAACATACTGATATTAATGCTAGTGACAAGAATAATTGGACACCTTTGCACTTTGCTGCTGAAAGAGGAAACTTGGATATAGCTAAACTTCTTTTAGATAAAGACGCTGTTGTTAATGCAAAAAATAAGTATGGTCTAACACCTCTGGCATTAACAGATAATTCAGAATTGATGAAGCTCCTTGTTAATAAACTAGCTACATTGGACAACGTAACACCTTTGCATGCTGCCATAAAATACGGAACATTAAAGGCAGTAGAACTTTTCATCAATACTGATATTAATACCAAAGATAAGCATGGCTCTACACCTTTACACTTTGCTGCTGAAAGAGGTAGCTTAGATATGGTCAGACTTCTTATAAATAAAGGTGCCATAGTTGAAGCAAGAAACAAGAATGGTCTGACACCTCTAGGATTGTCAGATAATTCAGAGATAATGAATCTGATTGTGAATGAATTAGCTACATTGGATAATATAACACCTTTACATGCTGCCGCCAAATACGGAACATTAAAGGCAGTAAAGTATTTTATAAAAACGGATATTAACTCTAAGGATAAGCGTGGTGCAACACCTTTACACTTTGCTGCTGAAAGAGGTGACTTGGATGTTGCCAGACTCCTCATAGATAAAGGTGCTGACATTAATAGTAAAAAAAAGATTGGTGAAACACCTTTACATTTGGCTTCGCGGTATGGTAAACTTGATGTAGTAAAGCTTCTTCTACATAGAGGTGCGAACATTCATGCTAAAGGAAGTCAAGATCGGACGTGTTTGCACTATGCTGCTTTGAATGATCATTTAGATGTAATCAAATTCCTGATTGAAAAGGGTGCTGACATTAACGCTGAAGCATATGGTGGTAAAAAGCCATTGGATATTGCCAAGGAATGCAAGCACAAAAATGCAATAGAATTTTTAAAGCAACAACAGGAAAGAATCAGTACTTCTTTTGCAGTTACTAAGCCAATTCGTAATCGTCGTGATGTTGAAATTGTATCAAGTAGAGCACCAAAGACACCTTCTTTCATAAACGATTTGATTGGTTGGGCAATTAGTAGACTGTTTAGTCAAAGTATTCCTGCCTTACCTTCTAGCCAACAACGAGATATCAATCAAATCTCATCAGATCTTTCACTAATTCAAATCAATGGTACAATATTACTTCTAGATGTATTCATTAGAAAAATCACAAGCCAAAAGTACATATTGGCCCAATCTGTGTCCTCATTAGAAGTTCAAGTCAACGCGTTAAGCATTACAGAAGAATTCAGAAAAGTATTGAGTTCTATTAGTAACATGCCAGCAGATGAACTGATTGACCTTGCGGAAGTACAATCAGATATATATAGAACTATTATGAGTGATAGTGGTAACAAAATTCCAGAGATATTAGTATCGTATGTAAAAAAGCTTCAACAACGTTGAAACTATCACAAAATAAAATTCTGGAATGCTATCTGAAATATCGTCATTTTTAAGATAATAATCTTACATTAATGTATTAATGGATAAACGAATCATTCACTATGATTACCAAAACTGCTTGAAATACAGATAATAAATATCAAACATGTTGAAGAAGCATGTAAGAAAATAAATAATTGATTTAATTTTACTATATGGTATTGTGTTTACTATTACATAATTATTATGTAGAATATATCTAAATGCTAAGTCCTAATGCTAGCAGCTATATATAAAAACTTAAAATATGAATATCGTTCAAACTCATGTCGTCAGTCTAGTGATAAAAATTGCCAACTCGACATTTTTCAGAAAAAGGGGTTAACTACATTTTATGATAGGCAATAGAATATGTTTCAAACTCTGAATTCGAATTTTAAACATTACAAGAATAAACCAACAATATACAGTGCAATTAAGTTCTATCTTTTTTGAGAACGAAAAGTTAGTGCTATAAAGATTCATCTCATTTAAATGTTTCCTAAGATTTTTTAACATTGTGTTCATAAGAGAAAAACGATTTCAGAAATTCATTTGAACGCCCGCCCTTTCAGTTATCTTGTGTGATTTCGCTCAAAAACAGTTAGATGATTTTGGTAATGTTTTAGATTGTTGCAAGACCTGGAATAGGGTGAAATCGATGAGTAAAGTTTTCATTTGAATGACTGTAAAACTCGTTCGAAACACTCAGCATCATATAGCGAAGGAGTTTTTAAAGAGTTGTATCAACAATTTCAAAGATGAATAATTCTTGAAACGTTCAACTCGTGTGCTTAGGACTTATACTTCTGGAAACTGTGCGCAAAAACCCCTGAAATAATGCGCATATCAACGATGTGCATCGTTGGACCTATTGGAAATTTCATAGACCAAATGTTAAATTTTAGAAAATTTTTTCTGCGGAACTATACTCGTCAAAAATATTAATATTCCAGTCCAGGATGCGTCTCTATATTTGCCATAGTATCATATATTCAAACGTCTTTATCCATGCACAATTGATGACCTACGGAAAGTAACCAATGACCACTTTGTATTCAGATGGCCTACGCGAAATAATCGATGACCATTTTGGAATCAAATGACCTATGGGAAGTGGCCGGTGGCCATTTCCATTTGACCATAATGTGAGCCCCGGATGCACCAAATTCGGGGCTTATAACAATCAAAGGTACTAAAGCCGAACTCGTCAATGAACATCACTGTTAAGATTTATTAGAAATATATAAGCTTATGTCTTTTGTATTAAATGTGTAAAATTATTTGAAGTTATTGAACTTCAAAATAAAATATTCTGAGAAATCAAAATATTTCTCATCCAAATTTAATATTTGCTTTTCTTCTAAAATTAGCTCATTAAGTTAATTCTTCATATTGCGAATATATAAACAAAATACCTCACTCTTAACCTGATTTGCATATAAAGGTCTACATTTTATAATTCTAAGTTCAGTCTTTATGTTGAGACACGTATAGTCTGACAAAATTAAGATTCTCAGTTTTTAGGGTTTTGTAGTAGTAAAAGTTGATGGATTTTGATGAACATTTTTTTGATTATACTACATGTTGGGACCGACATTCACGTAAATTGGCGTTCGAATTGCTTTAAAGATAGGTGAATTAAGGTCCGCGAAATAAATTTAACAACTGACGATTTTCTTGAATAACTTTTTAATTATAAACTTTAGGACATTGAAATTTACAACAGTTATATATTTTAAAAATAGTAAAAATATTATGAAGAAAAAAATATTTTTCATTGCATCTTTCCCGAGAAAAATTTTCAAAACCAATTTTTAAGTGCGAAATAAATATAACAACTTTTCGAAAAACTGAACAATTGAACCGATTAATATCCTATAAATTTACCGTTTTTTTCAAAACTTCGATTAATCTCTTATTCATCGAGTCAGCCGAAGTTTTCAAAGCTGAATCAGGAATTAAATCCCAAGACTTGAGGATTTCAACCCGAAGTTCGGCCACCGTTTCAAACTGGCGGCCGTTGGCGTAAACCAGCGTAACCAATTGACCCCATAAATTTTCAATAGGGTTCAAGTCTGGGCTCTTCGATGGCCAAACCAAAACTTCAACATCGTTGGCCAGAAACCATTCCCGAGTGGCTGCCGAAGTGTGGATCGCGGCATTATCTTGCTGAAAAATCCAATTTCAGCCACCAATCAACTCCCCATAAGGTAGTAAATGGTCATTTAGCACACGGATATAATCTTGAGAGTTTGCCTGACCATTTAGGAAAACTATTTGAGTTTTACCACCGAAACCGAAGCCAGCCCAGACCATCAAAGAACCACCGCCTAAAGGTCTTTTGGAAAAGTATTGAGGTTCTTTCCTCAAGTCATGCCAGTAAAACTGGTTACCATCAGGTCCATCTATATTAAATTTTTTTTCATCGCTAAAGATGACCTCGCGCCATTTTCGGTCCCAAATGATCCTTTCGGTAGCCCATTGAAGCCGAGTTGTTATATGCTCCTTTTTGAGCTTCGGCCGTGACTTCCTCTTCTCATATTTAAGATGAGGTGATGAACTTAAGATTTGTTGGACTCTTCTGGTGGACAGGGCAATATTTTGGCTGACTCTGATTTGATTGGCAGTTTGATTTTCTTTCATTCCGGCCGAAATCAAGCGTCTTTCGGCTCGGGCGGCCATATTCTTCCGGATTGGTCAGAAATCGACTTATGACCGACTTATCGCGACCAACCTTCCTCGCGATATCGATCAGTCGGACATTCATGTCCCGATAGGCAAAAATCTGGCCACGCTCTAAATCAGTGAGTTGATGGCGTTTCGGCATCTAAATCGGTTTTTTAAAAGTTGGCTTTTGTTAATTAGCAATTAAACACGAAAAACTTACCTTAAAATGTGTTTAATTGTGTTTAAATTTCGTAAAACTTATAAATTTATTGATGTTTATACTTTAAAGTTAAAAGTTGTTATAAATATTTCGCACCTTAAATAAAGTCATTTGCGTTTTTTGTACGTGTTTATTGAACTTTGAACCTGAGATTTTGTCAACCCATACCTTTGAGTGCTATTAAGCTATGGTCAAAATATTATTAAGATTGGTTAATCCGTTTCCGAGTATTCAATTTCACAATCAGTTGTTAAAATTATTTCGCGGACCTTATTCAAGTAAATTTCGTCAGAAGAATTGGATGAGAATTTTTAAATTCTGATGAATGGAAACCAAACTAGACAAAAAATGATTAGATACGTGTATTTTGTTTCATTCAAATATCGTTTGTGCTAAAGTTACTAGCCTAAATACTCGCCTTATTTTTCAAAAAGTCATAACTTTTATATCTGAAGAGATAAAATCATGATCTCAACGTCAAATTGTAGATAATTTAAAAATCCATCAAAAAATTATCAAGAATTAATTTTGCGTAAGAGATCCCGCAATGAAATAACAATTCATTCCTTTTCAAAGTTTATGTAGCCCTGAAAAGGGCTGTTTTGAGTCAAATGTTAACTCAGTACCGAGTCACATTTCCATCTCTTCGAACAACTTCTTGCATTCTAGATGGCATAGAATGAATCAAATTGAACAAAAATTCTCTATTGTCTGATTCTATATTGTTTGTCATCGATTACTTTCCGTAGGCCATCAGAGTTGAAATTGGCTATCAGCTACTTCTCGTAGGTTAATTGAAGTTAAAATGGCCATCGACTGACATCCTTTGGTCAATGAAGTTTGAAATGGTCATCTCATATTTTGTGATCAATTATGTTTTAAGGAATTGGGGTACACTCGCTTTATAGCTGTAACGATTCAATATATTCGAATCATATTGTATATTATCAATACAAAAGAATTTGCAAGGTGAGAAGTGAGAAGTCGGCAAACATTTCACAGCCTTTATAAGGCTCAGAATATTGATTACCTCTAGTTATTAATAGTTAGGATTTCTGCTCTCATGAAATTGCTTTCATTGCTATCTTTAATTCACATGGCATTTACTATTAGAATATCATCTGTTACTGTTCTGATACGAGCTTTAGTAACATTATAAAATCTTTTATCGCATAAACTGCACTTTATTTACGTAAATTTGAATCTTTTAACATTCTATAATTTTATGATTATTTTTAAATTAAAGATCTTATAAATAAAAATTAACAGTTTAATTACACAAATGCGGAAATACTAAATTTTTATCAGTTTACTTCCATCTTATGAACTATCGATCTAATGATTACTTATTTAACGCATTAATTTTACCAATTATTAATGTGATAATTTATAGGAAATATTAATAACTCTAATCTTAATAGTTTGTTGGAACGACAAAACTGCCGGTCTTCAAGTACTTATAGCAAAAATAACAGGCGATTATCTGTATGAAGATGCTGTCGAAGCATATTTTCCTTAACAGATACAATATCCAAGTCACCAAAAGTAATGATATATTTAAACCAATGGGGACCGATTTGACATGCGACCAACGACCACTTCTTCCTTTATTATTTTGCAAGTTTGTCAAAATTTTAAAATTCATGTGAACTAATTGAATAATTCAATATTTGAACCCGAACAGGCCGCAGATTTAGACATTAATAGTGCTAAGAATCGGACTTTGGCTAAAATCCATTAGATTATGCATTAGGCGATAACGAACGAAGTTACATGGCCGGGATTGATGTTTATCCACCACATAGAGCAGAGTACGATTGAATAATTATACTATTTGCTTGGTTATTTAACATCTATATCGCAAACTGAACAGATCATGTCTTAACAATCCTGCTGGTTGTGATTACTTCGCAATGGGAAATGCCGGTATTAATTCTAATTCTATGACTATCAGGAATTTTATTGAACTCTTTTGGAACTTAAAATCAAGGTTCAAACTCACAAGTATTAATTAGTGCTCTGGTTGATGGTCCTGACCGAACTGATTCTTATGTCGATAAGAAATGATTATGTGCACAATGAGATCGCGTGTGATTCTAACGTAGGTTCTCAGAGTGCGGTCGTGGGCTTAGCACATCTCAAGAATAAAGGATATATCTAATTTTTTTTATAAGTCTAGAATTGATCTATAAATACGCCCGAATATCTACCATAAAGTATAAGATTGTAAGTTTATTGAAATTTTATTTTGAAAACTCAGACTCACTAATCTTAACTGTATGTAAAAGTGTTATTCTTAGTTTTGAGCGCATTCCCAATTAATACGTTGTATACGAAGCCATAAATCTGGGTCACCAAACTGAAAAAACTCTGACAATTTCCTAGAACAATTGGACGACTGCCTGCAAGAAACGGTTATCTCTAAATGTATAGAAATGAATGCATTTTTACAATTAGCTTAAACAGCGTAATAGATATCAAAAGTATATAATTAAAAAATGGTTTTATTATTATTTTATTGTAATTAATTTTCAAAATTTGACAAAAAGTTTAAATAAAAATCTCTATTTTTTGATTTTAGATATTTTATAAGGCTCATAATATCTTTATTTTCTCCTTAGAAATAGTGGACTTTTGCGCTTTAGTTATGAATTGAAAAAATTTTAAATATTATTTATATTAGTACTTAATAGGTCTATTTTTATGGAACCAGAATCAAAATATTCAGAGAAAATAACATCTCCGTTTGGCTCATAATCTATTCTATGAATTTTAGTAATTTTACGTTAGAATTAGTGCTTTTATTACAGTTTTGCTTCAAAGTAATGCATCCAGAGATAACCGTTTCTTACATGCAGTCCTCCATATATATAATTGACACAATTTATGTTCATACCGTAGACTTATAATTAAAGACACTAAAGACGGGAACTTCCTATTTCTGTCGATGTCATAAAATCATCAGGAATAGCCATCAGGACACCTAATGAGTCCATAATTATCGAAATACTTATTTTCGGCAACTATGGACTCATTAGGTGTCCCAATGTTTATTTCTGATGATTTTATGACATCGACAAAATAGGATATTCCCGTTTCTAGTGTCTTTACTTATAAGAGAATGATAGAAAGATAGAAAGAAGCAGCGATATGAGGCAAGTTCCAAAAATATGCCGAAAACGAGTATTCACTTAGTAATTATAGTAAAAAATTCTTTCCCTAATGTTTGGTATTCCTGAGGATACATTATTGCGTGACATAAATATGTTTGGCGTTATTCAAGCATTTCAAACCTGAATTCGATACATTTTATTTATTTTAAACTAACAAAACGAGATATTATAAAAACAAAAGATATTTTACAATGTCAGTACTTACTAGTGGTGAATCTGGAACGAAGAGAATACCATACAATATTTTTCATGTTGTAAGTTGTGCATTAAGCCTAGAATTTTAGTATGAGCACAAATCGCAGCATAATATGGAACTGGTTCAATGCACAACTTAATATTAAGTTATATTTAGTGCTTGAAAAATATCTTTTTATATAAAGTTTCGGTACCATTTTAGATCATTCGTCATATCATTAGGTGATATTGAAAATAATTTTTCAATTTATAATAAATTCATTCCTTAAAATTTGAAATTCTTTTTGTAATTATTTTAAAAATATCAACGTTTAATCAAAATTGTCAAGAATTTTACAGCTACTACTACAATACTAGTAACTCAAAGAAAAATTACGTGAAAGATTCATATTTAAGGGCAAATATGTATTTGTATTTCATTCCACTAATTATGCTTGATTTTAAGAAAATATATAGCTGATTGTTGAAATACAATGGAACTCGATTGTTGGCAAAATCTTCTAAAGAAAACGTCATTCATGAGTTTGTATCTTCCTAAAGTCTTCGCTTGAACGTACTTTCGTAGCCAATCACTTTCATCATAATTTTGCGCTTATGTCCCAATCGAACGCAAACTCAGAATTTTTATTTTCCACATTCTGTATAACAGAATTTTGAAAATTTCTCACCATGTGACCCGCTGGAACTGATCAGATGATTTCCATAAACATAATATTAAACTTTCTGACTTTGCGGCCTACTAAGGGTCCGTGAAAGTCAGTTTGAAAATCTCCACCATATAGTTTAGTATAGTTTCTACATGATTTAATCATAGTATTCAAACTAGCGTTGAAGAGTTATGAGGAATCGTTATTTTAGTGGCTGCGAGAGTTGGTGGAATTCTTTCCAATGAATATCTTTCGGTCTCGTTCACTGATCTATTTTCTAGCTTTCTATCATAACATGATTTCGGTAATCCTCGATCCAAGATCGATCGAAAATCAGAAACCTATTAAGAATTTGGATAAAAATTGGCAATACCTTAAAAATTTATTAATATCTAATAAATAATAATGAACATGATGATCAAATAAGACTAAGTGAAACATTACAGGAATACAATGTAAATTGAACTTTTGAGTTTGAATTGTATTTTCTTAAGAAACTCATTTATTTATTCATTGACTACTAGCGTTTTACTCGATCAATCATAGCTTTTTCAACAGAAGATGAAATTTGACGACTAGTTTTAGAGAAAAATTCCTGAATAAGGATCAAATTTGTTCGAATTCATAAATCTAGGTGAAAATCCTTAAATAAATCAAAAACCCATTAGGTTTGAGAGTAGGTTTCCGATTGACTTTTGGAATTAAATATTTATTATAGAGCTACTAAAGATGCGAAAAAAAATATTGCTCCTTTTTTGTTCATTTAATTTTAAACCACAGTTCGACACAGTAGAGAGATGTTAAGAAAATTGATGTAATTTTAAAATGTAATTTCTCAGCTTTAAAATAATATATCATGAAGTATTAAAACTTTTATGAGGCATAAAGCGTGTTGACAATGCCTTTAGAACTAGATAATCGTTTAAAGGTTCAAATATTGCTGAAAAGTGAAATTACTGATATAAAATTTAATCAAAATACAGCTTAATTATACGTTAAAACTATTCAATGCATTATTAAACATATCAAATTGAAGGTATTCAACGTCGGCATTAAAGCCTCAGACTTCGAAAGTATACGAGAAATGATTGAAATAGCTTATCAAATCATTCAAATTAGTCGAACTAATTATAAAAGATAGACAAGAAATTATGGAACCGGGTACTGTAGATAAATGAATTGCTAAAATCCAAAATTTTGAAATACCTTTGATCCCTATCTTCCAACCCATTATAATGATTGAATGTCGTACTTCATTGTAAAATAAGTTAAATTAAAGGGCCTAAAGATTGATTATTAAAACTATGCCTAGTTTATACCCTTATATATGCTTAATAGCTTACATGAGTTTCATTATAACCTAAGATTCAACAAAGAACTTATAACTAATTTTTAAGGAACTATATTTTTGTCCTCATCACTAGGTTTCAGTCTTATAACTATTATAACTAATTATTTAACAAATAAATATAGATTAAGTTAATTGCTCTTAGAAGCTATCGATTCCGTTAACAAACTTTCGTCTGTGTTAACTTCGGTAATGTTTCACAACGAGTACGAAAAAGAAAAACAAATCTGGGATATCAAATCCAATTCTAGTGAATCGAAGGGTTTTTGATAAATATTTCATTTTGAAAGTCAGTGTATATTAACGTCAACTTCAATACAACCAAGCAACGTTTACAAAACAATACTATCAAACTTTCTTATAGTATAACATAGATTTGTCATCAATTAATAATAAGACTATCATTTGTTGAATTCCCCTAAGACTTAGCTGTGAGAATGCTCTAATTGAAGATCTCAATACCTAAAGTTAGGTCTGCAAAACTTACATGGAAATTACTGCTCATAAAGCAGTATATGAACGGATTGAGAAATGTGTGAAATTGTGACAAAAGATGAAATGTAAAGAATAAACCAAAATATAGATAATAATGAGTACGACTTTTAGGATTACGCAAATCTTGAAACCACCAAATCGTCAAATTGAATATTTGTATTGGTAGCCAACAGATCAGAAATACCGATACGAGTGTTAGCAGCATTTTTACAACCTGTAGATATTACAAACAAATTGTTTTGTTAGTACTATTGCGAAACAAAATAACAGAAAATCAATTTTATAGAATATCACATTGTCATCGATTTTTATTTTCTTTTATTCTGCCTGTTTTTTCGATTTAAATTGTCTTGAACTAAATATTCGTGTAGTTTATGAAAAAATCTTGCATTTAATACTCTTAAAGCATCCACTGATCAGTACTTGTTATGAAGGAATCTCTCAAAACCGATATACTTGAAGGTCGATAAAATAACTTTCTTTAACTCTTCAGAACAAAGTATAATTCACTAAAAATAATGATGAATAAAATTAAGAACGTTCGTCATTTGATTATTAACATTCGAGGAACCTTTGACTTTATCAACTAAATTCTATATAAGTCCCTTCAAACTTTCTTATCCTGCAGACCAGCGTTAGGCTCTAAGGATACAGTTTAAATAAAAGATCATTGAAGGCTTACTCTCTACAAATTATGCGAAAAATTAATTTCAACTTTCATAGATTGTGAAAAATCTTCATCGGTTTCAATTTCAGATTAAGTCTGGTATTCATAGAAATTTTGCTATTTTAATAGTATTTGAAAATTTATCCATATTATAATTTGATTTATGCTTTTTCAGCAAACAAACTATAAAAGAAATGGATTACAAGAATCTATTTAATTTTTTTAAATACTATATCATTGCACTGAGTTTACTTCAATAATTCTCAAAAATTTTGTTGATAAAAAATTTCCACTTTGAAGACCGTATGAGATCTATGGACTGCAGCATGGCAATAAAGAAAGTTTGTAAGAAGTAAGAAAGCTAGAAATCAGTTTTATAAGAACAATCTAAGAATATTACTATAAGTATTGATAAGTTGTTTTAAACGATGCCTTCATTCCAGTAAACTATCTGTAAACCTAATTCCATTCGGGGTTTTATTAAGATCTCAAGCTAAATTCCCAATTTCAATTAAACATTGCCCCAGGAAAAATCAAGTTTGAGCTTTTCTTAATTCTTTGTGATTCCATAGTTATATTCCTAGCCAATGCATAAAGGAACAACGAGCTATTCACGTCTAACTAGTAATAAATAAAATTGAGTTGAATATACACCTAACCTAATTAATACCGATCCTAACAAATTGGAAGAAAAATTAATAAAATTTCTGAAAGATGCTAATTAAGTACTAAACAATAATGATTGATAGCAAATTAATAGTACCTTAATCTTGACCAGATGCTGTGCTCTATCTCTAATAATATGTGCTTCTCCAGGCTGTATATGTCGGAGAGTTTTAAAGCCAATCGATCCGTAAAGAAATGTAAGAGCAGTAAACGGTAAAATGAAGGTGATAACGAACAAGAGAGATGTATATAACATGCTGATTAGTTCTCCTTCCCATTGTTCTCTGCAATCATATAATTCTATACCAGCATAGACGAAAGGTTCGGTTCCGGCGTAATGTAATAGCGGTGATGATATTGTCAGAGACAATATCCATATAATACTTATTATGTAAGTTGTGTGAGATTCACACCACCAGCAGTACTTCAATGGGTATACTATAGCCATATATCTGTCAAAAATTAAGAAAATTTTAATTAAAATATATTTCTGGTTTAGTGGGTAAGATCAGGACTCAAGGATTAGAAGTCGGTAAATAATATTGTAACTAGTTTAAAAGTTTATTTTCTAAATTAGTCTTCTACACGAAAACTAACTTAAAGTTATTAAAGAAATGTAGAAAACATTATTAAAATTTTTCTTTTTAAAATGATAAAATAATTCTATGTAACTCCAAAAAAAAATTTTAATTTACACAAAAGTTTATTAATATTTTTCTTATTGCATTTAAAAACAGTTTAAAGTTACACCCATTTAACAACGGTTCTGATCGAATCAACCACTGGCCGTTAGATTAAAATAGGCCAAAACCGATAACCAAGAATCCAAATATAATAATTTTAAACTAATTCTGTCATTTCATTTAAGTATTCAAAATGCATCATTCTTTTTACTGAATCAAGTTGATCAGATTATTCTCATGAAAAAGATTTTTTAAGTTCTAACGCGAGGAACCATGTAAATTGTGGTAGAATGTTTGATACGAAAATTTTTCTAATTCAACCAGATCAACTTTAGTTGGATTTCTTGTAAAAATTCAGAAAAACATATAACTCTATGATTCTTAATTCGAGAGATATTCTGTAATCCTTAAAGCTAAATTCATTTACATTCGCAAGTTTTACATTGCTATTCCTAACAGGCAATCCTTCGGTAGTGCGACGCTCAAATTTGTTTCCAGTGCACGCATTGCTATTTGCAATATCATGTTTATGCCATTACTTCAACTTAAAACATGACTCCTATATTGATTCTCAATTCAATCAATCTAGTTCCAATAGTTCCAGTCTATCTCTATATTTAATTTTGTATCTAGAAACACTTTGGGAGTCATGTTGTAAGTTAAGTGATAGTATAAACTTGACATAACCTGATATTGCAAATAATAATGCGTACATTGCAAATGGATTTGGGAAAAGCACTACTGAAGGACTGTCTACTACTAATAGAAATACCGATACAAAGCTTACAAATGCAAATCAAATTGACTATGTTCCTTAATTCTAAAAGAATCTCTGATCTGATGAAATTACTTTTTGAAGAGTTTATTAGCACAGAGAAAGCAAACAAATGTTTTTTCGTGAAGCCTTTAAAGATATTAAGCGAGAAAATATGGGTGAATCTTGAATCAAAGAATAATTTATATAACTTTCTCAGTGTTAAAATAAACTGAAGCATCAGGTAACGTTTTCACAAGATTAATATCATTTTCACTTAAATTTCATAGTTCTATCATTTCAAAGTTTCTATCATTGTTCCAGAGATTTAGCCAAAAGGTTGTTAGTTTCGATTGTCGAAGACTCGGAGTCAACTATTTGAGTGGTTATGAATTACTATCGACAAAAAGAAAAATGGTTAAACCTGGCGCTAAATATTAAGGGATCTATTTAGGGAACTATTTTATACTAGTTACAAACTACAGCAACAATCATTTTCTTCTAAAACTATTGAAATGAACTAAATATTGGAATTAATATTGCATAGAACTGTTGCATCTACTCTTCAAATCGAAAGATATTTTAATGATAAAGTCAAGAAATATGTTGAAAACTAATATGATTTTTTTAAATGAATTTGATTTATGATAGTCTAGAAATTGAATTCTTCAGATTATTTATTCATAAGAGAGTCTATTATTTTCGAGAGATTATTTTCTAAGAGATTAATTTTTTTTCTATTTCTCTGCTTGAACTCTAATATGTTCAACTTAGACGCAAAAAACAGAACTCGAATAAATAAATCACGTCGAGTTGAACATTTTGTTAGTGTAGCGTTTGCAGAACATAAGAGTTGCTTTAGATGACAATTCTATTAGTAGTTCTTTTGACTTATTATGGTGTGTTAAAAATTCAAAACTTAAAGCTCTAAAATTTTTTCTAGTTATTAAAAATTATTTTTTCATGTATAGGGTTTTTGTTGAATAGAGCTATCTGTTTTATAAAGTTTTAGAACAATCAAAATAGTTTATTCCAAAAATACGTTTAAATTTGAACATAATCTAGCATAAAACTTCTCAGATTCAACTAAGCAAGATATTTACTAAATAATTATGTAATTTGATCGGTTTGGATCCTCTCTCAACACTATTTTATATTATTTATTGTTCAAATTTTCTATAACAAAGCATTATTGCACTTTCCCGACTAAAATAGTCAAACATCAATTTTCAGTTTTTTCTTCAAATAATATACAATGTACACTTCGAGGGCTCAAAAGGTTTTCAAATATCGTTATAATATTTAATGTAATTTTTAAACATTTCCAAACTTTTCAAAATATATTAAAGAAATTATTTTAAAACAGGTTGAAAAATTTTTTGAATTTTATAAGCAATTGTGCAAATCAGATCAAAATTTGAATTTATTAGTTCGAATTATCAGAATATATATATATAGTTTAAAATCTTGGCATTCAATCGCCCACTTGTCCGCATATGAATGAGCTTGGTAAAGTGGTTGACCACAAAACATATTTTATTAACCACTTAACTGCCCTAGAGATAAAGTTTATTAGTAATAAGATATTGCAACTAGTAATAGTTTCAGTTCAACCTATGATTAGTGGAACTATAGCGATTTCTAATAAGTCACTTAACATATTCTTTCAAAGCTTTCAAATAAGCATTTATGAAGTCAACTACTAGATAAAACTCATTGACATAAAGTCAAACAAAATATATAAATTAGTTTTACATGAAACTAGTCTTAGATTTATTACTGATTGAAGTAAAAATTTAATTCAAATTAGTTTACCGCCTACAGGAAATTCGTTTCGTTTCTAAGGTTTCTTTTATTAAGCATAAAAATGTGATATTAATAATGAAATTTAATATCATGCAAATATACCTCTTCATATGAGATTAAAATTTTAAAATGTTTTCTTTAGGTTTTCTTCTAAATTTATTTCATTCTTTAGATGAAAATAATGAGATGAAAAGCTATTTTTGAAGACATATTTGACAATTTGTAAAATAAAAAATAAATATCTTGAAGAAAAAACCTATTCGAATGGATATTAAGAAGCTTTCATACGAACATAGGGAAAAGCATTAGAGTAATATGAATTTGAATCTTATGAAGACTTTATTCTGGATTTGTGTAGTGGTATACTCGTCGGATAAAAGCAGGTAAGCAGCACAAAACCATCTATTTTTGAGGATAAAGATAGATTTGCGTTTGCTTCGGCGCGGTTGGGGTCGTTGTTATTTAGCGTATACAAAAGTTTTGAAATTGCATAGGTCTTGATCAGGTCTAGACTAGGTTTTGCACAGGTGTATTCATGCCGTCTATATAAAAGCTTTTATAACTCTTCATTCAAGCCCTATAATGCCATTAAAGGATTTATAACTTTACTCATATTGGTTTTCTAGTGTGTAGGTTCAAAACCCACAGATATGGCGTCATCACATTATGATTTCAATGAAAGACAAAGTTTACTATCCTGAAAAAATTGGCAAAATTTTAGATTTTAAGATCTGAGAGCAAACATATCGACTATTGAGACATTCAATAAGAAAATTTATAATCTTAAGAACTTGAAGATTATGAATTATAAACGGCCCGACGCTTATGCCCCGCCCGACCGTCTCGGCGAAAAACTCACTCTGTAAACGAGCTCTAATGAGTCTCCCGAAAAGGAGGAGGATATACGAAAAAATATGAAAGAACTTTAATTAGTTGATTGATTTTACACTCAATAAAATTATTGAATAACTGAACAGTTCATCAAATAGATAGATTTCTATTAGATTCTACATAGATTTAGAAACTATTTAAATATTTCGTTTTGCAAGATAAGAAGCGCATTATTGAAAAATCCAACTGCAAAAAACACTGGTATAATGAATAAATCGATTTTGTTCTTAATTTAATATAAATTTAGGTATAATCGTGATAACTCTGAGGGAAACGCGAATAACATAATGAGGCAATTAATAAACCAGTATCTGATCAATGTTTACATGATCTTTTGAGTATACTATAGAGTCATATTTTTATTTCTAACACACTTTTGCAAATTTAATAACTAAAAATATATCTAAAGTTATGTTTGGCAAAAGGATATACTTCTTATGAATAAAAAGAATTAAACAAATGTATACTGAATTAGAATGTATTGTACTAATCCTGAGGCAATCTGAAATACTTTCATGATCGCATATGAAGGAACGATTCTTAATATGATTTCTCCATTAAAACACTAAAAATGAAGTAGTAAATATAACTTTACAGAATATTTCATTGAATGTGCGTTCAATGAGGTCGATTAAATCACATAATCCCGAGATTCTAGGGCAATAAAAAAATCAAAGGCAATAGAACATCATATTTTCGAAATATTGCCTAACTCTCCTTCTGACCATCGACGGACAGATTCAGTACTCAGACAAATTTTCATATTTGGAACTCAGAGTCAGATTGATCTAAATTTTCTCGCTCGCTCTCGAACTCAGGATACAGAACTTTAGTATAGTAAACTTTCCATTTCAGTTCAATTAAACAATAAAATTTGGATCTAACAAATTATTTTAAGATTGAGTTCATCACAGAATGAGACGGGGGTATTAAAGGTAATTTGATAGATGAAAATTGAGCGTAAAATGACAAAAATGTTAAATATACAATTTTGTTTGAATAATATATTGTACTTGAAAATCTGAATGGTATCAATTTAACTGTTCAGACTCGGTGCTCGTACTCATCACTAAGCACAAGCAAGTCTTATCTATCACTGTGTTTAATGTATATCTTGATTTACACTCTGTAAGCACTTAACTTTGTGATGAGAAATAATTAATCTTTAGGAAGGATCTACAAAACTATATTCTAACTTTTCTCATGACTGTGCAACCTGACCGTAACCTAGAAATTAATGCGTAAGTTATGTTTTTCCATTAACCACTCGGTATCTTATATAGGATGCCTTGAAATTGGCCGAAAAGAAAAGGATTTACATTATTAAAGGTGCTGCGCAACACAAAATCTGAATCCGAAAAACATTCAACTCTATATTTCAAACCTCTAATAAATTCAAATATGTTTATCTCTAATTTTGATTTTAAATGAAGCTCAAGCTGTCAATAATACCAAACTCTTTTCTTCGTAGGCAAACTTTCAAGACAAGTAATACACACCGAAGAAATAGCTTTCTGTCAATTAAGATCATTACACTCTATGGGATAATCTGGCAATTTCTGTGGATTTGTCCATCAATCCTGTGATCGAAACTGAGAAATGGTCGGAAATTTTATAATTTCAAAATTTATTCATTTATTTACTAGTATCTGATTGAGTTTTTAAAGTGTTTTTAGTGCCAGTACTATTAAACAACAGAACAATAATAGCTTTTCGATAAACAAGAATGTTCTTGAAAATAAATTGAATTGAATTGAATTGATTTTTAAACTCTTTCTCGATTAGTTACAAAGGATTTCTGCAAACAATGTTGAAATAGTTAAAAGAGAAAATTGTGACGTATGTTTAGTACTGTTGCGTTCTTTTAGACAAAAGTTCAAACAATACTATGCTTTTGTATCTGCTTTAGTTAGAAGTTTTCTGATTATTTTGTATAGAAGCTATCAATTATTAAAAGCAAGTACGAAACAATAATAAAGTTTGAGCTTTTGTCTGAAAGTTAGTGTCGAAACTTGGTATTTTCAAATTTCAATCACATATAAAAGTTGAGTTAGGTCTAAATTTAAGCTCTACTTATACGTGATAATGACTTGACTTGAAAAACATCGATTAATTAATTAGAAAGAAGTGTTTCCAAAAATATCTATTAATTGACTTTGTTATAATGAAATTCATGTTAATAAATTAATTGACGTCAGACAGAAGTAATTATTTGCAAATGCACTCATACCCTAATTACTCAGTTTGAGTGTCCGTTAATTTACATAGATGTTCTACGAATTGACTCAGAACATCTATTTTCAGACTTATTTGCTTTCCTCAATTAGATTTTGAAGAGAAGAACTAAAACACATAAAAAATTCTCTAATACTTCATCATAGAGAACTTCTTTACACTAAATCTTCGCTGTAGTGAAAGTAATAATCCGTTGTTGACACACATCAACTAATCCTAAATAACATGTATGTAGTGAAGTCTCATTACAGTCGATCTGCAGCCATTCACAATATCGTTGTATTACTGTAATAGTTGCCTCAAATAAACAAAATAATTTTAGCTCAATTCCCACTCAACAACTTAAACGATTAAAAAGAATCCAATAATTGAATTTTAAAGATTAAAAATGTTTTCTGTGATTTTATGAAACGAAATATGACTTTTCACTCGTCACAGATAATAGAGATTAACCACTAATTATATAAATTTGTCAATCAGTTGTATGATCAAACATTTGATTCGAAAATGAAACACCTATTAATCAAGTTTTATAAGTCATACATAAACAGTCAAACCATTATGTGAATCTAATTTGCATGCCTGCATAAGATAACAATTGAAAGCCTTTTCTAAAGGCTTACAAAGTTTATATAAATCTAATTATTCAAGAATTAGAACAATCAAAGCTGTCACATAACTAGAGCTACCAATTTGTTATTATGCTAACTTTTTCTAGTAAGCAGAAACCAAGTGAGGACTTTAAGTCTCAACCGATCTATGACTGCAGACTCTTATTTCAAAGTTTGTTCCTAACTTTTTCTTATTTTTAGTGCAACTTATTTCTTATATAACTTTGATTGTGAAAGTGCACAAAAATTGGTAACTCTACACATAATCCTCAAATTTTAAGAACTTCTTTATCAGTAAGCTTAAGCTTAAAGTTTGAACATTTTTAACTCTTCTTCTAACCAACGTAAACAAATATAAGATCACGAGTTTAAACTTTTAACTCGAATTGATTGATAGATGAGCTTAAAGTTAAGGTTAAACCGATTATATGGTAACTCAACTTACAATTGAAATCATTTTGAGTATCTTTAGAATGAAAGAATTAAGTTACTGACAAGAATCATATGAAAGCCTAAGCAGCTTTATATTAGTTGAATTTGGTTGTTAATATAAATATATCTCTTGACGACGATCTTTATTATTAATAAATTTTTACATTTTAATCACTAAGCTGTTGGTTTATTAATAAAGGAGCTGTCATTTGAAAGTGTTTTCATTACAAATATTCAACCTACTGTACAATTAACGTCGAGTACACTCGCACGTAAAAGTATACGTCAAACTGTGCGCTTAAAATACACCAAAACCAACAAGGGCAAATAAAATAATGGAAAGTTTTCATAAGTTTATTTCATATAGTGACCCATATAAATAAGTTTACATATTAAAGGTAAAAGTGTTTGTAAGTATTGTTTCATGAAATTCGTATAAGAAAAACGATTAACATATGTAAAAGTTCGTTATTTTGTTCTGTGAAAAGTTAGAAGTTTAAGTCCAACTGAAGAGATTTTTGTATCTTAGGGAGACTACTTTTAACCTTCGTATTTAATAAGTAGTCAATATAATAGGTATTATAATAGTGAATTATTATAATAGTCAATATAATAGTGAATTTGTTTACAATAAAAAGTTGAAATATTTGCGCATATATTGAAAAAACACTACAGAGATAATCAACACATTGTGCAATAGTCTCCCTAAGATACAAAACTCTCTTCTCTACTGAAGTGTATGAAAGTTTTCAACATAATGATCACTTGAGTATTAAAGTGATCCCTAAGTATGCTAGACGAGAAAAAGCTCTATTTGACGTACACTTTTTCGTGCGATCGTATATTTTTTTTATCTTTCTCTAACTGATGCTTAAACAGCAAACTTTTAAGGATTGCTCATTTACTGAATTTAATCTAATTCAACCTAACCTAACATTGAATTGCTTATGAAAAAGTATTAAACTTAAAATATAATTCATTATATTTTAATATAATTAATGCCATAACAGTCACCCAAAGTCAATGATTTCATTGATTTTTGAGTCGAGATTAGATCAAAGTTAATTGGCGATACGCGAGTCAATATTTTGGTTATCATCAATGAAGTGTTAATTTTTACTCATAAACTTAGAATTGATAGTTAGACAATAGTTGTCTAAATGAAGCTATTAGATTTTGATGCTGCCCTTATTTACAATCTGCACGCATCAGAAATCAAGGAAGATGCACTTGACGATAATTGTACAACAACCTGTCCATTATAACTAGGCACTCCGATTTTCGGTGTTTTAACGAAATGCCATTCGGCGGTCATTTTCAGTTCGAACCGAAAGGAAAGTAAATTCGGCGTTTTTCTGTTTTTAAAATCTTTTTATTTAGTATTACAGTATCTCATTCAAGTTATTTTGAGAGAACACCTAGCAATTATCACTAGAGAGATCGCTTTTCTGCATTCCTTTTACGACCTTTTCTTTTTACATCACTCATTATACCACAACCTATCCAAAAATTAGCTCAAACTCAGATATTTTTTATGTGTTAATATATTATCACATGTGCTTCACTATGACTAGAAAGGCTGTCTGAATGCAACTAGAGTTGCACTTTCAGCATTTTTCTGTTTCTAACCGAAGGGGCAGTCACTCTCGTCAGTTTTTTGCGGGCTTTCCGGTTACTAACCGAAGATCGGCGAGCCTAATTATAACTAACCTATCAGTTAAACTCTAAGCAATCGAACAGCTTCGTACACGCATAATTTATATTACACTGAATGTGCCTTCACACTCACAGTAACTGAGCTACACTAAGTCAGTGCTAATAATTGTCCAAAATAATACTTAGACAAAACTGTTAAAGCCTTGTTTTGATATTTAATCTCAAGTAAAATCGATCACTCATACACTAAAAATTTGACTTATCAATGCCAACTTTTATTATTCTGATGCCATTTTACAAAAATTGTGTTTAGAAATGGAAATCAAAAGATCATCTTGAACACTACATTTATTTTCATCTCAAACACTATGATCACAAAGTGAACTTTTCTCTTTTTGCTTCAAACTCCATTCGTAAGTCGCATCCTGGTCAATGTGTAATATTAAACAAAAATTGTACTCAACATTTAAACTTAGTTTTGCTTTGAACAATGGTTACAATAACTTGAGTTCACTTGATCAATAGATTTACTGTTGAGCAATAATAGTGATTATTGAATTAAGGATTAAAGAAAAATCTTTGATAAGGTTCTATCCCATAGTATACCTATGGACCAAATTGTCGTAAACTATTCAATCGTCAAATTAAAACGATTCTTGAGGTCATTTTAAGAAATCATTTATCGAATAGTGTAATAAACTCTCCAAGATCATCAGAAGTTCGATTACACTATTCGATAAATGTTTTCTTAAAGTGACCTCAAGAATCGTTTTAATTTGACGATTGAATAGTTTACGATAATTTGGTCCATAGGTATACTATGGGATAGAACCTTATAATTCTAACCCGACAAAATCAAGGAGAAAAATTAAAACAAAATCATTAGGAGAAGATTTAAACTAATTAATATCTGTTTAGTGCAATAATCAATATTATTGTAAGTAAGATCAACTGAACTTAAGTAATTATAGCATTGACTGACTTGGAGTCACTCAAAGTTTTGATATTTCCTCATCCTTATTTCTAATGTATTACGCATGGTTTCAAACTTTAAAAATTCATTTGATCAGAATTGAGCTATTACAACATCAAAGAAACATCTATTGACCAACGCATAAGTCTGAAGTCATACCATTAACAGTTCACCCTTCAAGTGATCTCAAAGCTAATTTGGTTGAAAGCTTGAGAAATGAGTTTGCTAATTTTTCTACTCAAATTTTTATCTTTATTTTATTTTATTCGTAGCAATCAGTTTTCATGAAAATCTACTAATATTAGACAGTTAAAGTATCCTTTTGAAAATATTTGAGTACAAATGCCTCCTTTGGTAATTAGTTTGCAAGTTTCGGTCTGACAAAAGGAGGTCACTCTTCTCATGTCAGTTATGAGTTAACAAAGTCAGTTGAATATATACTACTTTAATCACGGACAGACTAATATTTGAAAATATCATTGAGAAATTAGATTTAAATTGAATCTTTTAAGTGTGATCCCAGCTCATTCTGATTCTTACTCGTGAAGACAGCATGTTATTTCAACTGTTTTATGGTGTACCTCTAACATAAGCATAGTTTGATTAAGAGCTAAAAGTTGAGTATCTCTATTTTTGGAGAAAAAATACAAATCTCAAATAGAAAAATGAAAATTTGAAAATTTTGATTATAATTCACTAATAAATTTACGCTTTACAATGCTGGTTACAATTAAGGTATCCTCCACAAAATCCACCTACTATTATCGGATTCAGTTTTCGTTTCAAAAAGTTACGAAAACAGAGTCTACTATTTTTCTTATGAAGATTGTAGAAGTTTATTCCTCGCATAAGAATAAATTTCAGCTTATGTTTATGCCTAAGGGATTGTATTTCATAAAAATGTTTGAATAACTCTTTTCATGAAATAAGTCGAATATAGATTACTTCCAATAATGGATATGTTTTTATGGATTTATATTCCAAGCACATCAGGGATAGCTATTAGACAGGACTATAGTTTCAATATTCAAAATGTGCTCAAAAAGTCTTCATCTAAATGGATCGAAATATGGTTTGCTTTCATATTTATTGCCCGAATAGATATGAGATTGAAGTCAATATATGATTAATTCATGGGTTACCCCGCTAATAAAATGTAAATTTTATTAAAAAACAATCTTAAAAGATGAAAAGTTTCTAGTTTTGAATACTAAAACTTAAACTTTTTGAAACGTGGTTGACTTTGATTTTCTAGCAGAAGATATGAGTTGATTGATCTAACATTAAGAATAAGATAATCTAATTCCGAACTTTATAAAAAGAGTGGATTCAAGAAGTGTGGCAAACTTTTTTAAGGTATATATTTTATGTAAATCATTTTATGCACAACACATATTGTACTAATTTGACTTATTCATCAAGCTTAAAAAATTTTAGAGCTCACCCATCATTCGATTCAATCATTAGAATAAAATTGGATAAAAATTAATTGTTTAAAAATGTATATTCAACTAATAGTTCAAAATTGCTTCAGCTCAGAGATCATTACTCACTTCATACTTAAATCATTACTTAACTAAAATAAGTTCCATTTTAAAGGTCTAACTAAAGCGTTTAATTAAAAGCTAATAACTTTTTACTTAACCATTTTCATAAAGTTTTATCCGCTTTATGAACTCTTGCCTGGCTTTTTGAATCCAGTGTACATATTCTGAATATTTGATACACATGTAATTTGTTTTAGCTTATTATGTAGTAAACTGTCAAAGTGAATAACTACACAAGCGACAACTGATACACGCCTTTTGATTCTTTGTTCAATTTGATGTTGAGTCCTTTAATTTGTTTTTCAGATAAAGTTTCACCACATTGTAATCGTAGAAGCATTCATAAACAATTATGCTTATTCGGATTCGTAATTCTGGTTTATAATAGTCATTAGTAGGACAGCGGAAACAACCAACAATATTGAAAAAGGTAACTCAGGCAACAATTTCTGTTCTATACTTCTTATAAGAGTGGGCGATTGCACTCAATAGTCAGTTCTGATACGACTTCATTTTTGTTAATCTTTTAATACATTTTAAATCCTCAAAAAACTAACTAGTAATCCCACAACTTATAAGTCACACTCAAAATCACTCAAATCAAAAGTCAGTCATTTTCAATTTAACCAAACATGTTTTTGCTTTAATGATATTTTGAATCAAATGACTTAAGTCACGACTTTAATTGACTTCTGCTTTTAGCGATTTCTAGTATGACTTATGAATTGGGTAACTGATTAGTTTTTCGAAAATTCAAACAGGCTTAAATTGATCGCTTAGTAAGAGCTAAAGAGGAGATAATCCTCATATCTGTCTATATATAGTTTCCAAATATAGACTCCAAAGACATGCTTAAGTAATGCCTTTTGAATCATGTTTTGACCAAATAATAAAATGCACTGAAGTGACATCATCAAAACGTTATCTAAGATAGGTTACTTTAATACCGTATGTTAGTCTATTACTCTAAGTGATAGACTAAGGTAAAAATGAGTTTAAGGGAAGGGGTTTGTGGTTCGTATCTTCGTACGGGTGAAAATTTTTGCAAATTATTTTCAGTAACTTTTGGCATAGAACAGCTGAAAATGAAATCATATCTGATATGATATTAGTGAGCGATCAATATAACGCTTTTTTGAATTTACCTGTACAGCCATCGTCAAGTACATCTTCCTTGATCCCGGATGCGTACAGATGATAAATGAGGGGAAGAATCAAAATTTAATAGCTTAAATAGAAAGGAAAAGAGCCGTAGTTCATCCCAAAGTTTATGAATAAAAATTGACAAATCATTCATTAATGATAAGAGATATATATTGAATCCTATAAAGTGAACATGTCATACGGAAGAGAAATACATATGATATAAGATAACAATTATTGTTCTATCGGCTTCAGGAATTATTGGAATGGCTTAAATAGCTTTTCTACTTATCACCTATAACAATAAGTTTCAATAAAGTGTTTAAAAAGTTATGTTGCAAAAGTGTTTTTTGACTCGACTGGCTTTGACTCGAAAAGTCTATGAGACGATCTTTTTGGTGAGTATTAGGGCATTAACTATGTGAAAGTATTGTAATTGATGTTTTAATCTTAATACTTTGCAATAAGTAATTAAATGAATGAGCAAGCCCTTAAAAATTTGCTCTCTAAGCATCAGTCAGTGATTAATAAAGATAGATGTACTGAACGATAATCGTACTTTAATTATTGAAAAAATGAAAATATCTATTTAAAAGTTGTCGAATAACTAATAATGAAGTGAAAGACAAATCCTTAAGAATAAAGTAAAATAATTGCAAGTGAATTAAGCCTTATTTGCTTGTTTTGAAAATAGTTAAAACTACTTAATATTCTACACATAAACTACCTGAAGGATTACTAAAAGGACTACTTAATAGACTACCTTTTCATGTTTGACATAAAGATAGTTAGAAAGATTGTTGCTATCAAACCGAAAAGTTGTATGCTTTTCTACTTTTAAATATACTCGACTGTATATTAATTTAATTATTCTACTGTAAGGACTAAACATGTTATCGAGACAGTTAGAACAAAGTTCGTACACACTCATATAAAACATATGAATGTTATAATCAAGTACAGCTCCCTATCAAAAATCTTTGTTATACTGTAAAGTATATACCTTAAAAGGTACACAACTTTCGAATTTGATAGTATGCTTGTAAATAAGAAGCACTACAAATATTCGATAGAATTTTGTAAAAACTAAATTAAATTTCAAATTTAGACAGAACAGACTCTTTTCATCCGAAATTTATCTAGTAAATCTTAAATGAATGTCTCTGAACACAGGTTTAATTGGTTCAATTTCTCTGAGAGGCTACCGGCAGATACCTTCTCACGTACTATTACACATACCACCGTTTGAGAAGCACTGTTACAATCAATCATAAATGATTTAATAATCCTATATTTAAGTTCTTGATGTACATAATTTTGAATAAGAAGGATAAATGATAACGCGTCCAGCGTTAGAATTTAATCAAAGGATATTCTCATAAGTTTTGTGCACAAGAATCTTGAAAGCATCCTGATAAAATTCTAATAAAAGCATTCTAGTGAAATTCTAAGCCACCTCAGATTCATTTTACACAAAACTTTGGTGGCTCGTTCATTTCAGTTCATGAATTTTCTAAATTTCCATTCCTCCAGGAGTCCGAGTCTGTATCAGAGCATTCAATCCGAAAAAGGCTCAAAGTAAACAGATTTAACTCAGTGTTTTTTGCAAATCACATTAATTTGATTGTCAGGTTGATTCAGAGTTAAGTATCAATGGCTTGTGCAGGCTATGAATCTTATTATTAATCGCCAGAATAAAGATCTAATATTAAAACGGGAATCATTTATTGAAGCTTGCATTAACCAGTAATATTTGATTGAACTATGGAAAGTAAGATCGAAACGTTTCATGAAAGCATTAGTTTTTAATGCAGTCAACCCTAGAATAGTTTATGTACAATATGTACTGGTATACTGAACAACCCATGAGATTCATAGAGAAGTTGGGTCAATTATGGTAGAAATTGAGTAAAGACTTGCTTCTTAGATAGTGGAATATGCATTCTTATACGGACAACGCATTTGAGATTCAGCTGACACTTAAGCATTATATGAGACCAAACTCAGTATACGAAGAATCTTCTGGGAAAACCTATCTGTTAGACCTATCTGTCACAACCCAAGAATTGTGAAGGCTAGACATTCTGTGAGTGAGCTGCATACAAGCGCTTTAAGCATTACGAACTTAATAAAAAGCATCAAGTCAGTTATAAAGTTATCCTAACTTTATTAAAAGTTAATTTTTCACTAATTACTCATACAACTAGTGCCAAATTTTGAGATTTAATTTTTAACTATCTAAATGATTAGTCTAGCTTAGTGTCGTAATCAAGTAAGATGGGCCATATCTGGTTAATCACGAATTCGGATTAGACTCAAATTACAGGGGATAAATGCTAGAATTAAGATATTTTTGCAGCTATAGGAGTTGAATGATCAGGTTTATGACTGAGTTGATTTAGATTATATGAAAATGTTTGAATTTTCTTCGATTTTGCACTCGAATAGTCAACTCGTGATGGGGCACGTGCTCTGTACCTCCTATAGTTACGGCGATGGTTTAGTATTCGTGAGGCAATTAATACAAAAATGACTCGGGCATTATTAACGATGAGTTGTCTACTGGGTGCAAACTCTGTTAGTTATTCTATACCTTAAGGGTTAGTCAAATAAGTAAACACAAATACTTTTCAACACATGTTCAACTAGAATTAAGTGATAATTTAATTTTCAGTGAAAAACAATCAATAATAAATAACAAATAGTTATTCGAACTAAATACACAGAACTATAAACTAAAAGTGCTGAATAATCAATTTTGCAAAACTTGGTGTATTTATTTAAGTTTATACAAATACTGGTTTCGTATTAAGCGCATTTTAATAATCAAGCTATTATTCCCATAATATGACAAAATTAAAATAATATCCGGGCTATGTTTCCATTAATTGCCTGACATTTACTGTTAAATCCAAAAGTTGTGTACATTTTTACTTAAAATATATACTTTACTGTATAGCATTTTATTTACTCGATTGTATAGTTTGTCATTAAATTATGAACAATAGTTCATGACCATTCAAATCAGATTAAAAACTTAAGTTCAGCTCTAAAAAAGAACTCAACAACGACAAAGCTTGACAGCATGCATTTGTTCTCAGTTTAAAAATAATTTTGATTAAAACAAATTTAAATCTTTAATTATGGTCCCGAAACTGACTCAAAGTGAGAAAATAAAGATAACAGCTCTCTGGCAAAGTGGTCAATTTAAATATGTTAGTGACAAAATATTGAACTTTTAAAATAAATCTGATGAATACAAATATTTGCATTTTTCAGTAAGATTTAAAAATAAGATTAAAATCCGAAAAATGTTTACTTTGTTATTATGATAAATAAGTTAGAACATGATTCACATTCATTCAAAGCTTATCTTTATGAATGATGGTATAATTTTGATGAGTATAACTTTCTAAAGATCTTTGCTATACAGTGAACTATATATTTTAAGTAAAAAATGTACAGTCGTGGCCGGTCAGTTTGGATGTTGCACCTAAAATGATACTTTCTTACAAACATCTTTTTCATTACTAATTGCTATTATTAATAGAAATGCTATTGTCTTTTCTATCAATAATACTAATTAGTAATGCAAAAAATGTTTGTAAGAAAGTATCATTTTTGGGTGCATCATCCAAACTGATCGGCCACGACTGTACATTACTTTTGGATTTAACTGTATATGTTTGAAAAGATTCTGATAACCAGAAAAACTCAATCACAAAATTTATGCTATTCAACGATTGGGTTTAAAATTCAAGCCAATAATAAAGTTTGAGACTAATTGAAAATTAATGTAAAAGGCAAAATAAGAAGGCTTAGGCATGTGGTATGCATTATATTTTATACTCACAAGTTTGCTTTTAGTATTTGCTCACAATTTTATCTTCTTATATAATCAATAGTATGAAAAATTGATGGCTTAGCTAAAATCGAAGTCACTTAATTCGTATCAATTCAGCTTGATTCAGGCAAACTAAATTGATAAAGAAGAACATTTACGACCTATAAGATAAAACCACTTAAGACTCAGCTGACATTCACAAGTCAGTTGAGGGCCAATCAGGTATTGAAAGAAAGCTTCAAGAATAGTAAACCTTCAGATCTGAGAGAATTTAAGTGCTAGACAAAGTATCCCGAAGTGTCGGATCAACTCTTAAATAGTCGTCTTTTAAGAAACTACTCAGAGCATAGTGTTCGTATACGATAGTTAATTAAGTGATAAGACAGCTGTTGCCTAAAATCTAATTGCTCTCAACTATACTAATAAAGTGTTTAATGTATATAATGAAGCTAAATGTTAAATTTCTATAAATAACTATATGAATTTTGATAAACGCCAAGATTCTCAAAATATTTCAATCCTATAGAAATATTTACCTCTAGAACTAACGTTTTAGTCAATACACTTAGAAAAAACATAAGTCAATAAAATGCTTTTCACTTTCAAGTACTTAACGATGTCAATTAATACGTAAGATAAAGGAATAAAAGCTCTTTACCTTTCAATACCGATAGCAGTGAGAGTGAATATTGAGACACAAACCGAGCAAATAGTGATAAAATGCGTTAATGGGCATAAAAATAGAGGAAATTTCCAGTAGCCGTACATGAAATCAGAATAAGTGAATGGTATGGAAAATGCAGCCATCGATATATCAGCTGCAGCCAAGTTGATCAAATATTTCCTCAGATCGGCTGAAGATCTCTTCTTCGTAACCAATATAATGATCGCCAAAGTATTTGCAATCAAAGCAATAATAGCGGTTCCACTATATAGAGCCACTAAACACGTTTGATATGGTTCTGGCAATGCCTCCAAATCTGTTAACTTCATAGTTATATTACTTGATGATGAGTTGGTTAGGTCATAATTATCTTGTGACAAAATTGGATCCATCGTTAGTATGAAGGAAGAGTTAGCACATAATGAGAAAACCAGGTTCTGAGAGAGTATTTTGTTAGAAGAGCGATGACTACCACCAATAGTAAACTTTAATGTGTTTAATACGTAAAGCTATTCACTGCTTTCTTGAACCAATTCCTCACTTCTTATTATAAGTTTCTGCGCGTTTCGACCAAACAGTCTTTTATCAAGAGTATGACAATCCATTCAAGTAACGAATGTGAGCCTGAATTATAATTACTTCTTATACACCCTAAACAACTATTTTTTTAATTTAAACTTCATTTACAAGTTAGAAATCTGTCTGATATTTTTGCGCATCTCATGAATACAGATAATTATCCAGTTATGGAAAATCAATCTGGAAATTAAAAGACATTAATGCTAATGATTATATCTGAAAGATACTAATACAAACTCAGAGCTTAATTGGAAACTCATTCCGCTGATCTTTATTAATATGCAAATCAAGGCATTCAGATAAAAATAATTCAAATTGAAATTAAATTTCAAAAACAACTGTTCTAAAGATAGCTTCGCAATTATCTGTACAGAACTCTCCTGTTGAAAGAGACCATAAATTAATGAATGAGAAGTTGTATTAATTGAAAATTGAGTTTCAATATTAGACTAAAGTCATTTTAGAAGTAAACATTATCGGCATCACAAAAATATCTCATGAATTAGATAATTTATATGCAATAGAGAACATAATCTCTTGGTATATGCATACTTTAGATTGAGTTAGGTTTAGGTTCAAGAGTTTTTAAAGTATGTCAGTTTAGATAAGGATATGCTAATTTGGCCAAAGTTAGACTAGATCAGTTCAAGCAATATTAAAATTAGATTTTCCATTCACTAACTTACACATTCATCTCATATCAAATTCATTCTAAGTTCAATTCAAAATATGTGTTTAATATGTTCTCTTCAAATAAAAACTTGTACTTTGCCCCAAGTTTTATGAGGCTTTCTAATAAATTGGTTAATAGGATTATAACTAAATCTATAGTTTGATGGTTCAAAAGTAATTCTTCAAAAACACATTCGCTGTTAATGTGGCATTATTGACCAGTGATATTTTTGCGGTTCTCTGTTGGGGAATCTATTATCAATGACAAGACCAGCCTTCAGTTTCTATTGATAGGACGTGTTCAATTGTATAAAGTAGATTTCAGAAATTAAAAGAGAACATTGTGACATAATTAAAAGTCTGATAAAATAAATCCTAAGAGTCAACATAATTGTATAGTCAATTTTTTAAAATACTTTTGAATAGCATCTGATTTATTCGAAGATTACCCTATTTTTATTATTCAGTGCAGTGCTTCCCAAAATTTTTCGGCTCTCAGATCACCTCGATGGTATAAATAACGTGGTCCCCATAGACCATAGTAGTATATCTCTTAGCGGACTGATTGTGATCCTATAGAGTTTGAGAAGCGTAGATATCGTTGAGAAGGATTTCTACGACTTGGCCATAAATTATACAAAAATAATTCAATCGAAAGTCAATTAAAATGGTCACTATTTCAATGGCGCCAATATGAATGCAAATCATAGCTATGAATAATTACAAAAGCTGCTGGTTTCCAAATTTACTTCTAAACATTGAAAAATTTCTTGAGCCAGAAATTTTCATTTGTGATAATCAATAATTTACTGATCCAGAACACTCTCCATTAATATTTATTGAACATTTTCTATTAACTTTAAGTTAACTTAAAGTTGGCAAAAATTTTTGTGGTGGTTAATCAAAAGCCAATCAGAAACTAATTCTCGTAAATTTTTAAATTTCAATCTATATTCTGTTAGGAAATGTTGAAAATCAACGCAAAGCCTCTGAAATAAATACTATATCATTTAAGTTCTGAATATTTTCAACTTCGTAAATGTGTCGAAAATCCTGAAGAATTTTATAAAATTCAAAAGAGCTTTTTATCCATTATGCAATTCAAATAGCTCAATTATTAGTAATATTTAAAGAAATTATGCATTTGGTTAAGCTATTTCAAAATTAAATTATTCACTGAATTTTATGAAACGTGACATGAAGTTACTATAAAAATTACTATAGACTGGTAGCGATCTTCCCTCACAAAGTACAGTACTTCTCATCAGAGCGTGAATTAGAAAAGTTTGTTCTGATAAGACTTTAATTTCTTTAATCTTTTAATATGACTTTTGAACTATCAAAAAACTAATTAACAACCCAAAAAACTTATAAGTCATACTTAAAAACCGCTAAAAATAAAATTCAGTAGTTTTCTATTCAATCGAAAACATATTTTTTGTTTTAATAATATTGTGAATCAAATGAATTGAATTATGATCTTAAATGATAACTAACTAAATATAATAACAGTTGAATTATACAAAATTTATTATTAGCTTATATTGTTGCTAAAACATTTGATTTACATTATTAGTATCATCATTAATACAGATGCATATTGTTGATTGACTAAAAAACAGTTGACTCGTTTTCAATCATATAGATTGACTTATTGGTGTTAGAAATTACCAATTAGTTTGCAAGATTGAATTCATATTAAAAGATTTAAAAATCTGAAGTATTATCAGAACTGGCTACTCAGAGCAAACTCATACTTTTATGAGAAGTACTGGACTATAGAAAAATAAGTACTTTCCAAGCCTTAATTTCGTGCTGACTTATCTACGAATAACACGGAAATTCATAGCGACCTCAGTTTATATACAGAGTTTGGCTATATAGTTGGAAAAATAGTTTGCTAATGCCCTAACATTACCCTAATGGGATCAAACAAACCCTAATATTAAATCTTTATTCTTATTATTAAATGTTGGCTTTCAATACATAATTCATATCTGAATAAGAAAATGTGAAACAAAGTGTGGAAAAAGTATTACTAGTATTAAAGATTGTATTGAAACATTAATGATGCACTGGAATGTGCTTTAATACAATGAATCATTGCTCAACAATACTTTAATTATTGGATTAAGTTTTCAAAATATAATTCAAGGTTTTACATTAGGGTTTACTTGACAATTGTATTAATCAATTATTTTATCAAATATTTTGCCGAACTCTGTTTATAACTTATTCATAAGTTATAAATGGTTTTAATTGGTTAGTTGAAAAGATCTATTAGTGATAGATATAAATTGATACTCGTATAAGTCTTGAAAACCTATTAAATTAAACTAATTAATTATTACCTTTATAGTTTATGAATAAGTTATAAATTGAGATTGCTATGAGTTTTTGTTTTATTCGTAGATAAGTCAGAGCGAAATTAAGGTTTGGAAAGTATTTATTTTTCCTATAGTACTTGATCATAGTTTCAAGACTTCATTAAAACTTTGTTAAATATATATTTCAATACTGTCTCTACAAATAATTGAAATAATCGAAACTTTGGAGCATTTCATCTGGTTGAGTTCGGAATAATGAAAATTGTGCTAAAAATAGATTTATCAAGAATAATATGCCTGTTCTGAGCTCTTTAGTGTAGGATTGGTGCGAATCTTTAAAAATCTGATTTGATTTATAGCTGAAAATTTTGAATAAATTTTTACATTTAATATTTAATAGGATTTATTGATGGAAGATTCGAATTTGTGAGAACTTGAAAAATTAGACTTATAGTAGTAGTAGGGATTATAATGATTTATTCAGCAAAATGATGAAATGAAATATCAATCTATTTCTCAAAAGAATATATTTCACTCAATAATTCAGATCAGACTTGGTCGCTTCAGTTTACTGTAGAACAAGTATCCAAGACCAAATTTGTGAAAAAATCAACTCAATTCATATACTAAAGCTAAGAATTGCAAATCTGCCTATAATTCCTCTTCAACACTTCAATTCTTTTTCTTTCCCATTGAGTATTACCACTCTTACAGTTGTCTATCGGACAACCCCGAATTCTGCTTTGGTCTTGAAAATTCAGTTTCGTTCTCGAAAAAGTCAAGCCGACGCAGTTCTTTTAGAATAGTGATCGCCAACTGAAGGCTCTTGGGCTGAACCTGGTTCACAGTTTTTTTGGTTCTCCGAGAGTTTTCAAAATATAACTAATGAGGTTTTTAATACTAAAAGAATGAGTTTGAATGGAAATCGATCATCATTCAATAGATCTTAATAAAATATTTCAATGTGAAAGTAAATCTTAGCAAAGTATATCCCTTCAGGCAAGATGAGTCGGCAGTCACTGGTTTAGAGGGTAATAACAAAAGTTATAGATCGTTTATACCAAAACCAAAGTGAAAATATGAACTTTATAAGTTTTCAAGGGTATAATTCCAATAGTCAGTCTGTAAAAATCTCTGCAACGATACCCACTTTTATATTTTGTGTCGAGCTTTCGAACTGACTGGAGGGGGTCGCCCTCCTTCGAGTTTTATTTTAAGAGATTGGAATATTTATAGATTTAAAAAATAATATTTCCTACACAAAACTAGGTAAAATGATGAAAATGTGATTTAAGAAGGTGGACATGCAGTGAAGTGTATTATAGGAAATTTATATTTTTATTCCTACACTCTGAACACTGGAATTCCGCACTCTTGCACAATAAATCTAGGAATAGATAGTAAAAGCAATTATAGTAAGAGAATAGCCACCAGCAGGAGGTAGGATTCGTTGATTGTATGCTTGTTAGTAAAGATGAGCATGGGCTTGACTCAGGTCAATTCGACTTAAGCCTTGAGCTTTTCGTAATGTATGTGAGATTGAGTTCCTAACAAAGCAAATATTTGATGTACTTTGGGTCTCTTATTGCAATTCTATATTTAATTAACTAAGTATATAATATCTAGATCTAAGTGCACTAGTTGCACTAAATACTCACTTCATTTGAAGATAAATTACTAACTTATTTAATGATTTGAATAAAATTTCATTCTGGTTTGCTTTGATACGCCTATCATTTTCTAAATACATCAATACTCAAAATTCATGATAATCATGATTGTGATAGTGTCCTAAATTCAGTTAACACTTGATTCTTATTTCCAAACACTAGTTTGATTACAGTTTTGTAGTCAAAATTAATTTTTCTTTAAAAATTAATTGGACAAAATTTTCAACTACAATGAAAATTGATTTTAAACATATTTAGATCTGATTGAACCAAGTATTAACTGGATTTAAGAACAAACTACGTTAGTCCTTTTATTAGACACTCCTTACATTTATGAATGAATTCGTTGGATATAAGATTACTTATGTCTCACAAAATAAACGATAGCTTCTTATCAAAAATTTGATTGCTTATCAAGCAAATCAATAAATATGTTTGACTAAAATTTTTAAGTTTCAAATTGTGTATAAAAGACTGAAACTGAAGGGGCCGCTTTAAAAAGTAGGCATCTAACACTTTAGCAAAGATGCCATATTATAGAAATAGTAAGAAACTAAATTAATCGTCTGTCTCCATATTTTCATAGTATTAATTGGTAATTCATTCCTTAAAACATTGAAACTTTTATCAAAACTTTCATTTAACATAAAACACATAATGAATGAATGTGAAAACTGCTCATGTAATCTTAGCTTATGTAAAAATAGAGAATAAATTGTTACAAACTTTATTTCGATTCTCATTTTCCTGACTTAATCATGAGATCAAACTTTGATACGAGACTAGAGGGAGAATCGAAACTATCCCATGTGATTTACTTAAGAGTATTTCATAATGAAGAGATCCTGAGTTTTTACAGTTAGATGTCCGCCTTTTGAAGCAACTCCTTCAAATCATGTTTTTAAATTCATTAGAATATAACTTGACTTCAAAGGTGTGAATATATTTGATTTAGGACAGTGATCATTAAAATACTTAATAAAATTGACATTTTGTGCTTTAACCAAGTTTTTTATATGATTCAAGGTATTTTTATACCGATCTACTGATCGTGAATTTTACTTTGAAAAACTGAACTGTTGAACCTGTGCTTTTCATTTAAATTATTTGCACTTATAAGTTCTAGATAAAATAAAATGTTTAGCTATTAATTAATCATCAGATTAAGACGTATTGTAGAACAAGTCGCAACTGAAGTAATTATGCATGTTCTGCAATTCCTCTCTCACTCTCTCTCTCTCTCTCTCTCTCTCTCTCTCACCCAATCTTTAATGTTTTCTCTTCAGAGTTTTCAAGTATATCACAATCAGCAGGAGCACTTCGAGTTGACTAAAATTGAGTTTGATATTATCTTTAATTGATAAATCAATTGTTAACTATAAAATATAATACAAAAGTAAAATTCCGTTAATCAACGGACAACTCTGTCAGTATTTATACCAATTATGTTAAGCAATCAAACATTTCTGTTTGATTTCAAATCATTCTTTAAAATAAATGCTCCAAATATTAGGAAGTTTTTCAGTTCGTATTTGAACGGAATTTTGATAGAGGTCAAACTAATAAATTTTAAAGAAAACCTTTATCACAAACATAGACCCTTGCAAACATCTATCTTTAGTCGATTAAAGTCCAAGGGTGTATATTCCATGAGACTAATCACAGAAAATGTTATCATATTTATTATTATATATTATTATTTATTTACTTATTTAATATTATTATTCATTGTTTTCTCTATGAAAGCACGGTTTGAATTCATTCATTAAATAAGATAAATTCTTCAAACTATTGTTAAATTTAAAAACAATTTTGCGAAAATATGTTACAAAATTTTTGTCCAAAAATGACAACTCACAGAATTTGTTGTATTTATAAATGTATTAAAGTCACGCTTTTAAAGAGAATAGAATGACTGACTAATAATAACAAAATTCATTTCTGCGATAATCAAATCCATAAGATTTATATTCGCGGTAAAGAGTTTGTATAAGATTTGACAAATTCGGAAAATATCTTGAATAATAGTCAATATTTACTGTCTAGTAGTGATCTCAAGTTTAATACCCTGTAAGTATTTGCTTAATATAAAATCTGATAATTTTTAGTTACAAAAGTATTCAAAGTAAGTTTTCTGTAATTGTTTTCAATCGACTTGTTTGTATTTTAGTTACCGAATATAAAGTATACTTGGTTTTTTTCACATATTTTATGTATTGTTGTTGTGTAGCAATAAATAATAGTACTGTTAGCAATTGAGGAACTGTGGAAGAAATAAATGCTTATGCATGAAAATCAATCCGATTATAACTTCAACTTTATTTGAATTACTTTTCAGTTCAAAATATTCTTAAAAACAAATTTTGCTTTCTAAATCGTAAAATAAAAACATGTATATAAAATCGAAAACTAAGAAAATTAAAATCACTTCATATTGAAAGCAATGACTGGTGTTATAACGAATTGATTACCACATAAATCATTTTTAAAGTTAGTTCTATTTGAGTGTAGGTCATAAATTTGTATATGAAAGTGGGTCGGGCTCTTACAAGGAAAGATGTCGATGTGTAAATCTCAGAATTTTATGAAAATTTGGTCATAAACTAATTCAGAGACGCTGATTTCAAATATCGAATTTATCTTTTCAGAAAATTACAACTTAACCGTTAAAAATGTTACAAAAATGATAGTCTATAAGAAAAGTGTGTGAAGTAGAGATTTGGTACACTAACTACAGTTGATGAATATGCCTTCTGACCATTGTGAGAAACTTGGTAATAAGTTTGCTCATTTAAATTAAAACATAACTTATTAAATTTACCAGAATATTCAGATAAATATCATTATCTGTACAACGAATATGTAATCATTTTTCCAAATCGCTGAGACGAAAGTTGATTGTGAATCAAAGGGCTAACTTGATAATGTTATTGCGATCCTTCAGATCAACATCTAATGCATCAAGTATAACTCTATTATACATACTTTTTGCAAATATCTTCCATTGACCGAAAAACATACATCTAATGGTTGAATGTAGGAGGTTGTTTAGGGAGAAATTTCGAGAATTTCGCAAGAGGCACCAGTAGAAAATAATCCTTGTATCATCTGCGGATCAGAATGACCAAACCGCGAATCTAAAAACAGGAGACATTTTTCTTTAACTGATGGAATTAGCGCGTCTTTGCACTATATTTTTACAAGATTCTTCGTTATTCTAAAGATAAATTAAAACTAAGTTTGGACATTGGAATAAGCATTGTGCATCGTGTGGTCCAAAGATTCTACCAACTTCTTGAAGACAAATAAAGGTTATAAAAGTTTACCTTCCAATGTGATTATAGGTTAGATTGTATATGAATGAGTTGTTGCGCGAACAGATCTAATTGAAGATTCTACTGATTTTTTCCTATAAAGATGGGCGTTATGGTTGAGTGGAGCCCATATTTGATGCCAGGTTGGTCTGTATTGAAAATATGGTTTGACTGATAATTCGGAAGAACTTTTGATGAGTCCACAAATAACTTGGCAAGGCCTGTGGTGTAATCATCTTGAAGATAATTAGAAGTAACAAACTTATTGATTTTTCTTGAACGTATTCAATTGGTCGAATTTAATTAATTCAATAACCAAAATTTTGCTGCAATGAATGAATGAAATTTGAAATTGCCCATCTCCGGATATCATTGTCGTGAACTGATAAATTTTACTGCATAGCATTTTTAAACTCATTCAATTTATGATCCCATATGATTTTAAGCTTATCCTTCCGTATTCATTAATTTTGAATTTGTTTCTTGAATTGATATAATTGGGACTCATTAGTTAAAAAGCGATAGTTAGTTTGAACTTATGAGAATTTCCTTTTGCCCTTTTGAGCACTTTTCCAATAATTAACAGCCTCTATCTTTCGCTTTAATGTAATCACTTCCTCTTGGTCGCTTTCGCCATAATCAAGTTCATCATCAGGTTCGTATTCAGATTCAATTTTATTAAAACAAAGCGATGAATTTTCTTTAAGGACAAAATTCGGGAACTTAAAGCATGAATCAATTATATCTGTAAAATAAAAAATCAAAAATACAAAATGAAAAATCTTAAATCTTACCTATAATATAGCTGCCTAACTCCAAATCATTTGAATTCGGTTCGCCTGAATCATCATATTTACTTTTAATGGCTTCAAACACTAATTTGGCAAAAGTTGTATGGTTTATTCTCGACATTTTTAACAATAAATTATAAAAAAGCACTAGAGCGCAATTTAAGAACAGTAGTGAAAATTTTTCTCAACTAAAACATTGATCACTTCTATAGAGAGGGCTCCTTTTGTACCAAAATACATGTTTTCCAGAAAGTCCTGGTGGGAGATTGTAGAATACTCTAGAAATTTCTGGAACGATCCATAGGTTTCTAGAATGTTCTAGAAAGTTCCAGATTATTACATGTTTATAAAACGTTCTGGAAAATGCTGAAATATTCCAAGAGTTTCTAGAATATACCAGAAAGTTATAGAAAATTCTGGAATAATACATAAGTTCTGAGAGTCAAAGTGTAACTTTCTGCAAAAATAAATTCGACGTTTGAAATCAGCGTCTCGAAATTAGCTTATGACGCTGTTTTTATCAAATTCTGAGATTTACATTTCGATACCTTCGTGAATGCAAAATATTTTCTTTCATTCACATATGTCTCTTACTAAAAGGCAAAATAGGGCGCGACCTCAGGTTTTTAGAGAAGCGAACTATTCTGCAAACTCAAGTAATAAAACTTTATTTCTTGAGCTCAAGAGTAAAGCTATTTTAGGATAAGTTGACAGTAAGTGTCAATTCATCGGAATTAGCTTAAATATTTTTCAGGTCAATCGATTGAGTCTGACCACTAGTTGAATTGAAGCTCAAAACACGAGTCAAAACGTTTGGTCACGGCCCTAGACTTTTGAGTATTTAAGGTCACTCACAAGCCATACTCGAAGCTGATAAATGATTAATTTAATGTTCTTATCAGACGTCTTATTTTCAGTATACTTACTCTAAAATCTGTGTTTGTATTTAATATCTTAAAATAAACTTTAGTCGTAAAGCATCTAGTGCTTTGATTAGTTCTTATAATAAGTTTGTGTATTTTTTACTGTTTCTTTAAATTCGCACTTAAGGCGATCCGAATTGGTAAGTGCGGCAACAGTATTGATTTAATTAAAGTCGAAATTTGTATTAAAAGCAACTTTAATATGGTTTGTATTGAATTCAAGTCTTGTGTGAAAAATGATGAAAAGCTCTTAAAATCGGTTAAATCTAATCAAATATATAATTAAAACATTCGTAGATGCAACCAATGATTATTCTAAATGAAGTGGTTGGAAAAAATTAGTGTTCAGTTTTTGTCCATTTTTATCACTATTTTTTGATTAAATTCCTATTTATGTTGAAAAAAGTCAGTCTAATTATGAGGTATGCTAAATAGTGTAAAGTTAAAGTTGAACATTGATAAAAACTTATTCAACCCTTTCATACTGAAAAATTTCTATTCGTATTTCTTATACTTTTCATCCTATAATATCGTTGTATTACTGCATAAATATCTCACGGAGAAAGTTGAAAATTAAGTATTTAGTAGATTTGACGTAAGGTGATTCCGTTTGAAATTTCTACTAATAAGGTTTGAAGTATTTTAACTAGATATCAATTGAACAAACTTTGAGATAATATAGTTAATGAATTTTTTACTCATATCATAGTTAACAAACTTTCCTCTTATAATTCTTATCTATTGATAACTGATTCGTGCCACTAGACAGCACTACTCGATTCACTACTTCTTTCTATCAATGATATTATTTATTTAAAGCGATGGATATTTGGAAGACTAATCTTTTAGTAGGAATTCATTACTTAAAATACTTAAATTACTCAAAATTTTTGGAAAAATATTAAAGAAAATATCTGCCAGGTTGCTTACATCAATAATTATGCATGAAATTTTCAATTTACTTGCTAATATTTAAACAGCATTTATAAAAGATTGCCTGCAGCAAATCACCACATTTCACCACTATATCTATCGTTGCATTGACACTAAAACTCATTAGCTTTTGACATCTTACAGTTCCATATTCACAATTGACGCCAAGATTTTCGCAACTTCAGCTGCATTTTCCATCATTCATTAATATCTTGAAAATATTTGAGTCCTAACCCGTCTAAACGAGTTTGGCCTGGATGTAGTGTTTTGGTGTCACGAAATGCATTTTTATGATACTGGCTATCGTATTGTATCGGACTTTCAATTTTTTTACATGTAAACCATAAATACTTTTGACATTGATTCAATGAATTATTGCAGAGCTAGTACCCGTTCGATGCCGAATATAAGTACATGTACTTATAATGCGAATCGCTAGAAATTTTTAAAATATCTTATATTCCGACAAGTACTTATGTTTCGAATTATAAGTACACGGGGATTGAGACTTCATTTCATAGAGCCATGTCTTAAAATGTGAATTTTCACAAAAGGATTGAACGATTACAAAGTATTAGCGTTTTACTTATTTAAACATGAACAAAGTAAAAGTAAATCATTTTGAAAGGCTTCTAACACAAACGATATGCTTTTTATAGTTTGAAATGTTAGTCTAAAAAATTCATGATCAGTCTGTACTATTATGAAATCTCGCATATTAAAGACATTTCCTTAATTCAAGAAATTTGAAGAACCCAACTTTAAAAGATGGCATTTGACCATGTACTCATACTCAGGAATTAAGTACATGAGTCTTGAGATTCCAAATTATAAGGACATGTATTAATACTTATATGCGGCGCAAAATGGTAATATGAGAAAGTTTTCATTCTCTATCTAAAGATTTAGAGCTGAATTAATAAGAAATTCCGTTTGAAAGTCTCATTTCAAAACTGGTAAATGATTGTTTTGTTTGTGCAATAATTAATTTTGATTGTTAAGAGCAATGCATTTAGTCTTCTAATATATTGTCGCAATGTATTGTTCAATCTTTTTTTGTCTTTGAATTCTATGAACATATCTCATTCATATTCATGCAATTTTTCTTTAAAAGTTTTTAATGAAATGTCGTAAAAAGAAGTTATTACTTGAGAGATTAATCTAGTTGAGAGAGTTATAAAACCGTTCTAATTCAACAGATATAGTACGTGCATTTATATTTGGGATCGAAATTCCAGTTTTACTCATGAAAAAGCTCGAGAGTTAAAAAGTCTATTAATTATTGATTTAGCAAAGATATTCGATGCCTCCAGTATATCGCTATCTGTTTACTGGTAAAAGAGTTCTTTTCCATGCCTGCTTTAAACATTAAGACTCTCATGCAAGTTATTTTTATTTCTTATTGAAATTTAGATAAATTAGATAATCTTATATATTAAAATGTTATATCAAAGCTAAAAGCAAATTCAAATTTTGAATAGCATATTAATATTACTAAAGTTTCATAGAACTCTTGACTCATTTCGTAATATTTGATTAACCCCTATGGAGAAAGTTCTTAGAAAAAAATCGTTACCAATATATAATTAGGTCAACAGTTAAAATATAAAATTAAACTTTGAGCTAACCTTCACTTTTGCTTTTATCTAAAGTATATTCAATATCATAAAACACTTGAAGTTCTTATTGATATCGTAACCAATTGAGACATATTTCAATTTCCCACATCTATTGAAACTTTTATCGCATGGACTCAATAAAATGCAATTATCTCTAAATACCTGTTTGAATCCGGTTATGGTATGACAAACAAGTATTTCTTCTAATTTCAATTTGATTGCAATTAGTTTCTTACAAAAAATTACATTTTTAGAGCAAATTTCATTAATTCCATCATATTTTTGCTAGAAATACAAAATAAAGATAAAATTGATGTATAAAATGGCAATTTATAATCACTTAGTTCTTTCTTTAATTAAATTTTCAGTGTTTAACTTATGATAAGCAAATTTCTTATGTTTACTGTCCATTTAGTGTGCGCTTTAATTTATATAAAGCCGAGTCGAATAAACTCGAGAGTCAACAGCTTACTAAGTTATAGCAAACAAAATAATTATTATTGAAAACATATAGAACAAACATTAGTTCTGGATTGAATTTGTTAGAATAAAATAATTTGATATTTAGCAGAGCACAATTATCAATAATTGTTTAGTCAGATTGATTGGTTTATTGATTTCTCGTATGCATACAAAAAACTTTCTATTATTTTTAAATTTCTGGGCAAATAAATCGACTATTGGGTTTATGATTACAATATTTTCAAATGCGAAAATCTATGAATATTTTCTCCAGTTAGGTACAATGATAGTGTAGAGTGCTCAACTTAATATGCTTGACTGTATTCATATTTTTTAAAAGAATTTTTTAATGTTAAAACTATTCAAATGCATAAAACATTGATGAACTTATAAATTATTTAAAATATAACATTTTCACAAAGAAACCATTTGAACCTACTTTTTGAAGAAATGCATTAACGAATAGGCCTTTTACTATGCATTAAAAATACTTTTTTATGCGTATATATGTCTGAACTTTAGAGAGGTTTTTATATAATGGGAAGGAATAGATATGAATCGGGACCTAAGTTTATATTCAAGATAGAGATGATTCAAATAGAAAGGCTTATATGCATAAACTATTTTTAATCAGAGGAATTCAATAGATCTTTCCTATATAGAAATGCTTTATATTGACTCCCGTCATAGATACGTTTTCGCGAAAAAAATACTACTGACGTAACATATAGGTGACAGCAAATAAATACCATCTATAATACAAGTCATCAACATTTTCAAACATATAGAGAAAATATAGTTTATTCCTGAATATAATACAAATAAAATTAATAATTACGACATAGCAATTAACATAATTTTTATTGGAATAAAGTGCACTTTAGGTGCACAGGATAAACTACTAGATCTAACTATGTGATCAAAGTCTTGTTGGATTCAGTATGATGAGCATGGAATATAGATACTATTATGGTGTCTCTATGAGTCATAGACTATGACCTTTAGATCAATAGTTAATCCCGCTTAAATAGCCTAACATTTTTTGGTTAACTTTCAAAGATATAAAAATTGAGACAGCAAGGTTAGGTTAGGCTTATTATGAGCTCTCCAAAACTATTTTCAGATCAATTTTATCTTTACGGACTCGAAAGTTAAGATCTATGAAAGTTTACTTTAAAGGTTGACATAGGCTTTCGAGGCGACGTTAGAAGGCCTACACAGGGCTCAACAGGACGCATTGAATTGAGCGTAGTTAAGTAAGTTACATTAGGTTAGGTTAGATTAGAGTTGGCTAGCCCTAACTTAATTTCATATTAAGCGCTACATCATGTGAAATTACATATGTTATAACTTTTGAACCAAAATGATAAGACAGATCTGATAGCAGATTTGAAGAGCTTATGAGATGCCTAACAACGTTGCCATCTCACTTTTTCATTTTTGAAAGCTGGCCAAAATGTCGGGTTATTTGACCTAGTTAGATTTTGATATAGAGATTACAGAAAGATTAATAAGATTTAAATCTTCCTTGCTCCCTGAGCTGTATCTAATGGTACTTCAGTTGTATAGATTAGCCTAATGACTTAGACTTAGTCTGTGCACCCAAATTGTACCCCAGTTAAAAATTTTATATATATGAATAAGTATTTTTTATTAATAACGTTTGGGTGTAGTTTCAACGATTTACGGCTTCAATAAACTCTACTACTTGTTGCTTTTACGGATATTTATACTTAGTCGTTCAACTTAAAATAAATAATCAAATATTTTAAGAGGCTCTTAATAATCTCTTTGAAAATTAGCATTTATTGTTTAATTAATTAATATTGTATATAATTTAATAAACCATCTCAATGAAAAAATATGCGGTTTACCATGCAAAATATTGAAAATTTAAAAATTCAAAACTCGGTCACAGGATGAATTTCGAAAATTTTTTACATATTCTTAAGCAATACACTGAGAAATTTTGGTGGGTGGGACGAAATTTTTATTTTGGGCGGAGTTTAGAAGTTGCCAAAAGTGGGTGTACCTTGAGACTCTTTTGTTATTTACGCTATACTGAAGATAAATATTAGGGTGTTCCATTCAAAGTGAAGCAGGCTTGTGGCGGTGTGTCTTGGATGCTACATGGTGAAGTTAGTCGCCACTTTAGATTTGTATTTGCTGATTCTTGATTTGTGAAACGAGTCAAATTAACTTTTTCGGATCAATTATGGACAGACTTGGTCAACTATGTTAATGATTATGAGCAACGAAGTCTCATTAAAAACAGAATTGACTAACTCCTTTCTTTCCACAATTGATCCGAGAAAGCTTATTTGTTTTATAGGACGAGAATTGGTGAATACAAGTCCGGAATGGCGATCAGATCTATTTTGCTGTTTCTGGGGTACGCCACTGTATATCTGCATCATCTTGAACGGAACGCCCTAATATTTAGGTAAACAATGGCCAGCTCAGCTTCTCGGGGAAGTAAAAGCCAACTGTTATTTTACACATGAAGCCTGTTTTGAAGAAATACCTAAGCGAAAAGGCCTTTTCAATGAATTAAAAATACTTTCCATATTGAATTCAATGAAGAAAGCATTTTTAATGCATGGTTAAAGGCACATCTCCAAAAACAGACTACATAGATATTGGGATAACATTTTTAAAACATTAATAATATACTATCACTGATTAACACAAAAATAAAATAACTGCGATTTGACTCCTAACTTTATTATGAAAAAATTTTTAACTCTTCTAAAAAACTAATTTTCTATTAAAAGATCAAAAGTACTAAAGTTTTCCGGTGTGTCAAAGGATCAGAAAAGATCATTCAACCGGTCGAATACGACGAGCAGGCCGCTGGTTAGCAATCAGTCGTCGAAGCAATTCTCTAGCCTACACAGCCGAAATTCTATCTGTCACTTGCATCTCTATATAAAATAATTTAGAGATTTACATAATACAAATAAAAGTTAAAATTATTTTCTACTTAATAAAACTTTTTTGTAACTATTGAAAACGCTTTACATTATAACTGTGAGTATATATACGAGTATATATAATGACTAGTCAAAGTGTGAAAACTTATTTGAAAAGTATTATTTAATACTTTGACTGAACATTTTGGTCATTTTATAAAATGACTAGTTATTCTATAGAATGACTGATTATACTCTTTGACTGTAACATATATAATAGACATCCACCTCAAATAAAAACAGAAGCGGGACTGGGAGCATCTAAGCCTACCTTTGTATTCGATATAAATTATATATACAATTGCATGATTTTTTTAAAAATGTGATTGATATAAGGATCAATACAATAGAGTATAAAAAATATAAACCCCTTCTCTCTGCTCAATCACTCACAAAAACTTCAAATATCTAACGAGCTACCATCACAACTTGTTAATTAAGAATTAATTCCGTTTAACTTTTAAGTATTAGTCTAGGTCGAGACAAATCAAGTATAAAATTACTAAATGCCAAGTGCTTAATTCAGTGTAAAATCTGTTTTAACATGACTTCTCAAGTTATTTACATACTATAAATTCTTTAAAGCGAGCTCTATGACAAATGCTTTGCGTTCATATAACAGCCCTTATGTTAAATATAATATAAAAAATCTTTAGACAGATTAATTGTGTACTGAATTAAGTACTTGGCACCTAATAATTGTAAATTTGATTTGTTTTGATCTTAACTAACATTTAAAAGTTGCATGGATTGAATTCTTGGTTAACAGGTTGTGAAGTTAGCTCGTAAGCAAAAGTTATAACTGGAGGATATAACTTTATTAGATCTCACTCTTTACCTATTTTAGATTTAATTATATATTTTCGTCAGATTTACCTTATTTCTATAGGGTGAAATAAGTCTTTCAGTATGTTTACATTGTTCAAAAGTTTGTTTTCCATAGAATAAATTTCTAATTTTATAAGGAAACAAAGTAAAATAAATTAGCTTTTGCAAATTAGTAAGTTAGTAAAGTAATTACTTAGTTCCTTGCTATTAATATTAATGTGTATATGAATTCTTAAGTTATTGAAGTTTAATTTTTGATTAATTATTAGCAATTGTGAAATATTAACTGTATACTTATTTAAATAAAATCAGTTTAATACTAGATTGGAATGATGTCAAAATTAACAAACTAACTAAACTAAATTCAACAAAATAAATTATAAAAACACTTATAAAGAACTAAAGAACTTTATTTAACTTAAAATATTTCGATTCTTGCACTGATTCCTAATCTTTAAACCCCAAAAAGTCGTACATAGGGTTAAGACAATGAGGTCTTGTCTAGTCCGGTAAGCTTCTACTGGTTATGTACAATACCTATAGCACCAGTTTCTAATTGGCCAAAGGTTAATCCTTTGCCCAGGACTTGTACAAAAATTCCTACAATGGGTGAATCCAGGCTAATGGGTCTAAAGGGATTTCTAACCCGACACCCCCAAGTGTGATATATCATTGGGTTCAGTTCGTCAAGCTGAACATTTTGATACCACACTTGACTGCATCTAACCCGAACCTGACCACTTCTGGACGATTTCCGACGGGAGTGGCTGACTCGGCCAAGTGGTATATAATTGGACTCAGGACATCGAACTGAGCATTTTGATACCTCACTTGATCAATTATCATAAGTAGTTCTCGAGATATTCACTGTTGTTTGGTTTAGTACCTCGTAATGGATAAACCTGGATTCTCGAGTCGTAACCTAAACAAGCCTGATATAAACTAAGGGAGAATAAGTTAGGTCGCGAAGCGACCTAACCTATTATACCTTAGTTTAAATCAGGTTTGCCTTGGGTTACAACTTGGTAAAGCCAGGTTTATCCGTTTTCGAGGGGGTTAGGTCTCTGTGGCTAGAAGTGGTCAGGTTCTTGCAGAAATTAGTTAAGTATGGTATCAAAATGTTCAGCTCGATGAACTGAATCCAATGATGTATTACACTTGGAGGTGGAGAGTCGGAAACCTCTTTAGACTCATTAGCCTGGATTTACCCCCTTAAATGATATTCAGTTAAATATTTAACAATTAAATTTGTTTTATACAAAATTTGTTAATAGCTTGTAATGCTATTAAAGTATTACGTTCATTGTACTATTAAAACAATGCTTTCGATTAAATAGAAAATATCTTTCTTTTAGTGATTGTGTGCAAGACTTATAAATTATTTGGTTTTCTAATTGGTGTTCAAATATTCAAGATATGATATTTATAGATTAGCAAAAATTGAAGTCTTATCAGAACTGAATACTGAGTTCATTCTCACACTCTTGCGAGAGGTTCTGTACCATGACGTATATAAAACTCACGTGAACTGTCTTCAACTAACTTAACTTAGCTTAACTCTTAGTCATAGCTTAATTTCCGAAAACGTAAAATTAACTGTTGGGTAAAATTTTACCTCATGTTTTTTACGTTTTATAACTGTTCTAGTCTTTATGCTTTATAAATCAAATTTAGTCCTTATTTTTGAAGTTTGAATCAACTAATTAATTAATTTGTAGTTATCTGCTACAGCGCCATCAGCGGTGTAAATTGCTAGCATCACAACACTGCTAACATATAGCAAATACAAAGCACTTCGGTGTTAGGGGAAATTTCTGTCCTCAAAAAGACGTGTTCCTAGAAAAAATTTAAATAAAGTTAAATGTCCAAATTTATCGGGATTTTTGTCGTTAAAGTCAGTTACATGACTGAGGAATACCTAAATTCTCCATGAATCAAAACATTTTGTTGATTTTATCGAGATTTTCTAAGTCAAACCTGGAAAAATTTTACCCCAAAGTTGTGACGAAGGGTCAACCTAACACAATACAACACAACAAAACGCACCAAAATATAACCTGACCTTTCTATCTATTGCCCAAAGCTAATGCATTAACTAATTTAACTACTGACCCGGAGAGCCAAAACTAGCCCTTATCTAGTAGTTATTTACGCTTAATTACTTGTACTTTTTGAAAGCCTGTAACTGCTCTTTGATTTGTGACTGATGTCTACCACATTTTTTAATCTACGTATCGAGTACTACCTGTATACAAATTTTGGCGATGATAGTTCTTCGAACGAGCCGAACTGATTTAATAAATCAAGTCAAAATTTCGAGTCCAAATAGCTAAAAATGTTAGACTGGGAAATAGTCGAGTAGAGTTCTCGACTCAATTAGATTTGAAAGAATCAGACTTAAATTATGTCAGAAAAAAATTTCTGAAATTTTCGAAAACTATCTAGAAACTTATAGAAAATTCTATAAAAGGTCTAGAATGTTGTTGAAATGTATGGAGCATTCTAGGACATTTTAGTGTTCTACATAATATCTTAGGATTTCTTTGGATGTTCTATAAACCTGTAGAAAATTCTAGAATCTTATGCAATATTTTAGAATATTCTAAAGCATACTAGAAACCTACGGGATTGTTCTGAAAATTTTTGTAATCTATAATCTCACACCAAATTCGAGAACTAGCTAGGAAACGCTTTTAGTATAATAGTAGGCTCACTCTACGAAGGAGAATGTTCATTTCCTGTGGGAGCGTGGGCTCCTACTGATCTCGACTAAACCTATATCATTTGATAGGCCTCCCCTAGTAGAGTAGCTTTTATACTAAGTACTTTGTTACAAACTCAACTGTTTGCGAGATACTGGCTTCCAAGTTTTCAATCATGTCTAATCTGGATAATTTCTGACGCATTCGATTTCTCAGGAAGAAACAAGCAATTGATAATATTATCGCAACCTTATCAAGTAAATTCTAACTATGTCGTGTGTCTAACCATGAAAATCTGGAGGGTCGTCCTTCACTTGCCTTACAGCATGGACGCGAGGCTGGGCCCGGCGTCATATCTTTGATATCATTTCCTACTCAGAAGCTTGATGATTTGTTCTCTCTGATCCATCAGACAGTGTAGACATTCGACAGAGCTTCCCTATCAGCCTTTGATTGAGTTCCAGAGTTAATTATCGCCTGAAGTGAAAGCGCTAATGAAATTAAATGATTGTCTAATGATTAAATTAATAACACATCTAAATCTGATGTAATTGAAAATCCCTCCTATTAGAAATTAGAAGACAACACCTCGCAAATTGTTATGTTTGCAACAAAGTACCTATTATAAAACTTACTCTACTTTGGAAGGCCTATCGAATAATGTAAGCTTTGTAGAAATCGATAAGGACCCAAAGTTGAACTCCTCCTTTAAAAAGATAACTTAAAGATTAACTTTATTCACTAATTGCAATGAGTTCGAGTCTTCGGGCAAGCTCAAGACGGACTCAAATCAAATCGCGGTTTGAGCAGAATCGACTCGATTTTTTCGGGTCTAATTCAAATCTGCTTCAATTTGACTCGAACTTGATTTGCGCGGAGCACTAGGTGTTGATATGCTGCAGGAACTATTCTCGGTGTAACCACCTCTGGGATGTTTTAAAACTAAACAAAATATATCAAAAGGGAGACCTTTATATTTTTTGTTAATAAAAAGTTTGATAAATTAAAAAATTGGAAATACAAATACGACTGTCATGTCTTCGGGAACTGAAGTTTTCTCAGGCCTTCTGGCTAGGGTCAGACTCGAAACTGCTGCTTCCGTTTCAAACCAAGATCATTATGCAAGAAATTTCTTGGAAATACATATTTATAAGACAAGATATTTCGTATGATGTTTAAACACACATCCAAATCTTCCTCTTTGATTTGAGAAAACTTCGTCGAAATCAGATCTGAGCATAGTTCGAAATTCTACATTGAAAGTGTTTTCATTTACTTTACTTTAATTTTATTTTATTATAACTTAAAAGTTAGTAATACCTAATATAAATTATTAACTCATTAGCTACTTAATTACATAGGGGGTAAGATTTATTGATTTATTTAGCAGCATTATATTAATATTAAAACTGTGTATTTTGTGAATATAACTGGCGTATTAATCCCGATATCAGTTGAAGATCACCTGACAGTCGTAGATACAAGACTACAGTAGTAATGACCTTCTTACTGTTTATTAATTCCAAAAGTTATAATTTTATTTGTCTTTGATTCAAGCACATGCTTTTGCTCTTCTAGAACAACTCAAAAGAGATTTTTGTATCTTATTGCGACCATTGCGCAATGCGTTGATTATCCCTGTGATATTTTTTCATTACATGAGCAAATATTCAAATTTTGTGTTGTAAACAAATTCACTACCTATTACGTTGACTACTTGTTAAATACGAAGGTTAAAAGTAGTCGTCCTAAAATACAAAACCCGCTCCTGTACTATACATTAAAAATACTTTCTATATTGAACTTAATTTGTACTTTGATTTGGAAAAGTTCATCTCAAAATAAAATTTTTTAAAGTCTACAAAAGCAGATTAGCTGCAAAATAAAAGGATAGAAAACTCAATCAATTATAGGCTGGACTTCAGAGATGAGTAAATACAGACCTCAATAGATATTAATAGACTTTTGATTATTAAATTGATCGCAAGATAAACGCAGCATAAATAATTAAAATAATAAGCTTAATAAAATGAATATAAATCTATGCCAATTATCATCTTGTATGAAAGTAAAAGCTTCAAGTTAAGAAAATGTGTTACTAAAAAGTCGAGTTTTATTTGTATGGGGCGATTAAATTTTCTATATTATCTGTTTGATAGAATAGTCTTGAAGTCAATTTTAGACAAATAGTATTCACTTATTAGTGAAAAATTTCTTTAGTTCAAATGCTATTTGATAGGTTTGACTTGTATATATCATCAGATGTTAACGAGAATAGTTTATTGTACTTATCTTATAGAAGACTAGATTTTTCTCATCTATTAGGTGGGCCCATAAAGTCCCGGAATTTTAATCGTTATCGTTAATTGAATTTATTCCGACTAGTTATGGGCCCACCTAATATATTGAATTTATGTCTAGCAATCAACTAAATGATCAAAAGTTCATTATTCCTTATCGAAATATTTATTTCTCATCTCTAACTTGAACACTACGTCGAGTTTACACACTACGTAGTTAAACATACTACCTATGTTTAATATAAGATGTTCAATTATATCGGCATCCAAGCCGTAAATCTATAGGGTTCTTTATTACTTACCTATAAAGCAAATGTAAAGTGTTGTAAAAAGAAAATTTCTGAAGAAATTTTCTAGAAATATTCCTGAAGCTAACGTGAACCTTAAATAGATGAAGTTTCTAGAATTTTTCCAATACTATAAGTAATACAATGAGGGCTTAAAGGACTTAAGGCTATAGTTTATTAATAGGTTTAGTTGCATGAAACAGTGCAGTTAATTTGCCAATACAAAGGTTTGTTCTTTATCTATATCAATGGAATTAAATATTCGAACCTAAAAACTAATCCATCGATACGTACAATATGTTGGTCTGCAAATAGAATGCAATAACTGATAGTAACTGCAAAAATAAATGTCAATTGAGATAAGTTTATTATAAATGTTTAATCTGTCGAAGTCAAGAGTTAGCTTTCGATAGAATTTGATGTTTACTTAAGTTATTAGATAAAATACTTCTTCGAAGAGATATAATGGATAAAGTAATTTTGATATCAATATAATTTTTTTAATAAGCATTAACTTATAATGTAGGAATTCATTTGAGATTAAAAATCTACTTGTATGTTACACTTATTAGGAAAAGTTGATATATCAGTCCAATTGAAGCATATATTGCGATTACATCATAGTTTAAGGTTATTACCAAACTGAATGAAATGTCAAAAGTAATTGTTTGAATTTTAACGTTTAATTATCTAAATATGAGTAAATTATTCACTCTTATTATGTATTCAATAATTTTACTTTTGCATTTAGCAATAATTTAACTTCAATAAAATATAAAATATCATATCAAAGAAACTCTTTTAATCTGTGATAAAATAGACGTTTAAATAAATAGAAATAAAAAAATTTATAGTTATTTAATTTAATCAGTTTTTGACACAATAGTAATTTGGTTTAATTTGCAAAATATCAAGAGTTCATTAAACGATTTTAACTAATATAAAGATATTTATAATACCATCTTTAGAAACAAATAAGACCTTAAAGAACTCTTTATCTTTTAAAATTAATGTTAAAGATGTATTTATTGTTGTCAATAATTAATTAGTATAAAAAAATTGAAATTCTTAGAATTTTAATTGAGAATCATTACTAAATAATCGATAGGAAATGACTTAAAATCCAAATTTAAGTTAATACCCAAATCATTCTTAAGTTTGAAAGTTATTGTATCAAAACTCTGAGAGATCGTTCGTTCAATCATAGTTTATGAGTGATTTAAACTTTAAACTTTGTCGTTGATCTGTTTGAAAATTAATCGTGTTCAGGATTACTGTTATAAAGGACTTGCTCTAGAACAGCGTTTATAATGTTTAAAACATTTTTGTGTATCTGTCTATGTTTTCAAACAACCACTAAAATAGTGTTCGATATCATTCTAAAACACTTATTGAGCACTATTTTTCAAGAAAATTTATATGAATTCGAAAAAAAACTCAACAAACTTTTCTGACTCAATAAAGTATGAAATTATTATATAAATTGATTGCTTTATATTTTCTTCGATACATTATTTTGAATTATTTTGTGTGAGGATTTTCGATAATAAGCATTTTAACACATTCCTACTAAAAAATTCAAAGATGAATTTTCTATAATTTTCTCAAAATAACATACAATTTAATCTTTGAAGGTTCAAAATATTTTTTAAACTGTTAAAATATTTTAGAAAGTCCTTAGGATTTAAAAAAATTATTATAAAACATTGAAAAAATTTCGGATTTTGTCAACGCTACTAGTGTTTCTATTGATTTTGACTACTTAAAAATCTATTGATAGGTCTCCGGAATAAAAATAATCTAATGACTTCTCAACAAATAATTCAAGTATGGTCCAAATGATGATGATTAACCTGATCCATCAGTTCCTGCCACTTGCCTAAAAATTCTCTTTTGATACCGAATAAAGAAAAAATATCCACTGGAGTATATTTTGGATACGAACCTACGCTATTTCTAGAATACCACGTATAACTTGATACCTTTTATAGAGTAAAATATTTATAAATTCTGCTTATTGTCTGACACGATTGATTGGATCCTAACTCAAGAGATTATCTGAGGTAAATTTGAACAGATCAACCAATAAATTCACGTCTACAGCCAAAATACTCTGAATGGGAGACCCGAGCAACTGAATCAGACAGTCAGCCAAACATATGAACGTGTCAAGTGGAAGAGCTCATCGAATCGTGGGCAACGGTCTTCACTTGGTGAAGGTTTGTGCCAAGTGTGTCCCGATTTTTGATAATTTTCTCTTTTGAGAATTGATAAAAATGCATCAATATGCTTTTATAATGTTATACGGCTTTGATAATGTTAAAAGATTAATTCTAGAATGCGGCGCGAATGAAATGGAGGTGAGTTTTCAGCGATTCGAGATTTTGCTAGTGTAGTTGAGATCATCCTGCTTAACATAAATAATTAGTGGATGAAATCTAACCAATCACACGGATGATATCCATTGAGTTTCGAAAAGCCCTATAAACCATATTGCCTGAAGGTTTTAAACTTGGCCTGTCCTGAAACACTTTAAATTTTAGACAAAATGTATTGAATTGACACGCATAAGACATTTTTATAAAAGCAAATTTTTCGATTTATACTAAATTATACGAAATTTAGCCTTTAAGTTTGTTCAATCTCATTGTATTTTAATTTTCAATCACAAGAATATACAGTCTGACCTGGTTATAGACAACCGGTCGGTGCGTAAAACATAAGTTGCCTATAACTGGGTTTACCTATATCCGGACTCTTTAACATATGATTGGATTAGTTGGTATCAAATAAATTATTTGCTAACAACCGGGGTTGCCTATAACCGAATTGTCAATAGCCGGGTCAGACTGTAACTATTCAAGCAATAAAATGAAATTACCCTCTTCTGAGGTTCACAAAAGTTTATCGGTGTTTTTTTTATAATTTTATCAGTAAGAATTTATCTTAGTATTAAAGAATTATCATTAATTCATTGTAAAATATAACTTAATCGAATTTTTCACTCCATGTAAGACTTTATAAATATTGAATTTCAAAGTAATTTTTTGAATTCTACAAATATATACCCACTTAATTAATACTTAGCTAATCGTCATAGCAAATCAACAAAGTAGACAGATTATGATAAATATTTTTGACTGTTTTGAGATTAGTGTCATTAGATAGATTTTAATTACCCAAGTTGAAAGATATGCGCAACTAATTGTCTATTTGGTTTCATTTCGGATTAAAAGCCCTGAATGACTCGGCACCCTAATTATTAGTTCACATATAATAAGGTCAAAACTATATCATATATACAAAAATATATCATCAGAAAAACCTCAAGTGGACTCAGTTCTGAACAATGTAGAAGACCCAGGAGAGGGTGGCATGTAGGCACACTATTTTTATCATAAACTCTTATAGAGTACTTTGCTCTGATATATAAATTTTAACTCAAGCTGAGTTTAAACATTTAATTTTATTCGCCAAAATAATAAGGCGAATTTTTCATTGCAATCTGCATAACTTTCTTATAGCATTGTAATAGATTATTTTATAGCTTATTTCCAGTTGTTTTAATCTTTGATTTTAGTTAATGACACATTTAACTTAACCTCCAGGTAGATGAGTGGCATTAATATAATATTTTTTAACTAGAACCCCGAAAATATTGATTACCATCATGATATTACTTTTCCTCATAACTTAAGGCAGACTGGTTTTTACTTTCCCGAGAAGCTGAGAAAGCCATAATATGCCTATATATTCACCAGTATTATTTGAAAAACGGAAAACGTTTCAAGACACGGCCACTAATAACCACGTCTGAACTCTGCCTATAGTAAAAATTTTAAACTACTCCCACTAGAATTTTCTCAAAGATTCACCTTATCATTCTAACTAAGAATATGTAAATAGATTCCCAAAATTCTCTCTGAGAGTGGAGTTATGAGTTTGCTTCTCGACCTAACCTATTTTCCCTTAGTTCATAGCAGGCTCTTTTGGGTTACGACGCGAGAGATCCAGGTTTATCCATTACGACTTACTAAGCCAAACAAAGGTGAATATTATAAAATTAATACTCAATTCGTGTTCCCTGTCCTAAAATTAGGTTAGAAACACCTTTTGAATAGTATTCCCAGGCCATTTTGTCGCTAAATTTGAGAACTTAAAAAAAAATGCCAATTTTCGCCCTGAGTTCGCCTTGAGATTAGTAAATTAAATAAATAATAATTTAACTTATTTTAACTAATAATCTGTTTATTAGTTAAACGCTTTACAAAACAAAATTCTATAATTTAGAAAATCCATATTTTTGCTGTGATTTGGCTGCAGTACAACAGAGAAAGTTTTTTCTTCTTTGGTGAAATCATTTTAACCACAATCATATCAATCACAAATAGTATTTCTTTACTGATAACATTTAATGAATCAAATGACTCATTGATGCTATCATTAAAATAATTTGTTATCAAATCATAGCTTTTTATGCAAAAAAATTTCCACAAAACTATTTTAATAATTAAGTTCTGTGTATAAACACATTCTATGCACTAACCCATTATTATTAGTATTGATTGTTTATCATAAGTGATATTTGTTTACAGTTTAGTGCATAATATGCATTGAGTTTTTTGCCAAAATTTTTAACTTGAGATTCTATTCTCAAGTTATATGACCCAACTTGAGGCCTGAGATAGACCTCAATAACTTGAGAATCAAGCTGAAAACTTAAGACCTGGGAACACTACTTTTGAAGCATTTATCTTGGGGTGCTAAACTAAACCGTAGCCAAATAATACAACATTTTATCTAGGAAAGGGTCGCAGTCGCTAAAGTTAGACTATCGCGCGGTAGCGTGATGGCCTAACTTAGTCTTGTTTTAATCTGAACCATGTATACCTCGATTGACAACCTAACCCTCCAAATTTTTAACCTAACTTATTCCTAAGATAATATAAGGTAAATTATTAAATCTTTTGCAGAGAAGTTAGTTTTTCGCGAATATCTCCGGAACCCCTTGAATTATAACGATGACTATACTATCGTTAAGCTCCTTCGTCAAGCTGAACCGAATTACATGATTATTTGTGTACATCCTCAAATAACCGAACTCGGTTATTTGATCTTGGGTGACCTTGAGACCGGTGTTAATATTCATAATTCAACAAGACAAGTTCAATCATATATATATATACACATATATATTGTCATAGTAGTTTACCCGCTTCTATGCCGTTCCCAAATCCCAAATCGAATGATTTTATCATTAAAATGATTCACTGAATCTCAAAGAACATTAAATAGTTAAACCTCGAATTGCAGAATCTCAAAGTGGGTAAAGTAATTGGGTTTAGGGAGTTCCAGACAAGCTCCCCTTAAGTGTTACGTGAAGAAGTTACGGATTTCAATGAGAAAATCTTCTTAGAATATCTCAAGAATTACTTGAGAAAAACGCTCGAGTGAAGTATCAAAATGCTCAGCTTAATATTCTGAGTTTTATGATATGTTAGTCATTGGGACTGACAATTCCCGTAAGAAGTTGGCCAGAAGTGATCAGGTTCGAGTTGGAGGCGGTCAAGTGAGGTATCAATATTTCAGTTCGATAGATTGAGTTCAATGATGATAATACTTGAGGGCAGGAGGTCTAGGACCCCGTTAAATCAAACAGTCCCTTTCAACATTTAAAGTAATTTGTAACCAGAAATTTCAAACTTTAAGGACGAAAATCTCGTATTGCGGGAGCTAACTTTTACATAGATTTATATATTCATGATCCTTAAGGTCAAGAGAATCGAATAGAGCACTTTTATTAGACCCTTAAATTAATATTCAACCGCAAATAACACTCAAAGCTTTCTAAAATCATAATAATCTCTTAAACTTATTTAACTACAAAATAAAAATAAATTATATAAAACAAACTCGATAACATCTCTAAAACTTTTTTTTCACGAACTCGTCAAACCTTGAAATTTGAATTGACATAATAAGTATAATAAAATTATTAACTTTATGATCTATATACATAAGATCATTTAATTCTTCTTGAAATATATATAAAATATTTAAACGTTTTGCAACATTCCAAAATTGCGTCTAACCATTTAACATTCTATGAAATTCAGTGAATCAATTCAATGGAAAAAAAATATTTCAAGCGTTATTTTACTAGTAAAATATTGAAATTTTAAGAATTCATAACTTCGCTCACAGGGGGAATTTTGAGAATCTATTTGCATATTCTTAGTTAGAATGACAGATTGAATCCTTGATAAATTTTTTGCGGGCGTGTTTTTAAGTTTTAATTGTAGTTGAAAATTAGGCGTGGTTTAAAGTGGGCGTATCTTGAGACTTATTTCTACAAATCATACTGATGATGAATATATAGGCATATTATGGCTTCCTCAGCTTCTCGAGAGAGTAAAAGCCAAACAAAATGAAATTGAAATCTATTTTTAAAAAGGACTCATTTGAAACGAAACAATCTGATATACTGAATTCTTGGTTGGATTATAGCAAATGTGGACGAGTATGTTCCATATGTTATAGACACACAAAATATACAACTAAATGCAAAATTATTAACACGCCTTTAGTTTTACGTAATAGTATTCGATAATTTTTGAATTTTGAGTGCAGATATCTTATAACATATTCTGAACTATTCCAATTTTCAAGAGCTAGTCTCTGTTTTTAGTAAGTTACCTCAACAATGCATGTTTTTAGAATTTTGGAACCTCTAGTTAAACACAAGAGATACCGAAATGAAACAAAATACACTGTGATAGGCTAAAGTTAGTCTCTAATACATGATAAAAATTTGGAAATAAATATAGAAAATAAATAATTCGCGTTAATTAATTCTTAAAATCGAAACATCATTTGACTAAAATTCATTTTCGATCTCACAAAATAGGATAAAATCTTAAATTAATCTGAATTACCGAATGATCCAAAATGGCAATGAATAGAGATTGGTTCGGAAGCAGTCGAACTCACTCGTAAATCAATTGTTTAAGAATGGGATTCATTTAATTGTAAGGCGACTGCTCTCATAAGACGCTGAAAACTGCTATGACCTTTGACTTAATCCGAATTAATTATTTCATAAAATGTCTAGGACATCCAATTAATGCAAGATTATGATCAGAGAAAGCAAAATAGTTGATTAACATAATTGTGGAACAAACCCTAAAATCAAATCTTGAGTTTTACTATCAGATGTTGACTTTGGATATATGATTCATTTTTCAATAAGACAAATATATGTTCTTAAGCATAAATCGTGAACTAGAAGGTATTTTAAAACAGTGAATCACTTTGTTATTACTCAAATTTTTGTATCAAGTTTCGATAAGAAAATTCAAGGTTTATTATTAGAATTTGTTTCACAATTATATAAATCATCTATTTTTTCAACTATTTTGCTTGTCTCTGATTATGATAAAAAAGATTGAGATTAGATCATAAATTGCAAAGTATTAAAACAGGTTGATGTATCAATTTTCTGTACCTTTTTCGAGATAGTAAAATAGATTATCCAGTGTAATAAGATCGTTCGTTAATAATCATCATAGGGTAGGATTAGGGTACTGAATTGTGCTTATAATTAAATTGTTATTAGATTATAAATATGGGTGGCATAAATATGTAAACTGTATATTTGCGTAAAAACGAACACTTGAAGGTTTTTGCGACATAAAAACATAATTACATGAAATGAAATATTTTGAGTAATTTGATCAGTTTATCAAAAAATTTTATGAAGTTTTGGACAAAATTTCTGGGTATAAAACACTTAAAATCATTTCTGAATTGTTAAACGGAGAAAATTTATCACTGAAAGATTTGAATAATAACCTAAAAGCAGATGATATTTGGGTAATTTTAGTGTGCAACAGTAATGATGTGATGCTGAGAGATAACATTAAGCATAAAAATATATTAAGAACAAATAGACCAAAATTTACAAGTGAATACTTAAAGATGTATATTGCAGTTAAATGCAAAAAGAATAATATCTAATCGTATTAATTAAATATACCTTTACCAGATTGTCTTTTTGTGTTCTTTCTAATGTATATTTAAGGGCATATTTTGCAAGTTTTTAAGGCATATTAGCATACATAATTCCGAAAAAATAAAAGCATACTTTTGCCACCCCTAATTATGAAGTTAATTGTGTTCAACATTAAGGGTGTGTTAAAATCTTGCATTTGATTATATATCGTTAGACTTGTCCAGTTCATATTAGTCGATACTAGCCGAGGTTATACTCAAGGTATCCGAGGCCAACTCGAAAATTTGACTTTCGATCTAATAGACCGAATCTCTATATGAACACTATTTAATAAATAGAAAAAAGCAAACAGTAGTCGTATGGGATATTTACAACTTATAGATTGCTTATATCATCACTTTCAAGTCATATTCATATAAATTTCTTACTTGTTGATAAACTGATAAATTTCAAATTCTCTGTTAATACTATCAATATTTGCGTTTTAATCTTATCATTTATTTTATTTTTACTCAAAATAGCTCATAATTCCACATATCTTAAGCTTCTATTTCTTAGAAACATTACTGTATTTAGTTTCTTAAAAATATAATAGTAAATTAATAAATAAATCGTTCTTCTGAAAGATTTTAGTTAAATGGATTAAAAGTATCCTAAGGTCAAAAATTTTTTATTTGACTACTGTTTGCTTTATTCTATTTATTATAAAGCTCAAGTGATAATTCGATCTATTAGGTCGAAAAGTCAAATTTTCGAGTCTACCTCGGGTAACCTTGACTCTGATCTCGATCGTCTCGTATAGCAAAGGTTATCTATCTGTCTATTATTGAATACTTCAGGAATAGTAGAGCCCAGTAATATGTGACACTTTATAAAAGCCATTTGTTCTCCATTGGTAACACTGGCTGGAAGGGGATCAATATCTGGGACCATTACTTTATGACTGATAAGAAGCAGCAAATTAACAAGTGTATAATAATTTGTCGCAAACATATTTATTACTTTGTTTATTGATAAGATATGAATATGAAGTTTCTCTACAGCCGATCTAATTTCTTAAAAACATACAAAAATAAATTAAGCTTACTGCTTGGAATCTAACCGTCAAATTGACAAAGTTTCGAAGCTTACTCAAAATATATATGTTCTCAATTTGTTTGTTCTTGTTCTTCACAAAAAAGGATAACAAAGTAGTTAAGTATTTACTACAGGTGTTTAGGATTATTCTCAGGAAAAGTAAATATTGATTATAAAATAATCTTTCTATTGGCAAAAAAACTTAAATTTGAGGCTAATAGTTAAAAATACCTATGGTAATCCATAATATTTGTGTTTTGAATCGTGGCTTAAAACAATTTTTATGGATATATTTTAAGCAATAATATATTTGAAGTTCACTCATAATATACACAATACTTTATTCTTACTCAAATTTTTGTATTTATTAACATGACTTTAATTATATTAATAAAGAATTTTATTAGCAATTTTTGTATCGGTTCGAACGCTTAAACAAAAAATTATTTTCTTAATTTTGCCGGATCTTGATAGATAATAAAAATAATATGAGACTTTTCGAGGAATACCGATCTTGAAAATTATATTTCAAAAACTTAGTGAATTTTATTCAAAAATTAGTTCCCTGGTGTGAATAATTAATCAATTTTATGGTAAAAGGGTGTAAACGTCTTCTGAATTGTTGGCCTTTTTAACAATGAATTACTATAAAACAGATTACAGTTAAAACTAAGTGCGCATTCATTAGAACTGCTTTTCAGTGTATAAATCAGGATATGATCTCTTCGCTCTATTAATCTGTTTATCGACCACTAATTGAGACATTTCACTCGAATTTCTAAAATCCATTTTTTAATCTTTCAAGTAATTTCAATTCAAAAATAAATATTATTTAACTTTTTTCAAACAAATGTTTTAATAAATTGCAAAAAACTTGTTCCAAAACAAGTCTAATTAACGCGCACTTAGTTTTAATTTTAATCTGTTTTATAGTAATTCCCTGTTAAAAAGGCCAACAATTCAGAAGACGTTTCCGCCCTTTTTCTATAAAATTGATTAATTAATGAATTCCGTATCCTAATTATTGAAATTCATTATTTTAAAAGAGCTTCTACAAAAGAAATTTCAGTAAATTAGTTCTAAGTAAGATAAATAGCAATAAATTTAGTTGAACCACACACTAGGTGTAGAGCCAGTCACTCCAGTTGTAGGGACAGTCGCTTTAGCTGTAGAGCCAGTCACTCCAGTTGTAGGGACAGTCGCTTTAGGTGTAGAGCCAGTCACTCCATTTGTAGGGACAGTCGCTTTAGGTGTAGAGCCAGTCACTCCATTTGTAGGGACAGTGGCTTTAGGTGTAGAGCCAGTCACTCCAGTTGTAGGGACAGTGGCTTTAGCTGTAGAGCCAGTCACTCCAGTTGTAGGGACAGTCGCTTTAGGTGTAGAGCCAGTCACTCCAGCTGTAGGGACAGTCACTTTAGCTGTAGAGCCAGTCACTCCAGCTGTAGGGACAGTCGCTTTAGGTGTAGAGCCAGTCACTCCAGCTGTAGGGACAGTCGCTTTAGCTGTAGAGCCAGTCACTCCAGTTGTAGGGACAGTCACTTTAGCTGTAGAGCCAGTCACTCCAGTTGTAGGGACAGTCACTTTAGCTGTAGAGCCAGTCACTCCAGTTGTAGGGACAGTCGCTTTAGGTGTAGAGCCAGTCACTCCATTTGTAGGGACAGTCACTTTTGGTGAAAAAGCAGTTGAACCTGTGACCTTCGATGAAGTTGGCGTTGTCACAGCGGCTAAAGTTGTTGGTTTTCCTTCGAATTCCTCAATAGGAATTCTGAATATGTTTCTGTTAAGATTATCGTTACTGCATCTCAAATCAAATATTTGATTACTCAATGAAGGTTTATTGAATGTCCACTTAATTTGATCCCATGAGCATTTAATTTTATTTCCATCAAAATATAACACATTTTTATCATTATAGCAAATTGATTCGAAAGGATCCTTTGGAAAATCTTCAAATTTATTATTTTCAAGGTGTAGTGTTATGACTGCTTTGCTATTAGATATCGAGGAATTTCTCAGAGCTTCTGAATTTATTAAATTATTGATCAAATTAACTTTAACTGATTCACTTTTCAGAAGTAAGCTATCCTTTTCCATGGTTTTAATTTTATTATTTTCTAAATTTATCTCTTCTAACAGACTCAGGTTGTTGAAAGAACTCTCACCAATTTCACTTATGTCGTTATCTTGAAGATAGATTTTACTTATATTCTTAAATTTCTCAAAAGCACTATTTGGAATTGAATTCATTTTGCAGTTTCGCATCTCCAGCATTTTCAATGATGTGGAAATGGGTTTTGAATTTATTAATTTATCGCAGTTCAGTTTCTCATTGTGTGTTATTATTATAGTGTCTGCATTTGTTGAAAATAATGAATCATCTATTTCCTCTAGTTTTGTGTTATTGTTTATGTACAATTTATCAGTCTCGATTTTATCGAAAAAAGTGTTGTTAATATTATCAATACTTAGTCCTTGTATATAAACTTCTTTGAAATGAGTTTTAACTTTTAAAGCGGCAAGTTCACCTTTATGACAGATTAAACTTCGGGTTTTCTCGTAGCAATGACAACCATTTAAATAATCAACAAAAGGACATTTAAACTCGATGGATCGGGTTCCGTGCAAATATAAGCTTATTATAAGAAATAGAATTCCTAAAATATAAAATAATTTCATTCAGTCAATTCAGTAAAACCTAGAAAGATAAGTTTTCGTAACTTCAGAACCATGAAAGATTTGACGCAAGAAATAAAGAATATCTTAAAATATTTTTTGGAATTAAATTTCAGTCATAAAGGATTGTAGTTCGAAACCAGTTGATTAAAAAGTCATTTGAAAATTAGTATATTCTGAAAGACTTATTAACCAACAATTTACAAGCTATTGTATAAACTGTATTTAATTTAAGTTAAGGATTCTAATCTTCGATTTTTTAAGAAGTTCACTTCCAATCAGTGAGTCATTAAAATTAGTTTTTACTAAATATGAAATGCTAAAAATTTCACCCACCAGAAAAGAATTCATTAGAATCAAATTAACAATACAACTGATTTCATTTAAGAAATGCTCTTTCAGTTAAGAGAAAGCTGAAATTATCTTCTATAAAATCACACTAATCTATCTGTAAGCTGCATATATATAGTTCTCATGCATGAATAAACTATCGTTCTTACTAGATTCACAAATACATACACACACACACGAGCGCGCACGCACGCACGCACGCACGCACCTATACATCTATTCTTTAAAAATGTATTCTAACAGCATTGCTGATAAAATTAAGTTATACAACAGAATTATTTAATTCCAGTAAAATGTTTAAAATATATTTCAAATTTTTCAGGCTATAGTTCACCTAATTTTATTATTCATAGTAAAACTCTTAATTAGATATGTTATTTCTAACTATCAAAATGCTATATAATGTAGTTTTCTTATTAAAGAGAAGATTATTACAATAAAAACTATCGGAATACTGACCTTTAGCTATAAAATCATATTTTACAAGTTCACAGATTTTAAATCAATATTTTATTCAAATATTTAAAGCTTCAGAAGGCGGGAAATGACATAATCAAGTATATTTCGAATCATAATAATAAAATTAGAAACTAACATTTTGATAATTAAAAAATATATTCTGGATGCTGAGGTCACTTAAGTTTTACTTTATTAAATAAAGTATAGTTTTTACCTTGAAGTCTCATTTCGAAGTATGAATTGGTTTATTAAAAATGAACGAATAAATCAAAATTAAACAAACGATTTCACTTTAGTTATATTACTAGATCAATATTGTTATAAACTAGAAGATTGGCTGGATCTTACAGGGAAAATTTTCATTAACACCGTTTTGAATGCTCTCATATACACTTCATTTTATAGGTGGTAAACTAACACTTAGCTACAAAGCGATTTACTATTTCTTAGTTATGATTGAAGTTATCATATGCACATTCTAATCCAACAGAGTATAATTATTTGTATATCTGATGAAGAGATTTCTGATGGTTATAGTTCTGCATAAATAAACAAACCTCGAAGCCTAAATTTTAGTTTATTTGAAAAAGTTCATAAAAGTCCTATAAATCAACGAGGCTTACTCTACGAAAACCAAGTCTTTCTACGTTAAAGCCAAAATTATAAATAATTATAGAGTTTCAATAATAATTAAAAAGAATCTTTATAAAAATTATAAAGCTACTATTAAGTTTAAGTTGAAAATTTTCAAAATATCTTAAAATAACTAAAAATTCTTTGAAGAATATAATTGCTTTCTTTGGGCGATGAAGTAAAGAAATTCTTTTCTATTTATTTTTGTCAATATTTGTCAAAGATTTTCGGGATTTAATAACAAAGAATAAATGTGAACAATTCGTTCGTAGAACGGCTATGAAAATTAACTCACAGTCCAATATTAAATCGAGTAAAGCTTTGCGGTGAATAAAATTCCATTTGATGATGTAGACGTTGTTCCATTCATTAAACTCAATAACTAAATAGCCAGCTTATCCTAAACTATTATGGCATTATGATCGCCGCGAGTCAAAAAAATTTGTCGAGAACTGACATTTATTCATACTAACTCTTTATTTTTATGCGATTTCACAAAGTACACACTTTAAACGAGCGTTCCCATATCTTGTACGTGGGATCCTTGTCTTCTCAACGTATCGATAAAGGAGAGTTCAGCTCCCCATAGCACTTGGCCCCAGAATATGGATACCCTTGAAATCTCTTTTCAATAGTAGGCTGAAATTAATATATGGCTCATCTTATGCCCTTGACCCCTGACTCTTTTAACGATTCCAAAAGTTTTCAAAATTTTAAAAATAAAATTTTAATTTTTTCGCTGAAATCTCTTTATTAATTTGAATATTACTCTGCCATTAAAAACTATTTTTTAATAAGTCTATTTCTTTGAATTTTATAATGAAAATAAACTATCAAAAGTTCTTTTAAGTACGGTGGCCAAGAAACCCAAGTCAAAAATTAGAGTAAGTTTTACACAATTGTGATCTTCCTTTTTTTCCCAAGAATCGTTTTGGGTGTTTGGGGCGTAGTAGTTAAGAGGACGAAAATCTATCAAAATATTTGGAATTTCTTTTTATGTAGATAAAAGCTGAAAATCTTATCAAGATTAATTTTTTCTCAAAATCGTATGCAAATATAGATTTATGTTTAAAAATTAATGACTCCATTGCATCAAATTTCTGAATGTTTAGAATCTATAAATTCAAATGACACGCTGTAGACTCTGACATCAAAGGACAATAGGCATTAAGACGTTGTGAGTGGGCGGAGCCAATCGAATGTGTTAATCTTTAGTCTTTGACCTCACGCATATATCCCTAAAATATTTTAGTGAAATTTCTAATGGTTTAGGAGATATAGTTTTTTCAAATTTTTTTATAACGGGCTCTATGGAGAGTTTAATTATTTCAAAAAATCATTTGATCCCCGCCCCTCGAATTTAATTTTGGTATTTGGTCAATATATTGACAAGAATCAGGAAATCATTTTAGCAAATAATTAAAGCGTATGGAGACCTAAAAGGCGGTCAAATCGAATAATGATTTATTGGTTTCAAGTATATGAATATATAGCAAAAAATAGGGTTAAGACTCTATGAATCAAATCTTATTGATTCTTTTAATGCGAAAAATTGAATCGAAAATTGAAAGTTTATATAACTATATTTATATAAGTTTATATAGATATGATTCATAGGATCTTAACCCTATTCTTTGCTATATATTCATATACTTGAAACCAATAAATCATTATTCGATTTGACCGCCTTTTAGGTCTCCATACGCTTTAATTATTTGCTAAAATGATTTCCTGATTCTTGTCAATATATTGACCAAATACCAAAATTAAATTCGAGGGGCGGGGATCAAATGATTTTTTGAAATAATTAAACTCTCCATAGAGCCCGTTATAAAAAAATTTGAAAAAACTATATCTCCTAAACCATTAGAAATTTCACTAAAATATTTTAGGGATATATGCGTGAGGTCAAAGACTAAAGATTAACACATTCGATTGGCTCCGCCCACTCACAATGTCTTAATGCCTATTGTCCTTTAACACTTCATAACAACTTATCTTCCAAAAGTGTAAAATTAACTGTGGTGGTAAAATTTTACGCCACATTTTATATCAGTTTTAACAAAGTGCTCACACTTTTGGAAACAAAGTTAGTTCATGTTTTCCAAGTTTTAATCTACTCATTAATTTCTGGTAATTGTTTGCCACAGCGTCATCAGGGGTTTACTACCCTACGCATTGTTGATGGCGAAATCACAGCACTGTGACATATAGTAAACACGAAGTACTGCAATGTTAGGGCAAATTTCCGTCCTTAGTAGTTACAGATGGGATCTCATAGACATGTTGCCAGAAAAAAAATTAAAAATTAATCTATAAATCTAAACTAATCAAGATTTTCTCATTCAAAATTAAATATAGGATTGAAGAATTCAATTTCTCAAGAAATTACGACTTTTAGTTGATTTTAAATAAATTTTGGAACATTTTACCTCACAGTTGTGGTGATGGATTAATATACGAAATGTTTTCAATTTAAAATTAAGTGAGATTCATAATAGTATTGTGTCGCGTAGCGACCTGGCCTATCCTAACTTAGGTTTAGTTATATCAGGCTCGGTCAGTATCATGGGTAAAATTTAGTAATTTATTTAGAAAAATTAATTTACATATTATTTAAGAGGAAATTATAAAGATTTTCTTTGTTTAATTTTCTTCTTTATTTGAGAGACAAGCACTCTACCAACTGAGCTGTCCTTAGAATGTATGTGTTAGTGTGTTTCGCTCTTTTATTTATACTATTAGTTAACATTAATGATATTCAATTTATATTCATAACTTTATCCCTTTTAGTCTCACATACTCCAAACATGATGTAAACAAACTTCATCGATAATAGCATGGATCCGTGTGCAGACCACGCCTATTGATGCTATGAATGCTTAATCATCCATTGAAACATTCTTAAAACTTTTGAATTCGAATTATTACAATTAGGCTCTCCTTGACGCGAGTCACTCAATACTTTAAATGTATGTTCCCTAGATTGAATAGTACCTTCACGGCAATGGGTCGTATACTAAAGCGTATCCTAATGCACTTTATTCATGAAAATTTAATATGTAAAATACTGGATCAATCCAGGCTAATGGGTCGAAGGGAGTTCCCAACCACCTTTCCCCAAGTGTGATACACCATTAGATTCAGTTCGTCAAGCTGAACATTTTGATACCACACTTGACCACTTCTGGTCCACTTCCAAAGGGTGTGGCTGACCCGCCGAGTGATATATCATTGGGCTCAGGAAATCGAACTGAGCATTTTGATACCACATTTGATCAATTATCACGAGTAATTCTCGAGATATTCGATCTTATTTGAACTAAAGTATAATAGGTTGGGTCACTTCGAGACCTTACCTATTCTCCCTTAGTTTATATCAGGCTAGTTTGGGTTACGACTCGAGAAATCCAGGGGGCCATTCTCGAAGCGATCATTAAGCTTAAGATCAAGTTTAGTACGATTTTAAGCAATGATCGATTCTCAAAGCGCTCGTTAATTGAAGATCGAGGCTTAATTTAAAGACTATAATGATCGATCTTATAATTAAGTAAGGATTGAGTTTAGGATTAGCACGAGAATTGCGCTACAGGCTTATCCATTGTGAGATACTTAACCAAATAAAGATGAATACCTCGAGAATTACTCTTGATAATTGATCAAGTGAGGTATCAAAATGCTCAGTTCGATATTCTGAGTCCAATGATATATCACTTAGTGGGGTCAGTCACTCCCTTCAGGAGTTGACCAGAAGTGGTCAAGTGTGGTATCAAAATGTTCAGCTCGACAAACTGAATTTAATGATGTATCACACTTAGAGGAAGATGGTTGGAAATCCCGTTAGACCCGTTAGATCGGATTGAACTCAGTATTCACAATTTTTTAACACTAAAAAATTTCAAAATATTGGGTATAGACGTATTTTCGGAAGTCCTCATTCCTACATTTGGTACCTCCAGAAATGAATTCTATGCCTCTGAAAATCCATAAAAATTAAATCTCATGATGATACTGAGATGGGCCCGTCCTATACAATACCCTAAACTTGATATCTACATTTCAGAATGATATATAATTGACCTAAAGTTCGTTACTTTAAACCAATAGATATTATTGAATTTGAATAATACATTCTTTATTTGGTTTTATGTACACACAGCTTTTGAACAAATTATTTTTATGAACGCCTTCTTCGAAACAAAAATCACTTCAATAGAATAAAATTTTGCAAAGTACTCAATTTTATGCACAGTTATTGATAAAGCTAAGTACTCGGGATTTTGATGATTTTCAATACCCAAACATCAACGAACTATGATGAAATTTTTTTTGGTAAGTACCTATAGTTCTTATTATACTTCTGTGAAAACCATATCATCATGCTCCATGAGATCTGTTCATAAATAACATTAATTCACACAAATGTAATCAATGGAGATTTTTTAATTCTGATGCCTAGAATCAAAACTAATCGAAAAATGCCTGCATACGTATATTTTTGGTTTGTTGAAAAATTATAGATTTCAGAGCTATAGTGCATTAAACTCGAAAATAAAAAATTTTTAGTTGAGTATAACTTTACAATTAACATTTAAACAGTAAAACGTTTAAGATTTAGGATTACAGTACTCTTGGGTCATTTTGATTCAACCATTAATTCTGAAAACTGTGCTAAAGCAAAAGATAGGGTGTATAGCTGTTATGTTGTTTACTAAGTTATTCGTATAGTCATCTAGACATAATTTGTTTAAAACCTTAAATCAAAATATATTTATATTTTGATATGTCCCTTAAATACTCATTTGAAAATACCATAAGTATTTTGAATGTTAATAGTTACAAAAATTAAATATCGGTCAGTCAGGAAGTTCTCAACCTAACACCTTCCCTTATATTTTTGAATGTTGATTTTGATAGTGATAATAGAGCCATATCTCATGAGATCTCATGCTAAAATTTAATTGATTTCTCATAGTAGTAATAAAATTATAAACTGTTAAAGAAGATGTATCAATACATAGGCCCAATAGAAAAGAGAGAAGGAAAAAATTTTCTACGAATTTTTAAGTGTTTTTTGACACCAAAAAGTTGTCTAAATTTTTTTATCTTTCAGCGAAACCAGCTAAATTTCGGTATGCAATCTTTTGAAGCATACCACTATTATTGGTATAAAAATCAGCATTCAAATATATCAGGAAAGGTGTTAGGCTGAGAACTTATTGACTGACCTGATAAAATAATTTCTATAGACCTTTGGGTTATTTTGACTAACGTTTTACTGTTCTAGAGTTAAGAGTTCAAATAACGATATTAGTATCGAATGAAAGCTCTTGTAAAGTTCTTCCTACATTAATCACTTAGAATTAGGGTGACCACCCATCCCGTTTTTGATGGAACAGTCCCGTCTTTTTAAAGATAAAAGATAGAAATCCCGTCAAATCAAAAACTCTCGACGGGACAATTAGTTGTCCCGTTTTTCAACTTTTATTTTGAAGAATGTGCTAAGAAGAATATTCCTTAGAAATTCAAATATTGAATTTATCTTACAAATGATAAGAAATTAAGAAAATGTAAGGGTCTCCCCTTTGATATTTTTGTCCCGTCATGAGACAAGCCAGAGGTGGTCACCCTACTTAGAATTCATTTTGAATGCTTTTTGGAATAAAATTATAACATTGATTCCGGATATAATTCTTGAATGAAAGGAGTAATTTTTGTGTTAAAAAATATTGCCCTTTTCAATATTATAAGATTGGATTTCGTTTTTCAATTCTTAAAAGATTGATTCATCACAGGAAGCAATATGTAATAAGATGTATAGAAAGAACTTTCCTAAAACTTTCACTTGATACTAATATCAGGTCATTTGGACTATTAATCGTAAAATTGTTGTCAACTAAAATTTTTATATTGTCGAGTTTAATGCACTATAGCTCTGATTATCGACAAAACAAAAATAAATGTAGTTAAATATTTTTTCGAGTAGTTTTAATTTCAGCAATTAAAATTCAAAAATTTCCATTGGTTACTTCTGTGCGAAATAACGTTATTTATGGACAGACCCAATTGGGCAGGATGATATGATTTTCAAAGATGGTTGGGGGATACTTCCATTTAGCTCCCGTCCCCGATCTCAATGAAAATCACATATTATGTGTATTTTGGGCTGAAAAAATCGATTAGTGAAGGTCCTAAGTTGCGATGACAAACCGTTTTGAAGATATATAGTAAAAACATCAACAAACCTAACGAGGCCTAACCAAGCTTAACCAAAAATAACCAAACCCAACGGAACCTGACCAAACCCCACCAAACCTAACGAAGCCTAATAAAGCTTAACCTAACCTAACCAAACCAATCTAAGCCAAACCTAACCAAGCTTGACCTAACCTAACCTAACCCAACCCAACCTAACCTAACCACTACGCCAAGCCGACTGGGATATGATGATGTTACTAAAATACATCTATTTATACCTAATACACTTTCGATTGTGTCTCTTAATTGGTTGGTCATCATAGAATGTAACATTCGGTTAGGTTAGGTTTTTATGCTATATCTCAGAAACGGTTTGTCATCGCAACATGGGACCTTCACCATTCAATGCAGGAGTCCAAAATACATAAGATATGTCACTTTCATCGAGATCGGAGACGGCAGCTAAATGGAAGTATAACCAATGGTTGGTAGGAACTATAGGTATTTACCTATAAAATTTCATCAAAATTCGTTGATGTTTCAGGTGTTGAAAATCACCAAAAAGCAAAGTACATTTTTTTCAACGACCATACATGAACTTTAAAAACGTTAAGTTTTAACTAGAGTTGAACTAGAATTTGCATTAAAGTTCACAAAAGATAGCATGTTTCTAACATATTGTTTACATCAATACATTTATTATATGAAAGTTGTTAAATATCAAATATAATTGAGTTAAAACTTATTAATTGTTGTCGAATAATTATATTATTGTACGAATGGAATCAAAAAGCTTAAAACGCGTGAGAATCAAATCTGTTTTTAAACTATTTGTGCAGAAATGTTGTTTTATATACAATTTATTTCTCATCGACGCGTACATTAACCGAATACAGAGTGTAGATAAAAAATGACTCATCTTTCATAATAGCTAGTAAAAACTTCTTAAGGATTTTGACTTCTCTGTGTGAAAGTATGTTTTATAAATTATGGATATTTTTAAAGCAATTGTACAGCGATGGAAAATATATGTTTTGACGGACGGGGCATATTACTCTAAAGGTATGAATAAAAGCCCAGATTGAATAAAAAAATGTTTAAGTAATTAATTCATGTTAAAAACTTATTGAACGACCCAATAATTATTTGATTGCGATAAATTTATCAGATTATTTTTATCGCTTCAGAAAATCAAATTTAGTATGAATATAAGGTCTCATATTCGAAATCATATCAAATGGAATAATGTTGACTCACTAATCAAATATGTGTTCTAACACTTGAGAGATAAACACTTCAAATATTATGGATAAAAAGTATTTCTCTAACCTAATGAAAATTGATAGTTACCAAACAATGTCTTGACAATAATCTATAATTGAAAAATTATTCAACTATTAAGTGCAATATAAACTGAATAAGACGAAGATAATCTTTTAGTATCCGTATTACTGTTGCAGCTTAAGAACTGTTTGTGTGATATTTAATATACTCTTAAGAGTTTTTCTAATATCGTGGTTCGCTTTAAATTTAAATTTATTAATACAACAAAACTGCTTCAATTTATTGAAGTTGATTACTTTTTGAGCCGGAAAGGTTCTATTAATTTAAAATAAACTTGATGGCTTCACGGAAAAAATTCTTGATTTTATCATCAATCATCTATTGGTTTAGTTTAGTTTCAGGTCAAAATGGAGATCAGTCTAAAGGTAATAAATATTCAAGTTATTTAATTTAGTTTAGTAGATTACCTCTTGTTTGTTCTATTTCGAGCTAATCATATCAGAGTTAACTAAAATTCATATTCAAATTCAATATAGATTCGATCTTTTATTCTAAAAATAAGCAGTGTTTACTATATGTGTCGCAGTGCTATAATGTCGCTACTAGCAATTTAAACCGCTGATGACGTTGTAGAAGATAATAACTAGAAATTAATTAATTTGTTAATTAAAACTTCAAAAGCAAGGGCTAAGCTTGATTCTGATAACATTCGGTCTAACCTGGAACAGATATAAAGCGAGGAAAACGTAGGGTAACATTTTACCCCACAGTTAATTTTACGTTTTCGGAAGCTAAGTTGTGGCGAAGGGTTAATGTAAAATTATCTGATGCAAATCATTTAATTGAGTTTTATTTCTTTTTGTTATTACGACAATTTAATTACGTGTTAATATGCAAAAATCTCAGAATTAATGTGTATATTAAGATCATTAAAAGTCGATCGCTTCACATTTTGAAAGCACATGTAGCTCTCATTGTGAATACGCATGAACACCACTACTTTAGGTAGAAGGTTTGGTTTTAAGAATCGTATAACCATAAGAGAAGATCATAAGGTTCATCGTACTAAACGGTGAATTTTTCACAAAATAACTATTTTAGACAATTCTTTTAAGAAAATGTTATCAGTTCTTAAATTGATAATTTTCGACTAAATTTTTATAATAAAGCTATATTCTATGGCAATTACGGATTTAGGTCAAAGGCCGACAATAAAAGATCTACATAATCGAAAAAATTATCAGAATGAATAAATATTAAATATGAGTGAATTTTGTATATTGTAATAATAACTCTTAGACTATAATAATTAATAATCTTTATTAATATAGATATTGGTAAGTGGGGAGAATACGGGGATTGGCCCAATTCTTAGAAATCTCAAGGGTCACGGCCACCAAATTTCTTACATTATATACTACAGGGCACTCACTACAATTCTATACATAAATTTTTGCCACGCCCATCCATTCAAGAGATAAACACACTTGGGTGAATCGGGGCTAATGGGTTTAAGGGGATTTCCGACTCTTCACCCCCAAGTGTAACACATCATTGGACCTAGTTCGTCGAGCTGAACACTTTGATACCGTACTTGATCACTTCGAATCCGAATCTGACCACTTCTGGCCAACTCAGAGAGTGACTGACCCCGCCAAGTGGTATATCGTTGACTTGGTATATCGAACTGAGCATTTTGATACTTTACTTGATCAATTATCTCAAGTAGTTCTCGAGATATTCATATTGTTTAGTTTAGTACCTTGTAATAGATGAACCTGAATTTTTCGAATCGTAACCCAAAAAAGCTTGACAAACTAAAGGAGAGTAGGTTAGGTCGCTGTACGATTTGACCCATTATACCTAACTTAATATTAGGTTTGGTTTAGGTTACAACTTGGTATAGCTAGACTTACTCATTTTCGAGGGGTTAGGTCTAGATGGCACTTATAGACGATGTTAGCTTTTTGGTATCTTTATATAGACATGCTGAAGATTTTGAAATTGAATATCTCGAGAACTACTTGAGATAATTGATCAAATGAAGTATCAAAATGCTTAGTTCAGTATCCTAAGTCCAACGATATATCACTCGGCGGGGTCAGACATTCCCGTCGGGAATAGGCCAGAAGTGGTCAGGTGTTGTATCAAAATGTTTAGCCCGACGAACAGAATCCAATGATGTATCGTACTTGGGTTTTGGAGTTCGGAAACCACCTTAGACCCATTAGTCCCGATTCACCCAAGTGGGTGTATCTATTGAATGGATGAGCGTGGCAAAAATTAATGGATGTGAAATTGTAAAGGGTGTCCTGTAGTATATATGTGAGAAGTTTGGTGGGTGAGGCCCTCGAGGTTTCTAAGAACTGGGCTAATTCTTGTGTTCTCGCTTTCCTTGATATTTAATATAATACATAAAATTTAACTGTGTATTTCGGAGTCCTTTTTCTTTTCTCTATTGCCCTCTCTTTATGTACTTTCAGACTATTCGATAAATAAGTGTTACAAATACTTTTAGGTTATGTTGCCCTAAAACATCATTCCTAAAGAAGGGATGTTTAAGCATTCCATCATTAGTATCTCAAAGCAATTCATTTCCTCTAATAATCAATACAGACTCAGGCAATTACCTTTAATAACCAAGAATTTTCTTTTGTAATCAAGACAAGCTAAGAATAATTTTTCTTAATATAACAATATTAAATGAGAATTTAAATTTTCTGATATTTTTGAGTTTTCACAATAGATTTTTATTGTATTTCTAATTTCTAATTATATAGCACTCATTAGAATCCCGAGAGTACATTCAAATATCTTTACTTGCTAGTCTGTATTGATTATTAGAGGAAATGAATTGTTTGAGATACTCATGATAGAATATTTAAACATCCGTTCTTTAGGAATGATATTTTAAGGCAACATAATCTGAAAGTATTTCTAACACTTATTTATCAAGTAGTGTGAAAGTACATCAAGTGGGAGGAGTAGAGAAAAGAAAAAAGAGAACTTAAACTTCAAAACACACAGTTTAATTTTCTGTATATTAAATATCTATATTAATAAAAATTATTAATTATTATAGTCTAAGAGTTATTATTACAGTATACAAAAAATCACTCACAATATTGAATATTTATTCATACCGATATTTTTTGATTATGTAGGTCATTTAATTGTCGGTGTTATGATTGTCAGTTTTTTAACTAAACCTGACAACTACTGGTATTTTAACTTAATTAGAAATTAATGATAAAAACGCAATTTAATAGCTCAAATATCTGAAATTTTAAAATTCTAAAGCCCAAGATGAATTTTGATTCCTGAGCTTAGTAATATATCCATTCGAGCAAAACAGCAAAACACAATAATACTTTAGCAGAATTTCTCCCATCAGGAAGTCTATGGTATTTAAATTAACAGTATCCGGCAATTGAATATGCTTATATTAAAACTCTAACATTGAAATAGTTTCGTGCGATTTAACCGCTTATATCTCAGTTTTCAATTTATCCAAACGAATATAGCGACAATCACATTGCTTTTTTCGTAAATAGTTTTTACCTGACATTTTTATCAAAAATACTAAAATCAAAATACTATGCTCCAAATCCTTTAAGTTAACAAAGAAAAACAATCTATTTTCCTTATTTATCATATTTATTTTCTAATCTTATAATGTATAAGTCTCACTTTATTTATGCAAACATAGTTTGACTGATCTAACAAACTATTTCAGTGTTAGAGTTTTAATATAAACATATTCAATTACTGGATATTAGTGTTAATTAAAGTGTTATAAACTTCATGATAGAAAACTTTCTACTAAAAGTATTAAACTTGTTCTTTGCTGTTGTACTCGCTTGAAATATTAATAAGAGCAAGATTCAAACAGTATAATCTCGGGCTTTGATAGTAAATCTCAATAAGTACTATTTTGGGCAAAAGAAATAAACCAATTGGCAAAAAATTCTTCAAGATGGATTTAGTATGTATATATGAAAAGTTTTTGCGACTTTTCAATCTATTGCTCTCCGAGATCGGACTCAATCTTTAACAAATATATAACTGATGGTGTTTTAAATATAAAACCAAAAGAGATTGGGTCCGATCTCGAAGGACGACACTTCAAATGAAATTTTTGATATTTAACTTTTAAATCATCCCTTTATAATGAGTAAAATGTAAACTTCATACTGTCATTGAATAGAGATTATTGTCTCATAGTATGCAAATTTTCACCAAGTTAGGTCTAACAGTTTTCGAGTTATAAGCCTTTAAACATTTGAACTTTTAAGTGTTTTGTTCGCCCCTGTGGCATATTCTAAAAATAAATAAATAAATAAAAATAAAACCACTAATGAACCTTAATACTCGCACCGTGTTTCATAAAAATCGGATGGGGCGGATTTCTTATGAAAGTACGCACAAGTACTTTCATGAAGGAGTGTGTCTGGACTCTAACTGAAAGTTTTACCTGTCCATCCATGGCATTTATTTACAATGCTGTGTAAATCTTTTTTAAAGTTCACATAAGTATTCCTGATTATTTGATCAGTTTAAATTTCTAAATTTATCGAAGTCATATAAACTGAATCTTTAGTAAAGAATTAAGACACGAATATCAAGATTATTTCAGGATAATCCTGGACGAATTGTAGAATTAGATCCTATGTCTTAATGCTCCTGGTCTCAATAATCTCTCTAGGAATCAACATTAAAGATAGAAAAATCTTATATCTATTAATACGAGGATTTCGTGATTTCCATCTAAATTTTATAATTTGAATTTTCCTCCATAATATATAATAAAAGGAATTAACGTAATTCTAGTATGCAAATAGGATTGATTTTAAAAGTAGAGAAATTCTGATTTCAGATCATTAAGATTTCAAAATTACGTTGTACTATTTAGCTCTATGCTTACTTCATGGTTAGTTATTTTAAATAAGATTTATAAACGTTTTAATATCATAAATTCGTTTCTATTGGCTATGAAATTTTTAAAAATATGTTTTTCCCTTCAGGCCCAATTTATAGTTTAGTTCCTAATGGATGGGAACTTGTAGAGAAGGGTTGGCCTCTTGAAGACATCGAAGATTCGTTTAGTGGTAGAAGAACACAATATTATTATGTTAAGGAAAATAATGCTATTACTTGGAAATTGAAAGATACTTTTAAGCAAGAAGTTAAGGAAAACTCAGGTTATTTCAAGCTCGGCTTTAAGGTAATTTGTTCTATACAAAATACAAAGTAGTAAGAAATACTTTAAAGATTTATAACGTCTGAACACTAATTAATGGAAATGAATAAAACTATTCAAAAAGATCGCTATTTGTGGGCAATTAAAACAAATTATGAATCAAACTGTAGATTAGATTCTGCTATTTGCTTACATATCTTTTATTCTTTGAGATTATCTTTCAAATAAAATTTGGATCAATTAAATAAAGATAAGCGACAAGAAATAATTGGCGCTCTCTATAAAGCAAATAGAGAAAAGTGTAAATCATTCACTTTTAATCACTTTAAATCAATGAATATCGGAAAAAGTACTATATATCGAATTATCGAAAGAGTGGACAATAATTTTTCATTAAAAAGGGCTAAAGATCAAGTACTAAAATCGCTAAAAATGCTCTTAAACAAGATCGAAAACTTTATTGCGTTCGTTGATGGGCGTTCTTTATGCGATCTCTGAGTGCAAAACTTATTCTGAGTATTGTATAATTAAACGTTTCGTGCCTTTTTCCAAGAAAACCATTTGGACTATTTGTTTCGGACTGATTTGGCTTCCAGTTATTATGCAAATGAAACTCTCAAAACATTTAATGAACACAATGTGTTTGTTACCAAGGATATGAATGCACCAAATGTTCCACAATTGAGATCAATCGAAGATTTTTGGGCAAAAATCAACAAAAGATGTATAAAAATTACTGGTCCACTGATTACATCCCAAAACTTGAAATTACGAGGAAACTTAGGGACTATACAATAACTGTTTTCAAAAATATTTTTATGGCATAAATAACATATCATATGATGTTCGAAAAGGCATATAAAGAAAGGCTGACCACTAGACACTTACGAGTTATGACCACTCAAAAACTGATTTTCTATTGCTTATGATTCCTATGCTATTGATTCCTATGTATTTTGCCTATCAAAATGTACTCTAATTCAGTCAAATTGCTCAATGGATGGCAATAATATTGTTAACAATGAAAAACTTCAAATCAATTTGAATAAAAAAAGATAGTCTGAAATTTCATATCTAAGAGTAAGTTTCTATATATCAGTAGATCTAAATTTTCGCATTTATCTTATCTCTTAAATTCTTTTTAGAAATCCATTGAATTCAAAAGACATGATAGACACGAAAAATTAGAGCTATCGATATATAGAAAGTTACTTTTAGATATGAAATTTCAGATTATCTTTTTATTTGTTCAAAACGTCTTGAAATTTTTCATTGTCAACAATAGTATTGCCATCCGTTGAGCAATTTGACTGAATTGGAGTACATTTTGATAGGCAAAATACATAGCAATCAATAGTAATAAGCCATAGAAAATCACTTTTTGAGTGGTCATAACTCATAAATGCCTAGCAGTCAGCCTTTTTTGTATGCCTTTTCGAACATCATATGGCATGTCATTTATGCCATAAAAATATTTTTGAAATCGGTTATTTACATAGTCTCGAACTTCCCTCGTTAGAAACAAGAGAAAGCTCAAAGAATTCAATCTATCGATGAGAATGAGAATTGCTGCCGATCAAAGCGCTGAGTCATTGATTCAGTTATATATCTTGATTGATTAATACCTAGTCTTTGATAAGCACTAGTATTTAAAAATCTAGTCTTGAAAAATTAAATATTAAATTTTGAAAACAGTCCCATAATTAGTGTTCAACGTTAAATAACGTATAAACCAATATGTATGAGTGAGCTAAAATATCCTATGAGAGGTTAGAAAAGATTAGCTTAATTTTCGCATTTTTACTGTCTTTTTATACCTATATTCAGTAAAGAGAATAAGGATATTTTGAACAGAGGAATGAAGAATTTCTATCTCTAAAATAAGATTAACTTCAATGTTAAATAAATTGAAATTTTAAATTCATAGAGTAGATTTATTAATTGTATGATGTGCTTTGCGCACGGCACTCAACTTACAAGGAACTCAGCTGTATGAAAAATAAATAATCAAACGATTACATTGTATTGTTAAAGATCATTTCGAGGCTGATTATATTTATCAAATGCTTGCTGTCTATATTAGGTCTTACTTCAGAAATTAACTCACAAATATTAATTATTCCACATAATTAGAAACTAATCCACATTTTAGATTCTTACAAAATCTACTTTATATAAAGTTGGAGAGTTGATAATGATTTTTATTTTAGGTAATAGCATAGAATTACTAGGAAGATTATGAGTTTTGCTATTACTGCTTTAATTATTTTGACATTAAGGTTAATTAATTTTAAGCATATTTGTATTGAAGTAAGATTTTGAACATGCTTTTCAATTTTAAATGCACTGAGTTATAACCACTTATATGATGTTCATTCATACGTTTGCAGAAGATGAAATTTACTTAATAAATTAAATGGAAGAATGTTACGAATTCTAATTTGGAATGAAAATTTGTTACTAAGTTTGTTGATATTTCTATAGTCTTCTGTTTCTATTCTCATAATATTTTTATGATAAATTTTCACCAAATTTAATTGAAAATATTAATCTTAATATTTGAATTAAGTATCTCTATCCGTACAAAAATTAAAATTTTTTCGCATATATTCTTAAGGAAATTTTTAATTAGAGGTTTAATTGTATTTTATAAACACATTTCATTTTCCTGTAAAATATTTGTTTGTCATTATGAAATATTTCAAGGTTTTTTAATAATTGAAAATAAGAGAATCAATGATTCATCTATTCAATTATTCGAAATGTTTAAACTTTCGATAAGAGTTATAAATGTAATATTACTTTTGAATTTATCATTTATAGCTTTGGTACTCTAAAAAATCAGAAGATTCTTCATACGTGATAGTTCAACATGATGATAAAAAACATAATGTTCTTAAAAATTACATTGATCAAAACTATACGAATGAATGGATGCTCTGCGAATTTATCCTAAAATACGAAAGTCTGGAAACATTCCAATTGAAGTTGCTTCGTGAAGATACAAAAACAAAGATAGCTATTAAAGATATCAAAAGTATGTGCAAATATCTTTGATTATCTGTTTGATCTTTGACTATCAAATCAGATTATTGAAGTAACTAAATATAGAATCTTTTCGTGTTAACTCATATGTTAATTTAAAACTACAACTAAGTTTTACTTGCATAATTTAACTATAATGAGATCTATTGTTTTTTATCATTCATTCTAAAAGCTTAATTTAGCATAGAAGCCGGATAAAATTTGAAATCTAATTCCTTCTTGTATCGTAATTGACTTGATTACTTCGTAGAAATTTTAATCATTGCAAAAGCAAAAGGTAACCAAAATTAGATGAATTCAGCAGTAACTCTCGTTATCTTTACTTAGTTTGAGGATGTGAGAGCACTCCAAACATTTCGTTCAATAATGATTAGATTTTCAGCAATATATAAATATTCTATTACTCTTTTGTTTAAAGTTAACCAATAATATTCAAAATTTTGAAGTCATTTTATACAAATATGAAGACTATGCAATTATTTAAAAAGTTGTAGTCACTGTTTAAAAAGTACTTATTCAATAACTTTTAAGTTTGAACCCCTATTTATACGTTTAATTTCATTAAATTATTACTTTGAATGAATTATTTTCACATGGTTGATCCATTTATGAGACAAAAGAACGCTTACGTGTATTTCAAATAAGAGACGCATTTATTGAAAATCTTAGATAACCACTCACTAAGTATCCTAAAATAATACAAAGGAATAATCTTGCAAAAGATAAGTTATTGAAGAGCCACAATACATCATTAAATTAACCCTTATCAAGGATAAACATAATATATGTTTCAAATCACTATCCAAATTAGGGATGAAAAGCAATTAAATGATTCTTTCATTTAAGTCTGGATCGTAAATGCATATTCTAATTAAGTTGCTCAAAAACATCACCCGTATTTTAATGCATATAAAATATAAACGTAAGATTTTGCTGTATAAAACCAAATTGAGATTTTTTATACTTTATTTGTAGTCGAATATGAATTGAAGTCACAACAATCAAAAGCATCAATTTTCCAAGAAGCTAAATCTCAGAATGATCAAAATAATGAACAACCTATTTTGAAAAACTGGAATGTGTACGTTAATCCAAAAAGCCAAAATGATGAAAAATTCGATTTCATGTTTTTTTCACGAAAATGCGCCAAAGGTTGTGAGTTGAGCAGTTCTGGAATAAAACTACCGTGGAGTAAAAACAAAAATATCACAAGCGTCATTGTACAATTTGAGGTATTAGCTACTTATAAAATATAAAATAAGCTGATTGAATATAAAAATATCAACAGAAATCAATGAAGTCATCCAATTAGATTTGATTCAGAATTTAAAAAATACATAATTTTATCAGAGATTGAGTCAAATATCCGGACTATTATATTACAGAGATTACAAGAGTAGCAAACATGTCTATGAAATATTATTGCGCATTATAGTAAAATATACTGGATCATGTGGTTGCTTATAATTTAAACACTCTTAATTATTAAATATGCGAGTAAAATATTAAATTCATGCTCATATTTGTACTGGACACCTTGAAAAATACAAAAGCCATGGGATGCTAGATAGAATTATAGCCATAGCTCAAATACTATGACCCTAAGAATTACTGGACATCTCACCAATGTCGCGTTCCTGAAGAACCACCGTAAGAATATCGATTTGAAAAGTCATAAATTTCAAATAATTCTAGCGTTCGTAATTCGTATCCCTGGCCTACGAAAGAAAGAACAGCAATACAAGATTGGAAGCAGATGATGATAGTGGCCTTTCATAAAATCGGGTGTTGGGTTACAGAATTTTAGCGAGAAATAAAAATGTCAACTTTGAAATTTATTTTGGTTTTTTGAGTCAAGTAATACTCCCAGCGATTGAACGACTACGGATTGATAGACCAATAATACTTCATGACAACGCAGGACACGCAAAGCATTCGAAAGTTGAAGAATTTTTTGTGAGATATCGATTGAAGGAATTGAAACACCCGCCTTATAACCCTGATTTGAAGCCGTGCGATTACAATGACATATATAGAATAAAGAGGTCTAATAAAGATAAAAGATTCAATACTCCGGATGAACTTGAAATGGCTTATAAGGAAGTTGTAGATGAAATAAATCTGAATGGTTCTGCCACTGGCATTGGACGCCTCGCACTGAGGTGGAGACTGGTCAACCAGACTGGGAGCCAATATATTCACTGATCATTTGTTCAAATTTTATTTCCATTAAATATCTTTAAAGATATTATAGTCCGGATACTTAACTAAACCTATGATAATTAAAAAGCATATGCTAGTTAATAAGATTGATTGTTGTATGCTTATTTTTTAATCAAGTTCTGAATTAAATGACCTATTTATACTTTTTCTCAACTAAAGTATTGGATGGATGGAACCAATGATATCACAATAAAAACACCGAAAAATAAATCATCCGGTACATATAAATCTTGGGTAAATATGAGCGAAAGTGTGGAGCCTACAGATTTTGATAAGTTCTCCATTAAAATTAATACTAATGATGCAAAATCCAATGAATTCATAGCAATCAGAGGCTTAACTAGTAAGTTGCTTTAAAACAATATGTTTTTCAGAAATTTTTATTTTCATCATTCAATTGTTTTATATTAGAATAGAATAAATTAAATAGATAGGTTGCATTTTTTATCGCAGAATACAAAATTTTATAATTAGATTTTAAAATTCATTCACATGTCACTTCATCAATTAGAGTTGTCAGAATGAAATTTTTCTAGGGAGGAAAGTTTTTAAATTTTTTATGACTTAAATTTAAAAGTAAAAAATATATAAATTAAAGTCAAGAATAAATTTTCTCTATCAATGACTTTATCACTCTGCATATAAATAGATTGAATAATTATTGTATTAGAAAATTTGACGTATAATATAGTGCTAAGACATTCTATAACCAGTTTAGAATTTTAGTTCAAACTGAAAGTCATGCCATAAAACATTACACTAAATCATTAGAAAGTTTTTCAGTTTAAACAATTACTACTCTATATTGAAAATTAAAATTTTGAGGACTCTTCGGAAACTTGTTATTCCTATATAGTGTTTTAAAAAGTTAGAGATTTTACTTTTCAATAATTCTCTAATAAGTACTATTCAGACTTAACTGTAAATATACCTTAAATGATTATTAGTTTAAGCCGTATAACGTAAATGATTCTGAAGCAATAAAATTTTTTTATTCAATAAAAACGCATTAAAAATGAAAATATTCAAATTAAATTTAGAAAAATTTATCGAATGAAATTTTTATGATTTATTCATATTTAAATTGGTAGTTGATTATTTCTTATGAACCCATGTTATTCAGAAATTAATTTAGCAAGTAATTAAAAGTAATTTCTTTAAATTTGAAAAATATTAATGAATAATTACTTAGATAAAATGTCAATTTTTCATAATATATGATTCAAGTGAGATTAAAAATAACTAAGAATAAATTTATGATTACAGTGATATTGGATTACACCGACAATAAAAACCTACCGGGATCTTATAAATCCGTTTGCCGTCGCGAAAAATGCGATTGGAGTGGAATTTCTGAATCATCTTGGTCTGAATATAATAATAATTTAAACTCAAAAAATTATTACTATCCGACATCCATTGATAATTCATTGACATTTATGAGGAATGAAGACTTGAGCACAATTAATACTTGCTTCAGCTTAAGATTTTCGGTCACTAAAAGTAAAGCTACGAAAATTAAAGTCCGTTATGAAAATTTAAATGAAAGATCTAGTGAAACAATAATGACGATTAAGCCAAAAGTATTTGAAAGTGATGGTTTTGAGGAGAGTAAATTCTGCATAAGAGATCTTATAGCTTTGAATGTCAGAAATTACTCGATCTCCTTCATTGTTGAGCAACATACTATGATAGGCATAGCCAATGATTTCCTACTCCAATTTGATGTAGATTCAAAACCTTCAACATGGAATTTCACCGATGATATTCAAACATTTTTACGTACAATGAAAGAAACGGATGATTCTTCTACTAAATGGAATGATGAATGGAAGCAATTATCTCCAACATCTGAAAACAATTTTGATCTTACAAATGATAGCCATGTACTTTTCAAAGGTAAGCTCGCTTCATTTGTCCGATAAATCACCGTACATTGTTTTCCAGAAAAAATTTAGAATTTTCAGTTTCAAAAAATTCTGTACCATTAATAATTTAGTTATATTTTATAATCATTTCCAAATTTATTCATACGAATCCAATATCTATTTTAATATATTGCGTATTCAGTTTCAAATCGAATAATTATAAAAGAGACTAATTTCTTACCTATTCACTTCATCAAAATTTTTGTCAAGGCTTTATTTCAAATAATCATTCTATTAGAAAGATCTAGAACAAATTTATAAACCAATTCAATTCGAGAATTGAAAAAGTTATCAAGAATTTAATCCTTCGTCATAGCTTCCGAAAACATAAAATTAACTGTGGGGCAAAATGTTACCCCACTTTTTTCATGTTTTATATCTGTTCTAGGTTAGTCCTTATAATTTACAAATCAAAGTTAGCCCTTGTTTTCGAAGTTTTAATCAACTAATTAATTAATTTGTAGTTATTATCTGCTACAGCGTCATCAGTGCTTCAAATTACTAGTAGCGACATCACAACACTTCTATACATGTAGTAAATACGAAGCACTGCAATGTTAAGGGAAATTTCTGTCCTCAAAAAGACGTGTTGTGAGAAAAAAATATTCTAAAATAAATTTATAAGTCCAAATTAATTAGGTTTTTTGTCGTTCAAAGTCAGATATATAACTGAGGAATACCTAAATTCTCAAGAAATCACGACATTTTGTTGATTGTTGAGAGATTTTTAAAGTCGAACTTAGGGACAGTTTACCTCACAGCCGTGAAGAAGGGTTAAATAAAATACTTCGTTGATTCATAGTTACGCCATAAAGCACATTTGAATTCAATAATATAGGATCAACTAATAGATTGAAACAGATCGAAGCAATATTCTACTGTTTGTAAAAGGATATTTCAATTCCACAAAAGTATATCAGATTTCAATCATCTAGACTATTTTTTAACGAAAATGGTCTTAATTCTATATGCTAAATGTTTCAAATAGTGTGTGATAGTTTTTATTATAACTTAAAATGATGCATGAAAAGCAATAAAGAGACATCAACTTGATTACAATAAGCTCCACAACAGACTTCAGATCTGTTAAACATCAGAGTTTTTTATGTGAAAATTTATCATAAAAATCTGAGATTATGAACTGTCCTTTATACATTAAGAAAATATTTTATTTTAATTCTATTTAATAAAAATTTAAATTAAGATTTGGTTTTTTTCGCACAATATCATGCGTATTGCCCGTATTATTTAATTCAATTGATATATTATATTAAAGTTTTAGATTTATTTAAAAAGAATAATTATATAAAGAAAAGTTGAATTCAAAGAATTTGTATAGAAAGATATTTTCATTCTTATAACTTCGAGATAGACTCGAGATGAATTAAATCGGTTTTATCCTGAATCTGTTGTATACCAGATTAGATTGGTCTCCTGTTTGAATAAAGGCCATTTATTCATTTGATCGACTCAAATAACGTTCAAAGAAACTTTTATTGAGCCCAAAGGTTTACAAATATTCAATACTATTGAATAAAATCAGTAACTTCTAGGCTTTTGTGTCGAAATAAACCTCTAATGTAAATTTTGAAGGCTCTGAATTAATTTCAAATTCTTAATTTTCGTCTAAGATTTTACATGTACTACTACAAATCAAAGTTGATTTTAATGCAATTTCTGACATCGATTCTGTCTTAAGCCGGTGTTTCAAAAAGCTGATGAAAAGCTATTCATTCCATCTGATATTAGGGGTTTAAATTACCGGAAATCTGATTCTTATTTTCCTCGATCCTAATTCCATCATTCTTAATCTAGAAAGTGCTCAAAATTTAATAGGATCGATCAATATGATGTTATTTGGTTTGAAATTGCTTGCAAATGGTAGTAATTTTTGGTAATATATGCCAATTTGAATTTTTATATTTTCGTTAGATGGTGAAAATCTAATATTTATAACCTTATATTGACTCAATATATGATTTTTATAAGAAAGGTACGGTTTTTCATCAGCTACACATGTAAAATAGTTTTCATTATTATCAATATTAATTCCTTCTAAATGTTGCCTAAAGTCTGACTAAGATAAAAATAAGATTTTTACCCTAATTATTATCCTGGTGTCTTGACTCTCAGCTAGGAAAATTTATGATTTCGGGCATTGCAGATAATCTCTACCTAGTATATGAATTACAATCTATAAGATAAAATAATCTTAAATAATTTTTTATATAATTCGAATTAATATTAGCATCTAAATTGAAACTTTTAAAGATTTTTAACTAAAAGTGCTTTGCTGTATTTACAGCAACTGCTGAAAGTCAAATTCCAGCAACTGCACTTCTTTTGAATAAAAAATGGATAAAAAACACCAAAGAATTACGCTTGAACGAATCATCTTACAGCGTGAAAGTGAAAAGTGGAACCTTCAAAAATTTTATTATCCGACCTAAAATTTGCGACTGGTTATCCAAATGTTACGACGTCGATCAAGAATTACTGAAAGATAGTCAAAACTTCCGGAGCTTTAAATTCAATTTTATGGATTTAAGTTATTCAACTTTTATCAAACTTTTGTTCAGTATTGAATATTTCAAGTCATTAGATGATAGAAAGGCTGCTTCAATCGAGTTTGAACTGAAACTAGAGCATTTTGGAGATCCATGTCCTGATACTAAAATATGTGGAGATTTACAAACTTGTACTTCTGATCCCACACAAGATATACCAAATACTAAAAATTGTATCTGTGAAGGCGATTGTTCAATCAGTCATTGCAGGAAAAAGTTACCTTTACCAGCTCGAAATGGTACTAATATACAACAGGTACTTTTGCTTAGTATCTAATTATTCATTATTATAAATTTTAAAATTACTCGAAAAATTCTAGATAATTTTTATTTATTTAACAGTCAGGACAAAGATATTGTTACGAAACTTTAGATGAATTGGAATGTATCAACTCTGGCGAAGAATTCAAGTGTATTTGCAATAAAGACTCCAAAATTAATTGGAATCGAGATAATAAAAAGTAAGTGAAATTTTCCTTAAGTTTTCGAGGTTATAGATTCAATTCTCAGAAAATTAATTTAACGTAATAAATTGAAAAACTGTTTATGAAAATTTATCCAAAACAGTAAAATTAGTGTTAAATTACAATTAAAAATTTTTAGGACAATTTATCGAACTTTAAATTTCATTCAGTTGAAAATAAGCAATAATTCATTCGTTAAGAATAAAATAGTCGACTACTGTGAAAGAAAATCGTCGCTTTAGCAAACATTTTTAAAATTTATAAGATTTAGTGCGCATTTAAATTGTCAAGCGCTTTACCGGAATACTAATTATTAAAAATTTTGTTATTCGGCAAAATAAATCTGAATTTCCTACTTTATTTGGAGCATGTGAATAAACAGTGAAACGCTTATTTTATAAATTTTCATTTGGTTGAACATTAAGATCCTAGATTATCTATATTTCGTAAAATAATAAAATTGAGGAGTTTTCCAAAGAAACGGTTTTTGCTAGGTTACAAGGTATTTTCAGATCTTCGTTTGATGGAAGGTTTGAATCTAATGTAATAATTTGCCAAAGTTTCAATCAAAGATTAAAGGTAATTAACTTCGAATTGAGTAGATATTCTCGTAGTAATCAATGTATCGGACTTCAAGTTTCATGCGCAAGCTTCATAAAATTGTCAATAGTTAGGTCTATGAGAATAAATTTTATTCTACACAAGGAGCAATTATTGTAAACAGCCCGAGTATTATGTGCTGAGTTTTTTCATATTTAGCGAATAGTTGTTTGATTACTAAAACATGAGCGCATAATACGAAATCATTTTTTTAGATCGAATAACTTTTTTCACTTTTTTTTTATAGATTACGATCTTGATTGAAAATTAAATTGTGATTTAATACTAATCAAAGATGTGTTGAAAAGTATTTATATTTAATTATTTAACTAACCTTTAGGAATAAAGTAATTAACAGAGTTAGCCCTCAATAAACATCTTAACACTTGCCTAAATATAGTATCTGTCATCTAACCAGGGGAGTACCTGAACACAGATGACGAATTTTGAAAATGTTTTTACCATGAAACAGTCATGATATGAGATGATCATAAATGTTGTTCAAATAGGCTGACCTGCACAATAGTACAATCGGGTGAATCCGGGCTAATGGGTCTAAAGCGGTTCCCGATCCCCCATCCACAAGTGTGATATATCGTTAAATTCACTTCATCAAACTGAGCATTTTGATACCCCACTTGATCAATTGTCTAAAGTAATTCTTGAGATATCCATCATTGTTTGGTTTAGTACCTCGTAATGGATAAACCTGGATTCTCGAGTCGTAACCCAAACAAGTCTGATATAAACTAAGGAAAAATAAGTTAGGTCGCTTCGCGACCTAACCTATTATGCTTTAGTTTAAATCAGGTTTACCTTGGGTTACAACTTGGTAAAGCCAGATCTACCCATTTTCGAGGTGGTTAGGTCTCTGTGGCTAGAAGTGGTCAGGTTCTGGCAGGAAGTAGTCAAATATGGTATCAAAATGTTCAGCTCGACGAACTGAATCCATTGATGTATTACACTTGGAGGTGGATGGTCGGGAACCCCTTTAGACCCATTAGCCCGAATTTACCCATAATTGATATCATTTGTAATGGCCGGAAAAAATGATAATGAAAACGCGTTTAATTGACCGAATTAAATGCATTGCATTCAAAGAAGCGAAAGATTCTGGAGCAGATTTCATTAATGGAGAATGGATTGCTCATACTGAAAGTCTTTATGAATTTATCATATCCAGTAAGACTTAATGCTGTGCGTGGCGCAAATGGTGGTCATACTGAATATTAAATTTGTACCTTTTATTTTCATTTTTTATAATGAATTCAATAAAATTTACTTTTAACTTGTAGCTTCTGCAGTTTTTGCTGTATACCCCTTGCAAAAGATCTTGTTAAGCCCTGTATATTTCAATTAGGATTACCGTTTCAAGCTTTAAATTGTATTTTTACTAGCCATGTACTTATAGAAATTAACTTATATTCAAGTATAAGTGCATGATTAGGAGAAACACAATTGAAAGCATGGAACGCTAACCCTAATTGAGATGTACTTTGATAATTGAAGTATAAGAGACATTTGACAATTTGATGTAACTATCCCATCGTTGATACATTTGTGCTGATTTGTCATTCTAACTTGGATTCATTTTGCTTTAGGTTACTCAAAATTTTCCTAATTATATAGAAAATGTTATTCAGTTTTGCATTGATTAGTAATTTTCGAAACTTAAAAAATTGTACTATTGTGCAAGCCAGCCGATTTGAATAACATTTACAACCACCTCATATCATGACTAGTTCATGGTAACAATATTTCCAAAATTCATCACTTTGTGGTCAGACACTTCCCCTGTAAGAATGACGCGACCCCCAATATTTTCTCCATTAAGGGGTACTATTTATTAATATATAGAACCAACCATATAATACTTTCATCATTTTCATTGTTTGACCTTAAAGAGAGAAAAATTTGGGGTTTACGCTGTCCTTAGATGATACACTGTCTTATTCCGGCTATATTTACCATAATTGCTCCACACATACACTTTAGGTGATTAACAATTTTGCTATGTATTGCTTCGATTAAATTAAATTAAATGTAAATAAGTCTTTAGTATTCCTTTAACCTTTCCAATTAATAATTTTTAAACTGAGTTAAGAGATACTTAGAGAGCGTTTTCCCCAATTGAATACTTTGGGTGGCTCATTAATTCTTGATATACTCTACAAATTAAAATTTTAAAATGTTAATTTGTTCATTCTTCAGAATAACAGTATACAATTTTTCAGTATTATTTCGTCATTAAGTATATTTTTAAAGATATGAAATTCCAGTTTTCACTGAGTCCATCTAATACTTTCAAATGAGAATGTAAAAATCATATTAAAATTTAAATTAATTATTTATAAAATTTATATTTAAACATAATTAAGTTAATCATATTTGTGTTTAGGCATTAGATATGAAATAAGTTTTCATTGAAGGTTTGAATAAATTACGTCAAAGATAGCGATACTAATAACATAATAAATAGAATAACTGCTACAAATCCTATCGCTTACTTTGACATACTTTTTAAATTCAATAGATTGGTCAGAATGACCCTAAATTACTGAAATCTTGAATCTAAAACATTTTTGAGTCTAAGGGTTAACTAGTGGATCCCAATATGTAGTCATTTGTCCAGATTTCAACCGAATGAATAGACACTTTTGTCACAAATGCTTTATTTTATTTGCAATTAAGTGTATATTAATTCTAAGAACAATTATTTTACTCTTTTGAAATCCTTACCATTAACGCCTGGAAATTTACAATTATGTCAATGATAACTATAATCACTCAATGCTGCATAATCACAGAGGAAATATAATAGAAAGTTGATTTCGGGAAAAAACTTGGGACTTCTCAAGTCTTCTTCTTTTTGTCTGGTAAAGAGTAATTGTCGAAACTATGGTAAAAGTGGCGCACACACACACACACACACACACACACACACATCTAATATTGGTCTAATATTGAAAATAATCTTTGTCTTAATAATAATTGAAAATAAAGTTTTTTCGAACTGTAATAATAAGAATGCAATAAATGTTACAAAGAAATAACTAACACAGGTAATGAAACTAAGATTAAAACAAGACAAACTAAAAATCTCTAAGCAGGCTAGGTAAAAGTGTATCGAAGTAGAGAGGGCTAATACTGAAATATTAATTAATTTTCCATCGGTTAGGGATGCCAAGTCTTTTTCGAGAAAAAGCTGGAGAAAAAAATCAAAGGGGGGGTGTAAGGGTAATTTTTGGAAATTTTCAGCATAAAACCAAAGGGACAGTATTATATATGAAAAGTGACATTTTACTTTTATCTACTATTCTCTACATAATTTGAGTTATTATTCCAAAAAATCATATTTTTATTATATTAATTCTATTTATCAATCTTCTTAAGCTAACATTTATATTCCTCAGCATTTAGCCAATTATCATCAAATTCACAAAAAGTATTTCTGCCTTTTAGACATTTTTAATTAATATTTTAAATATGAACAAAACTTTAATGAACTCACTCAATAGAAACTTTATTTAAAACGATTGGACTTCAATGCAATGCATACATTTGAAGGAAAAAATTGTGTTTCAGAGAGTATTTCAAAGAATTAATGCACTTTAGCTTGTCTTGGGAAATGGGTTTCGCAAACAATAAACACAAATTATTTCTTATCTCCTTAGAAAAAGTCAGAAATTTCTATAAAAATATTTTGATGTTCTAAAAGCTGGAGGTTTTAATGCCAGCTTTAGACCTGGGCTGGGGACTGGAGACTTTGCTTCAAAGCTGAAGACTCCATCGTAAAGCTGGAGACTTGGCATCCCTACCATCGGTTCTCTTTCTATATTAGGGACATAACTTATTTGCCCACCCTTATAATTTATATCATAATATTTTAATATCGATTCAATTGGCATTTCCAGAGTCAATAAGATTATTCTTGAACTTATACTTTAAAGATAGTGTGAAATACTAATAAAAACTTTATTTCTAGTTGCTTGGAACCAGTGCCATTTTCATATAATTGGACAAAATCAGATGAAAAATTCTTAACAAGTTCCTATGAAAACCTCTTGGAATATGAATTTTTTGATATTGAAATTTCAAAATACGATGTTTGCGCAAAATTGAATTATAGATGTGTCAAGGCCGCCACTTTACACGTTCTCTACTATGGGTCCGATACAAAAACAAAATCTACTTTATTCAGCATATCTTTGACAAGTCAAACAAAAGAATTGAAATTTTGTGTTAGAGATTTCCGGTTCGAGTTAAATCTTAATTTTACATTAGGCTTTGTAGTAGACACGAAGGACGATATTTTCATAATTGACAAATTAGTATTCCAAGTGGAAGAAATTAAGCAAAGATCATTGACATACACTAATGAAAGCAAAGAATGGAAATTCATTCCAGAATCGTTTACATATCATTCAAGTTCCATAGAATCTAAAGGTAAGAAATTTTTATCTGATATGCAAAATTTAGTAAATGAATTAAATTTAATAGGACGAAGAAATTTCAATTAAACGAGATGTAATCATTTAAGTAATTTTAAAAATTTTAAATTTTTGGTTATTTGACAGAGTTATTCGATCACTATTGACTATTCTACAATATCAAAATTGTTTTATTAGAGCGATTGAAAGAAATCAATAATTGTAGTGACGCTAAAGATATAATACTGATAATGAATTTTGACAAGTGATTAGTATTTTTAAACATTATATAAACATGAGATTGAGAGCTGTCGATCATCCTATTGATTCATCATAATTTAATAATAACTTTTGATATTAAGAAGTGTTCTCTATCTCATGTTTATGTAACGTTCAAAAATACTGATCACATTATAAAAACCATTGCAAGTGTTATTTTTTTTGACATCGCCACAATTATTTAGTCTTTAGATGAATGAATGAAAATTTAGTCAATTTACAAATTTTTGGATCTTGAGCTTCTGAAGCATCAATTTTAGTCAAATTTGATCAATATATAATAACCTCATTTAGAAATTCATTTTCATTAGAATCCGATTGTTTATAAGCCTTCGTTCGGAATTCTTTCATCAATAATAGCGCAGAATTTTTAAAAAATTGCAGATTTTATTTTAGTTTTTCTCTATAAAAATTCAATCATGTTGTATAAACTCATCGTCTTCTAATCATTCGTATATTATATATTTGATAGCATTAATGACAAACAGGTTCGGCTTTTAGTCCCGATCATGAAATAGGTATTTTATTTTCCAGTAATGAACTTTTTCCTTATCTAGAAGCTAGTTTTCTACTTCGTCCTTTCTCAGTTATATTCTAACTTTATTCTCTGATAAAATGAGTATCTATCATTTTCCTTGAATAAATAAAAACTATTCAACATTATTTAATCAAATATTTTAATACAAGATTATTTAACGAAAAATAAGTAATCTGACGCCATTTGGTTAGATACTTTATCAACCCTCGACTATTATTAAGCATTTCATGCATCAATTACGGCCCGTTTTAGGTCTTTTTGAAATATCAGTCTTAAACTATTCGTGTGAAGAAAATAAACTCAATAAAAAAAATTCAAAGTATTTGGCTGTTTAATCAAATATGTTTTATCGACGTTTGCTGATATGCGGCATAGCCATTTATTAGAGAAAAGAGTTCTCAAAATTTTTGCTCCCATTACTATCCCAATCACACCCAAAGCTTAAAATTTGCACTCCATTCCCATTTCCACTACCATGACATCTTTATACTACTATTATTTAATTATAATTATTATCTATCAGAATTCAAATGAAAAAAATATCTTTAAATTTTGTTACTTTTGGACAAAGAATGTTTAAAATTATTAAAAATTTATTACATTCTCATCCCACTCCCATTACCATTCCCATAAAAGATGGGATTCAGATTCAGATTCTTTCCTCTACTATGTATCAAAAAATAACTTGAGATGCAACTATTGCAAATACTGGGTATACAATTTCAAACCAGACCCAATCGAACATCAAAACATCTTTAATTTATACTTTCTAAAGAAAAGTTTTATCAGGAAAGTTCAATATTAGAAAAGACCTAACTTGAACTTTTATTAAAACATAAATTTAAGATAAGAATGAATAACATAAAAGGCATTCACAATAGCTGGACGTACTTTATAGGTAGGAGAGTTAGGCCTTGTTTGGAGAATAACAGCGGACACCTTCGGCATTTACTATAAATTCAAATATTGTACTTTCTAAACATTTTTTTGTAATTATTTCTATGAACTGATATAAAATACATTTTGAGTCAATGCCTTTTTATATAAGTATAAAGCAGTTATCCTGTTTTCATAGGAGTGAAAACAGAAAAATTTTACCTCTGATAACAAATTTCGGTTTTAAATTTTTTGAACCAATATAGCCCAGGCATCATTTAGGCAAATTTTAATATATCTACTAAGCGCAAATTTTATTTTATTTTATCTTATACCTAAGAGTTAGTTAAATGATGAAACAAATAACTTTAGCATAAGATTTGATTAGCATTAAATCACAATTAAATTTTTAATCAGAAACAATCCATAAATAAGTGAAAAGAAGTTATTCGATATAAATTACACGAATTTATAAATTAAAAATTTAGAATATTTTCTCCAAAAGTTATTGTATCGGTTTATGTTTACATAAATAATGATTCCGTTTTAATCTTTCATATTTTATAATCAAGATATAATTCTGTTAATATGACAAAATTCAACAAATAATACCTGGATTACGTTTGCAATAGTTGCACTTCACTTTCTATTCTCCTGCAAATTTATTTTTACAAAACTCATAAATACAATACTTTAAGTTGATTTATTTTTTCTCAGGTACTAAGATATTAGCATTTTTCCAAAAAAATTTACTTTCTTGAATCTCGTGTTGAATTTTGAGATTAAATTCCAAATAATTTACTGAATAATGATTGTATTAACTTTAGAAAAGTTGGTAAATTTCTTTTTCATACAACAGCCTAAACATATTTTAAAATTTAGCATTCAGATAAACGAATAAATTTTTACAAATAAATTTCCTCAATTTATTAAATAGATTCATTCAAAAATCACCAAAAATGTTGATACATTCTTATTAAATTATGAAATACAGAATATTTCATTTTTATTTAGACACTTTAAATATATTAATTAGCGTTTAATTTTTCTCTTATGAATTTGCTTAGCATTCCCAATGTTCACCTTTTCCTATAAGTTTTAGCCGAGATTACCAATTAAACTTTTGATATCATTTCAGAAGTCATTCGAGACCATTTCTCCTTAGCGATTTTTCGAGACCCTTCAATGTTCTTTCTTTCCTTTTAGCAAGTAGTTTTAGAAATCCAAAATCGAAAAAATCCAAAGGACCCCCATCAGGGGTTTCAATAAAATGTCTGGCTTTTTAATAAACTTTATATCGAGCTCCTGCTGCTTTTGGGATGAATTTAAGACTTGCATTTGATGTATAAGTGGTCGCGGCAAAATGATGAATGAAAAATTTTTCTAGCTCAGTGTATATGATTTAGGGAGATAAATTTCAACTAATGATGTTAAAACATGACTTGTATAATTATTGGATCTAACATTAACATTTACGGCAATTCCAAATAAGGAAATAATTCCATTTCAGGTGATAATGCTAATAATCATGATTCTTTTCCCAAAAGTTTCCTACTTATCTACTATCACCTATTTGGCTCTCTATCGCCTTTAAAAAATAAATTTTTCTTTCTTGATTACAATTTGAAAGATAATATATCCATAATTCATCTATATTGCAACACACTCCATATTTTGTTTGCTTCTGAAGATCGATTTTAGGCAGCTTCAAAGAATTGATTCTGCTGATAAGGTTTCAGTACGTGGACTTCTGAATTTTCCCCGGTTTCTTTATCAGATCTTCGTGAATTGTTGATAGAGATGTTCTGCATGTTATCGCCAAATCTCTGTAATAGTAAACTGTTTTCGCAGATAACGGCTTTTACGTATCCAATGGGTGTTTTGGCAAATGAAAGACGGACATTTTAACTTTAAATTTTTCTTCTATTGGAACTGATTCATGCCTCTGCCTTTTCCTATTACATTTGATATTGCTCCATGTAAAACGCTGTCACAAGTCCTTAAGTGTATTTGCGACTCTTCTACAGGATAATCCATCATCGGATAATTGGTTTATTCGACCTTTAAATTCTCGTTTAGTTATCTTCGGTATCGTTACATAAATTTTATGATCTTTAAAGAATATGTGTGTAAACAAAGTTTTCAACGACATGCGTACTATTAACTAATTATTAGTATAACTTGCTTGGTGCTCAATTTAAAATGATAGTGAATGAAACGTATAATATTGATATCATTTTATTTCTTATTTATTGACAAAGAGTAAAATATATTATGTTAAATACCTGAGAGTTGTTAAATAACAATAATTAAAAAATCTATGAGGTTATATTCACAATTAAAATTTTTAATCTGTATATCAAATCTCAGTGCCTGTCTCAAAGCTAAGAAATATTATATTTTTAGGTGTATCAACTAACGAAGAACAAACAGCACTCATAATTAGTGAATGGATTGATACACATTCTAAATTCAATAGTGAAAAAAATGTTTTCATAGTAAAACTCCCGATAGATCAATTGGAAAACCATACTTTGAAACAACGTATTTTGACTTGGAAAAATGGTTTTGTCAGTGGAGATGTGTCTTCTCCATTAAAGTTAACTAAAACTAACTATAACGATGTGTACTTATGTCATATTGAAAACTTGACATCACTCACTGATCCATTCAAAGTGATAATTGAATTATCGTATCGAGTCAAAAAAGAAGAAAAATTGAATGATAACTCAATCTCGTTTAAACAATTCTCGATTGGAGATCCATGCTTTGATATAGATAGTGAGCTTAAAACAAAGTCTAAATGTGACATTCCGAATTCATGTAACAAACTTGTAGGTATTTTTGAATAATCGAAAACAAAAGTATCATATCTTTTCTTTTATCAAGGACTTTAATGGAGTGAATCAAGGAGAAAAATTTTGTGAGAACGTACCGTCATTACCTAATGAGAAAGTTTGTGAAATGAGACCAGAAGGTGAGACCATGGGAATGAGCTGTAAATGTCCAGGTGATTCAAAATGGGACAAAGTATTGAATAGGTAAATTTTCAATCTATTTTAACTAGATTCAATTTAAAAAGATTTTATTTTAATTGGCAATCCTTTATAGATGTCTCAAAAAAGTACTTTCATGGAAACATAAATCGTGTGTGAGCAATTCCTGCGATTTCATAGATACTTTAGGGGTAAACATGCACTGGTCGAATAAAAATAATAGACCCTTACTAACTGACTTTTCGAATGAACTGGAAATTTACCGCCCAAAAAACAATTTTTCACAGCTCAAAATAGAAATTTCGAATTTGGAAAATAAACATGAATTATGTATTGAATTTTGTTATTCCTTGAGTGAAAATACCCATTTGGACATTGAAGTTAAAAATCTAAAATTAATCACACTTGGTGCGACATATAAAACAAAAATTAACGATTTTTTATCAATTAATCTCTTTGAAAAAGAAAACTTTTGTGTTAATAAATTTAATAGTGAATTGAGTGGAAACTTCAGTTTGATTTTCAATCCAATTTTTGACAACTTGAGTGATTATACGATGGCTATAATATTTAAAACCAATAATAAATCATTCAATGTTAGCGACACAAAAAATTATTCACCTCATTTACCATATCTGACACATTGGTCTGAAAATAATAGTGATAAATCTAATGATGGTAATTTCTCCTTTGATAATCAATGGCCTGTGAGATTTCCTGATTCTTTTTGGAAATCTGATCCTAATGATGCAATTACTTTTACAGGTAAGATTCAGAGAATAATTACCAAGATCCTAAATATTTTGTAAATATGACTTTTTCCCAATGTCCCAAGTGTCTTATACTTTACTTATACTTTATAAATTATGAAATCAACTCCAATCTTGCAATGACAAGAGAAATGAGCTTATATTTATATTAAAAAAAATTCAAAATTTTATACTTCTTGCTTATATTAAACTTTTCCGAAGTATCCGAATATTCCTAAAACCGATTATCGAATTAAATTAAGAATTTTTCACAAATAGAAAATTTTATTTTACAGTTCAAGACAACCTTCCAACTATGCGAGAAGCCTACTTAATTAGTAACTGGTTAGATAAGGAATCGTCAAACCGAGAACTGCGATTTAATATTTCGAATTCAAATTTCACAGATTTTTTGCTTAAAATTTTTGTAATTAATGATAAAATGCAACAGATTCAAATAAAGAATGCTGTTATTGGAGACGACACTATGGATGCTAATGTAAGTCTTATAATTTAACTTATTTTGCAATACAAAATATACTGTTATGTATTGTCTGGCCTTATGACCTTCATTCTGTTGCCGAAAAATTTAAAAATTTTTTAAAACTCCATTATTGTAGTTTCATGTTTAAAAGTATAATTTCTAATAGTGAGCGATTTAATATATAGCTAAATGTCGTTTATTAGGAAAACAATTTCTACAGAGTTGGCAACTCAATTCGTGAACAAGTTGAAAGAGTTGCAAATCTTTATACAATTAACGCAAATAAGTTCTGATTATACTACAAAACAACAACAAAAACAACAACAACAACACACACACACACACACACACACACACACACACATATATATATATATATATATATATATATATACAAATATTTGAATATAAATCTATTAGTAAAATTCAAAGCCGGAACAAAGAAAACTGCTGATCAAACTAAAGCATAGTTTACAATGTTTTTAAATCATAGATACTTTCACAGTAATTTGTAATAACTTTCACCTTATTGTCGTATATAGATTATTACATGTAAGTCGAATCTTCGAGACAGGACGAGAAGACTTTACCAGATATTTTTTCAATAATAATTAATTTAATATTCTCAATACTTAAAAAATTATTTGTGAGGTTGTTCACACACAAAGTTTTGAATAATAAATACAATGTATGTTAATGGAGAATTTTTCATTGAGCGAAGACATTTTCACTTTGAATTTCTTAGTACGATTTTGGTTTAATCAATCTACAACTTTCATTATGATAATTAATCTTTGATATATACACACGAGAATTGCATATCTTTTATATCTTTAATCTTTTTTGTAAAAATTTAAATATATGAACAGTTAAGTTTTTAAAATTTGCAAAATGCACTTGAGTTTGATCGGCAGTTGCCTATGTTTACGTTTTACTAATTAGATCTGTTCACCGGGCTCTGGTCAGTCTCGTTCGAGTCTGATTTAAGTTAAAAATCCCGGGTTCATTCGGATCGTACAGGATACCATAATATGTTGGGTCGGATCGGGTTGGATGAGTCGACCCGAAATTATTTCAAAGTATTTGATGTTGAAGAATACGGTTTCAAAAAAATGTGTTTGCAATTTTGCATCATAAACACTCATCTCGTACAAAGTTTGATAGAGAGATATTTATACAAATATTTTAATGTAGATTTATTAGTAACACTAATAATTTTACATTAAAATATTTGTATATAAATCTCTTATTTATTAGTATAATCAGAATTTATGTATGATAATTATATAAAAAGTTATCTCTTTCAATCTGTTCACGAATTGAGTTGCTAACCCTCCCTATAATAATTTCTCTATTTAGAGAATGCTTGAGAATTGTTTATACTTTAAAACATGACAACAATGTGCGCAATCAAGCAATCAAGCAATCAAATTCGATTTTAAATTATAATGCTCTGTATTGTCGTATAACTATTGATCGTTTTATAAAATTACTTTTAAAACATAATCGCATTAATATACTTTCAAGCTCTATATCTATGTTTAATAACATAAGTGAATAATTTCGTGTCAACTTATATGTTTGAATAATAATGAAAATGCTGATACCATATCTGAAAATCTAGGCTTGTTATAATGAAACCATCAAATGTTTAATTCCATCTATGGAAGCACATTTCAAGATTGCGATAAAAGTAGAATATAGAACAAAATTGCAATTTCAAATAAATAGTTTGGATTTGGGCGATTCTTGCATCGATGAATATTTACATTATGGGAGATGTAAACATGACGGAAAATGTATAAGGAATTCAAACGACTACTATTGTAATTGCACTGGGACACAGTATATTGGAAAAAATTGCGAAAATTACGATTCTTGCAATAATACAGCTATAGAAGTGAGTAAAATAATCTTTAGTATGAGTTCCCAAAAGTTTTCATTTTATTAATTAAGAGCTTTGAATTTAATTGGCAACTTAGATTTTTATAAAAAAAACAAAGTAACCAAAAAATTTGATTCATAGTGAGCGTTATCAGTTTTTCAAGTTAATATCGAGGGGGGTAGATTCGAAATTTTTAAAATTTTCGGATTAATTTTAGCTATTTGAAAAAATATAATAATCAAAACATACTCGAATTATGATTACTTCTATGAAATATGACGATCATTAATTAACTTTTGTGGTAATTTATATTTTTTTGCTCTTTCAATTAAAGCAACATTGTTGCACAAGGTTTATTCTAGGGGATCTATCTAAAGATGGAAGGGATATTAAACATTTTACTTAACTAGTGTATTGTGGTTTATAAAATGTTTATAATCATTGTGATTATTGTTTGGCTAGTCATTTAAAATTTACTATTAAATTGTGTTTTATCTATTGACTGAAATGATTGGTGGTTAAGAGGGTCACTGGGGTGTAGTAGTCAGAGAGTCGCACCTTGGGCAGAGTCCCAGGTTCAAGTCTGTTATTCGCTCCACTTCCTTGACGGCGATGTGCTAGCCACATGTCCCAGTATAACCACCTCTGACCAAACTGTGCCAAACTATGCCCCATACAACCGCCAAAATGAGGCGGAAAATCATCGAGTGAATCTCCCGTAAGGGAGCATATGGCGCAAGGAAGGCATGAGGAACTTGCACCACCTTGCGCTACGTGCTATATTCCCTAGTGTTCCATTGGAGCTCGGACCTGCCAGTGGGCAGAGAACCAATCATCATAATCATCAAGGTTTTAAAAGATTTAATCTAATTTAAATGAGTCAATAATATGAGGACTTACAATACAGTCAATCGTTTGGTATAAATTTTTATACATATATATAAACTTTGTTTCAAAAACATTGAGAATTCCTTGATTGCTTAAAAAAATTTCAAAGGTATGAGCAAATCAATTAAATATCATATAAGAGCTAAAAATATACCTGTAATTAAAACTAAAAATATTCAATTTATTATCTCCAATGATTTCTTTCAAATTAAATTTTTAATTTGATAAGACAGATTTTTAAAAACAAATCAAATATTGTGTATTAAAACAGACCTATTATAGCAGGGTACAAAATAATCGGACACTGTCTATGGACTTATAGGCTGACTAGTGATATTGTAGCCTAAAAAAGCTTTGATACAACAAATCTATTGCATTTAAGCTTTAATTTGACACCTCTTTAGAAGTAATAACCTGATAAATAAAAAAATTGTGTTTGTTAGGAAAGGTCCGTTAATTTTTCTTCTACTATATTTGAGTTTTTCAGAGAAGTTGTTTTGAATACAACTCATTTTATATTTCCTAGATTATTTATGAATGAAAATTTTAAAATTTCACCTGAATTTCAGTTTTCTAAATATGCTGCCTTATATGTCTCACTATGTTTTAATTAAATTCTTCATTTAGAGGTTATCATGTGATATCTCCAAATAAATTATTGAGATTTTCGAGATGATAAATTGTTAATCAGATCGATATTTGTTCTTTTGGGAACCGATATCACATGAATTTCAATCATTTTCGCGTTAGTTTTAGACTTCGATATTTATAGGGTCTCAAATATGTATTTGCCGATATACTCCAGGAAATGTCAGAAGGTATTAAAATATAACTTTATTATTAAAATAAACATGGTAAAAATATACATTTATAACATTAATTTCAAATCTAAAAGTTTCCTCCATTTGCACTTCTGCAGGCATCAGAGAGCTTTTTCATGTTGCACAATAAATCCACAAAAGATCACAATTGTTTTCTAGCTTTTTCAGAACAACTTCGACATGGTTTTTAAGAACTTTTTTTTTAAACTGATTTTCGATTCTTTCACTAGCCATTTTTTTTTCAAAATGATCTTTAATAATGGCGCCTATGTTCTCCACAGGATTCAATTTCATATTTTTCAGGGCAAATTTTTCAGATTTGAAATTAGTGTCACAAATCCATATTTTTACCATATTTATTTTAGTAACAAAATTGTCTTTTAATACATCCTGGCATTTCCTGTAGCATACCTGCAAATACATATTTGAGACCCTATATATCATTTGGGAGTTAAAAGATTTAAATTTTTGACGATACAACCCGACCAAATAAAATATGTGAGTGTATATGGTATTGATCGAAAGTACTTTTTAGTATCATAAGTCGGGATACTTCAACGAATAACATTTTTCCAAATGAATATTTAATATGAAACAAAATTCTCAATTTTTTTGAAACGAAGTTTATATAAACTTTTTCAGATCACTAAGAAAAGGATCTTTGTTCTCTTTGCTTTTAAAGTAAATATCTGTCCTTAAAATTTTATGCGACCATTTTTTCAAAATGTTATGACTAGATCTGTCAAGTCGTTCTCAAAATTGAGTGCTTAAATTTTGATGATTATCTATATTTAGGTATCGATTGATTGATACGAATTTTCTGGTGATTGCCATGTTATCTAACTCCTTTTGGACTATCCATAAATAACTTAGATTCTCGCGGCGGTACCTGAATAAGATTTTTTATTCTGAAGATTGAGATAAAATCTATTCAAAAATGATTTAAATGTGTATCTTTTGACTAAGAATCTCAACTTCAGATTTCTAGCTCATAAACTTGAAAATATCGAGATTTTAATTTAGCATAACTTTTGAAATAAGAGCCTTGAATGTCTTAATATTTATACCAGATAAAAGCCCTTTAAAATTTCATTTTAAATGTGTTATCCAATTAAAGGTATAAAACGGAGACTGGTCTCTGATGAAAATTTTAAAGTTATACAAAACTTTGAATACCAGCAAACGTGAACGAGAATGTTCCCCACATCGTAGCGTATAAATTACATATAGCTTAGAATTCATTTCAACATTACAAGACATTGTAAATATACAATTGGATTTCGATCTACAGAGTAAATTTTCGAGGTGACCATAAAACTCAATAAATATGATCTTATGTCCTAATAATCGACGAGTTCCAATATATGAAGATTATCCACCTACCTTATCGGAAGCATACTCGTTCACGTTTGCTGGTGTCGAAAATTTCAAAAATTTTATATAATCTTACACTTTTCATCAGAGACCAATCTCTGTCTTATACCTTTAATTGGATGACATATTTAAAATGAAATTTTAAAGAGCCTTTATCTTATATAAATATTAAAACATTCAAAGCTCTTATTTCAAAAGTTATGCTTATTTAAAATTCGATATTTTCAAGTTTATGAGCTAGAAATTTGAAGTTGAGATTCTTAGTTAAATGATACACATTTAAACCATTTTTGAATAGATTCGATCCCTGTCTTCAGAATAAGAAATTTTATTTAGGTATAACCGTGAGAATCTGAGTCATTTATAGACAGGCCGAGAGGAGTTGAGATAGCATGTTTTTCGCAGGTCAGTCACTGATATTGGTATTCACCAGAATTATTCATAGTAATCAATTGGCGTTTAAATATAGAAAATCATCCCTAAGTACTCAGTTTTGAGAGCAACTGTACATATCCATTAGCATCTACAAGTTCTCACACTTGATTATTCTCCATTAGTGTTGAAAAAGAAAATTTCTAGAAAGATTTCCAAGAAAGTTTCTAGAAATATCTCTGAAGTTTGTGTGAAATTCCGATAAAGAAGTTTTTAGAAATTTTCTAACACTACATACACTGAAATTATCATTTTTCCACTTCACACCAACAAGTACATACTACTATCTCGAAAATCCCTTTTAATCTTTTAATTGATACAAATCCTTTAATAATAAATTCAAACATATCATGTAACTATGATAGATTATAAATAAAAATGAAATATTTTTACTGAACACACATAAATAAGGAAAATATATATTCCATCCTGTTAAAATCAAGCAGTAATATACACTATAAGTTTACTATAATAGCTTGCAATTAATAAACCTTGATATACATAGTCTCAAGTTTGCGAATTTTTCATGAATTCTTTTTTGTAGGCATTACGCATCTTAATTAAAATATTTAAATCTCTTTTAGGCAAATTTGTAAAATCAAATTTGTGAATCTAGTGGTTATTAAGAATTCAATTTGATTCGATTACACAATAAGATAATTATATTTTATAAACTTTAAGGTTTCTAAAGCCGTTGGTAACACAACCGGAACTCAATTTTGTAAAGATAATGATAGGAACGGAATTGATTGTGCTAATGATGATAATGATCTTGGATTCAAATGTATTTGTCTTGTCGGAAAATATTGGAAGGTTGATCTTAATACTGTGGCAAACTCTAAGTAAGTGATAAAAAATCTTTCGTTTTAGTTAAAAGTTTATTAGCTTAGAAGATAGTTTAAAATCTCTTTCTAAATTTGTCAATCATTTAAAAATATTTGTGAATATTTCTCCCCAAATTGGTTAAATGAAGCGTTTTGATAAAACTTATTTTAAAATTTTGATTAAAATTCTCCTTCATATACAACTATTACATGTAATTTTTATAGTCAAATTACAGAATAAATCAAAGCAACAATCTTTATTACCTTAAAATATAATGTTTATCCAAAACCACTTTACAAATAGATGTTCATAAATTTTCAGAAATCCTTATCTTTTTAACTGTACATGTTATTTGACAAATTATTTATTTTATTAAAGTGAGTCAATAATTTTCATTAATTAAATTAGGTGTTCTAATTACCCGAAATGCCTGTTGCATAAATGTGATAAAACGGAAATATGCATTGAACCAGATGGAGTTGATGAGCAACCTAGATGTGAATGTGACCATGGCAATAACTTTGTTAATATCTCGAATAAATGCGTGAAACTTGATCCATGTAATAAAGATGCCAGAAGCATATTTTTGAATACAACGGAAGCCAAACCATGTGGTGATCCAAAAGCAGAATGTATGAAGTTGGGAGAAGGAGTTCAAGATTATATTTGCGTTTGTCCAAGTGGTTTCCGGAATGTTGATGAAACTCTAGAATGCAAGTGAAAACATTTTTCTTCAAATTCTCATATTAATATAATTTAACTTGTTATAATCATTAATATGTAATAATTATTGTTTGAAGTTCTAACAGTTTCTATTTTTTCAAATCGTTTTATCAAACTGATCCTGATCCTTGCATGTTAGCATGCTACTTATTTTCAACATTTAACATAAAATATATTCGGCCAGATTTTCAACAAATCCCATCAGAATCAATTTCTAAAATCCTTTATTTAACTCTGACGATAGTATGATTCTAAATTTAATCTCTATATTAAGAATGTCTGAAGAGATATTTATCTTTGGTGAATATTCGCGGAATACTGCTTTTTAACATGATCTCTTTTTGAAGCGAACCTAATTAAAATACTTGTATTTCAGTCAAAACTTACAGTGAACCTAAAAATATAATCCATGGATGCTAATTATCTAGCTTTAATGCTTGTTTTCTAGTTCCAGCTTTAGACTCAAGCATAAAGTTATAATCTCAAGCTTTCAAAGTTTTTAGTAGAGAAGATCCACTATTTCATCAAATATTTGAAAAATCAGCTAAAACACAATTTCTTCAAAATCTTTTAAGCTTAAGAATACTATGGCTCCGAATTATTAAATCTGACTAATTCCATGATTTAATTTTATTGAAAATTATTATTTAACGTTTAGAAATTTTAAGAAGAAAAAATTTCATTCACCTGATGATACAAAACGAATATTCAGTTAATTATTCATAAAATCATTCATAAGCTAAACTTGACTATAATGAAGTGAGAATTGAAAATATTTGGAAGATGTATTTAAGGATCTCCCTAAGAATTTTTCTTCAACTCTTTACTCTTTTGAAGGCGAATGACTACTGATTAAAGTTTATAGTATAATCAGTAATAATTTGTTGTTTGCAGAAATAAATATTATGACATTTTCTCCTCTAAAACGTTGAATTAGCCAGCAGCTATCTTGACCCCAAGCGAATAGATATTGACTAACGATACCAGTTTCGTTGCATCATTACTTAAATGATACACCTATTTACAAGGTTATATATTAGTGGAAGATTCGAAATACTGGGTAAATTTCATAACAAAGGAGAAGCTTTTTAAACATATAAAAAACTCATTTTCTATTAATAAAAATATAGTATGCGCGAGGTCATCAAACTTAATCAGAGATATAAAGCTTCATTCTAACCCCTCGTCACAACTGTGGGGTAAAACGTTCCCAAGTCTGACTTCAAAAATCTCGCTAAAATCAACAGAATGTCGTCATTTCTTGAAAATTTAGCTATTCCACAGTCATATGTCTGACTTTGAATGACAAAAATCCTAATTAATTTAGACTTACAACATTAATTTAAATTTTTTTTCTGGAAATATGTCTTTCTGAGGACAGAAATTCCCACTAATATCGTAGTGCTTCGTGTTTACTATATGTGTCGCAACGCTATAATGTAGCTACTAGAAATTTAAACCGCTGATGACGCTATAGCAGATAATAAATAGAAATTAATTAATGAGTAAATTAAAACATCGAAAACATGGGCTAACCTTGATTCTGAAAGCATTCAGACTAACCTAGAACAGATATAAAGCATGGAAAACGTGGGGTAAAATTTTACTTCACAGTTAATTTTACGTTTTCGGAAGTTAAGTTGTGACGAAGTGTTAACTGATAATCAACGATCAATCAGAAATTTCTCCAGTTATCTAATTCCTCCAGTTATCTTTTACCTAATCAATATTTTCTCTATATACTTTTATAGATATAAGAACCATTCTATATACTATTTCGTTTTGATATGATTATAAACTTTAAAGCAGTTAAGATATATTGAATAAATAAAATTTAGTATGGTAAATCTTTTTCTATTTTTAATAAAAATAAGCTAAATATTAGTATTCAAGTCTTCGATTTTATCAAAAGTCTTGATTTAAAGTTTGGAATGTTCAAAGCTGGTTTTAGACAAAAAAAAACTTGAAGTTTTACTATAGCCAACTACTAGTATCCGCATTAACTTTACTAATTTTCATTCAATTTTAAGAAATCATAGATTATTATACTTTTTTATTTTGTTATTCAAGTAGTATATCAATAACTAAAATTTTATTTCCATATCATGCAACTCTAGTTAGGGAAAAAACAAGATGTGAATCAATATTTTGTTCATTCCCATCTTTGAATAATTGTGAGCAAGATTGCAACTCTACAGCTGAAAATGGTAAAAATTACACCTGTGAATGCAGTCAATTTTATCAAAAAAAAGATAATAAATGCTTGAAGTCTGATAAAATATGTTCCTGCAAAAATGGGACATATTGTCTTGATGACGGCAGATGCGGATGTCGTAAAGGTTATAAAGGAATTTCGGATGAAAACGGAAATGTGACTGGATGCACACCTCTTTGTAAGTAAATATCTGCACTTCAACTGAAGTTTTAACAGATTTGATTCTATATTTTCAAAAGTATCATATGAAGAGGGAAAAGCCATCTGTCCCAATGGAAAATTGAAAAATAATAATGGAGAGCTTGCCTGCGATTGTGAAACACCATATGAACTTAATGAAAAAAATACTTGTGATTTTAAACCTATATGTGGAGGAACAGCAAATGATACAAATGTTTGTCGTGCGAAACATGCATTATGCGTAACAGATATCACAGAAATGAAATATAGATGTCAATGTGCACAAGATAAGGCTCCGAATTCAACAAATGATTCTGATTGGATCTGTATAGATAAATGTTTGTTACATGATAGAGTTATAGAATGCTCAAGTATGAACGCTATATGTGATCCACTAAAAATCATAGATGATAATGTAACGAAGGATAAATATTGTGTTTGTAAGCCAGGATTCGTTAAATATGGTAATCAAACTTGTAAACTCGCAACTCATACGCAACAATTTACAATATCTCTAAAAAATGATTATCTATATAATCTCAAGAACGGTGAAGACATACTCAAGTCAGACGAAGATAAACATTCTATAGGTAAATTTAAAAAACCACCCTTAGTAGATATCAGGAAATTGGTTAATGACTTGGCGTCCATAGATGAAGAAAACTTGAAACTCAAAAAGCAAGCTACACAAGCATTATTGAATAGAAAGATAGAAAATGTTTTAACAAGTCAAATAATTAGCATAATTAAATTGATTCCTAAGTATGAAAACATATCGGGAGATATCATTTTGGATAAATGGAATTTGAATTCAGATAATTTCTTTGAGTGCACTTTTACTATACCTTTGAAAGATCCGCTTAGTAAATACGGAAATTTGACAAATGATTTAAAACAAAAGTGTCAACCTTTTCCCAAATCTCCTGATTTGTGCTTTATCGAGGTAACTTCGCAGACAGGAAAATATTATTATAGCGGTACACCTGGAGCTGACTTAATATTAATCAACCGAGCTAAGCTTGTGAACAATTTATTGATTAATTATGAGGTAAAATAACACAATACTGTTTAACAAAACATTGTTTAAAGCTACATTTATTATACTTTCAGCCTTGTGATAAATCGAGAATACCAGGTAGTTGCCCAGGTTATAGCAACTGCCGTCCAAAAATTGGCACGAGTCTATACGATTGCTTATGTGACCAGGATTATTTCAGCGTTGGCAGTGAAGAAAAAATTGATTCAGTAGATGAGAATCAAAAACATGTGAAACAAAGCTGTATAAGTTAGTTGTTTGCTCAAAGATTAATATCTTATTTGAATATTTAATTTCAAATCTTAAAAGTGAAATCCGTATGTACCAATTTATCCTTAAGTATTTTTATGATATGAATATTGTCATATTTAAGAAATAGAATATGAACTAACCTAGCCGGCGAATATGTAAGTGTTGACGTCTATAATAATTTAGTTTTCGTTACTATATTAATAGCATAGTAATAGAGACTAGCTATTTAACAATATCTTCCTTTACCTATAAGTATTTAAAATTATCTAGAAATTATCTTTTGATGAGAAGCTTTCTAGAAAACTTCTAGAAATATTCCTTTTGCCTAGAAGTCTTCCCTTCATGAAAATCAAATGGATCTCGGATTCTTGAGACAAAATATTTTTTATTATTGCAAATTTCAGTCCACCAGAAAAAATATTTTTAAGTGTTTTCAAAATATTTACAAAGTTGAAAATCAAATCTGATCATGTCGTTAGTAAGAGAGCTCATATTTAGAAAGTGAATATTTTTGTTTGAAAGCTTATATATACATTTAAAAATATTTATGAAAAATATGACAAAGAATCTGGGTGATAAGGTTTTACTGAGCCGTTTCCTGGACTTTGAAAGTGTAAAGTTAAATACTTTAGAGGAAAAGTTTCAAAAATTAAATTGCTATTTCGGAAATAGCAGTAATTTCCTTAATCAAAACTACAATTAATGCTTTTGAATGAAAAATTACGACAAAAATGAAATTATTGAAGAAACTTAAATCAATTTTTGAATATTTATCATTAGACTTAGTATCTTTAAGTAGTTTTGGTTTTGAGATGCGAAAGCTTTAAATTCTTTAAATATAATTGAAAAATTGACTTTATAGCAAATTTCAGTCTCAGGTTAAGGCTGAAATTTGCTCTAAAAGCTGCTGAAAATTCTGGGGAACGTATATCTCTTTGTTAATTATAAACGATTTATTGTTCTACTGCTTATTAGTTTTCAATAATTATTTAAAAGGGAATGGACTCACTACAAGAACACTAATGAACATATTTATTACTTATACCTAATTGCCTCTCATTACCTACCTAATTACAGTTTCTACCTAATTAGTGATTGAATAAAGTAAAGCATACAAAGAAACAAAATATTTCATTCTCATATTTTGAAAAAAAATCATTCCTGGACATCTCAATGTCAAGGAACTATTTCGCCCTGGCAATAGGACAGAGGTCTCTGTTCCTTGACTGCCTTATCCATTCCTGGACGCCTGGTCACCCTGCAAAGAAGTAGAGTGGCCACGTATTCCTTTTAAAAATGTAGGACAATAAAGTAAAGATCACCTGTAAACTTGTAAATATTTATTTTCGAGTTTAGTGCTAAATTTTATATATTCATGCATTGAGATTTTAAAGATTATTCAATTTTTTCATTTCTGTCTAAACTAATATTTTTGTCAGATTCTTCAGCATTAAGTAAAACAATACTAGTTTTACACAAGATTAAAGTACAATTCTAATAATTCAAAATTATTTTAAGGCAAGAACTCAGATTTAAAGCATTGTAAATGTGATTGAATTGAGCGCATTTCAAAACTTAAAGTGAAAACTTAAGAGATTAAAATTGTTTCCTGATAGAACTTGAAATTTAATAAGGATTTATAGATAAGGATATTCATAAGGATATTTCATAGAAATAGACTTAGAAACTAAAGTTGATAAAGGTAAAACATTCAATATTAAAGTTAACAAATTGCACGACAAATGTGTCATGCGAAGTGTCTTTGAATGACGCAGTAAACAAGACCTTATTTGCAGGATTGTTCTGCACGATTAAGTACATATGGTCAAATATCAGATAGTTTTGAATAATATAAATTTATGTGATTACTTCATTTTAATTTAATAGGAGATTCATGTCACGCTACTAGAAATTCTTATTTTCAATGTTTGGTTGATAAAATATTCGACATTTACCGAGAAAATACCTCTTACGGGATTTGCTATTAAACTTCTATGAACTTTCTTTTTACAACACTAATACCTATTCAAATGAGGAAAATGTCGAAAATCATAGTTGAAATTATCACATCATCGAATTCAGTGCAAATATTATTCACCCTTCATCTCAATTGTGGAGTAAAATTTTCCCAAGTTCGGCTTTAAAAATCTCACTAAAACCAACAAAATGTCGTCATTTCTTGAGAATTTAGGTATTCCTCAGTCATATATCTGACTTTGAACGACAAAATAACCTGGTTAATTTAGACTTATAACGTTATTTAAAACTTTTTCTGACAAAATGCCTTTTGAGGTCAGAAATTTGTCATAACATCGCAGTGCTACTTGCAGTTTGAACCACTGATGACGCTGTAGCAGATAATAACTAGAAATGAATTAATTAGTAAATTAAAACTTCGAAGACAAGGGCTAACTTTAATTTGAAAAGCATGAGGACTAACCAAGAACAGATATAAAGCGTGTAAAATGTGGGGTAACAGTTTACCTCACAGTTAATTTTACGTTTTCGGAAGTTAAATTGCGACGAAGGGCTAAATAAGTATCTTTGTCATTTTGAAAAAATTTAAATCATCTTTAACAAGTCTTTTAAAAAAATAATTAGTATTAATTTCCCGTTGAATGTGGTTGTTTTAATGTGAATCAAGCATTTGATATAGATCAAAATTCCTAACGTTTGGTAATCTATTTCTTTAAAATATCTTCTTAACGATATTCATATCATAAAATATCTGAGAATCTGTCGGTACATACTTCTAAGTGTCTCTTATCAGTAACTTCAAATCGTCTAACATTATGTATATTTTAAAATTTAGTTAGAGATGATCTCTGCAACAAATGTCCTTCACAAAATGGAATGTGCTACACTACTGTAACTAAAACCACTGATTCTGGTGACTGGAGGGCTGATCCTCATTGTACATGTCATGATTCATTTATCCTCTCGAATAATAGCAAAGAATGCATTGGTATGATATCTTAAGTTTAAATTTAAATAGTTATGCCCAAATTTCTTTATAGGTGTTTGCTATAAACGTGACTGTAATCATGGATCATGTAAGCCTAAAGGAGCTTCAGGTTTTGCTTGTGAATGTTCTGAAGGATGGAGCGGTGAAAATTGTGATATCGAGTATAAAGCCAGTTTGGGTGGTTGGATTGCTGGTATAGTCGTGTTGGCTGTATTAGTTGTAATCGCTGGAGGAGTTGCATTGATTTTCGCTAGAAGGTTTGCACTTAATACTCTTGTCTATAGTTAGTACATTTGTTTCATATTCAAACAAAATTGTTTTTTATGATTATTATACAAAAAATTACTGAATATGGCATCACACAACAGGTTATTGTATAATATAGACTATGACGTCACCAGAAAATTTCATGTGAGGAACTCATTATTTTAGGGTTGGCTTGTTGAAGGTTTCTTATAAGAGATATCTAATTTTTTGTGCAGCAGAAATGAAGGAATGAACTTTATTTGAAATGTATCAGATGTTATCTATTCTAATTTTTTGAAAATATTATATTTTGATTATTATAAGCTAAAGATTGAATTTAAAATAGCTCAACTCTTCACCACACTTGTGGAATAGAATATTTTCAGTTTATACATCAAAAATAGAGATAAAATCTGTAAGCTGTTTTATATTGTTGAGAATTTAACTATTCCTCAGTAATACTTTTCACTTTAAATGATGGAAAATTGAATTTTTTTACTTTTACATGGTATTTCATTTAAAAGCTTTTATTAAATTTGAATAACTACTAGTAATGCAAAATCTCTAGAAATTTTCTTTTTGATGAGAAACTTTCAGAAAAATTTCTCTGGACTATTTTTCCTACGTCGTGACTATTTTGAATATTTAAGTCGCTAACGTTCTATATCACTTAAATTAAAACATCACTTCAATTTAAACATAATTTTGAGTTAGGGAAATAGAAAATTTCTCTTAAGAGAAATTTTCTATCGCAGAAAACGAAAAGCTTCTAGAGAAAATTTCTCCCGAGATTTTCCTTTTACAACATTAAAAGCTACTAAGCGAGTGCTAATATTTTGATAATTTTTTTGTTAGTAAGAATGGCTGTTTGCAATATGTTTGATATGAGTTTCAAATTGGGGGTTAAACTCGAAGGTCACAAGGTAACAGAGCTCCTTATGTTGTACCAGTGCACACCATAAGAAAGGGGAGCTGGATTTTGTGTACCTCGAGCAAGTTTTTTCAATTGAATGTCCATACCTACTCTCCCTTTCTTTTACTTTTGTTGATTTCAATTTATTTTCCGTTAGTAGCCTGGCACATCTCCTTGACTATCACATCTAGTGCTCCGCACAAATCGAGTTCGAGTCGAGTGGGATAAGATTTGAATTTGACTAGAAAAAATCAAGTCGCGTTTGTTCAAACTAAGACTTGATTTGGACTCATCTTGAGCTCACCCGAGGACTCGAATTCATTCCCACTAATGAATAAAGAAAGTTTCTTTTTGAATCTTGTAGAGTGAACCCTTTTATGCCCATATGCGTATTCCAGAAAGTTCCTAAACTTTGTGTGAGATTGTAGAATATTTTAGAAATTTCCAAAATAATCCATATGTTTCTAGAATATTCTAGAAAATTCTAAAATACTCTATACTTTTCTATAACGTTGTAGAACATTCCAGAAGGTTCTAGGATATTATATAGGATTGTAGAATGTTCTAGAATACTCCGTAAGTTTCTAGAGATTTCTAGAATTTTTTATAAGTTTATAGGAAGTTTTAGAAAGTTTCAGAACATTTTTCTGACTAAATATAAATTCAATTTTTTCAAATTTATTTGTGTCCTACCCAAACTCGAAAATTGACTCGATTTATCAAATCGTTCAAATCTGTTTGACTCGAGAGGAACACTAATCATATTCTGAGGGATTTAACAAAAATTCTCAGTGATAAATTGCTTAGCCTCTCTGGTTCTCGTACAAAGGCAAAATTTTTTCCCTTCAGATAGCCTCAAAGACAAGTTTGCAACCGTGAGATTCGACGACATAAAAGGTTAATCTTTTATGCCTCTTCTTCCAGCATATCAATTTTTGCTTGTTTGAAAATGAAATATTAAACAAACTGCCAAGAGTCACTTTTTCTAACAAAAGGAATTTATCAAAATATTCGCACTCGTTTAGGGGTTATTCAAATTTTAGAAACTATTCTCTTAAATTCTCTTACATTCTACCCAAAGTCTCTTGATTGATGAGGCTTGTGGCCAGTTCAGAGTATTATATTCGCTCTTTACAAATTTGATATTTTGAGCTTCGAGCCAGTTTAACATCATTGTGGTAATAAGCAGTTACCATGCCTAGCCGGAAGATAACCTCCGATTTTTTATAATACCTTTCAAAGAAACCAATAGATTCTTATTTAAACATTCCTCCAAATAGGTCTGTCCATTGATACTATATGGATAGGCCTACCCGAAGAAATGTTTAAAGAAAAGACAATTCCTGGTAGGCTTTCGATCACTTTGAAAATCTACCAAAACTTTTGAGATAACTGGTAGATCTGCACTCTTTATATCATTTAATGATTCTTCGTCTTGTTTTGCCTCTCCTTTAAAATGTTCTGTTGTAAGGTTCAAAGTGATCGGGTTTTCTGACCCGCCGATGCATTCATAAAATGTGAAATTCTTTCAGTAGGAGTCTGATTCTCTTACCTTATCATTGATGTACTATAAGGTAATTTAACTCTAAGGCTAAAGATAATCGAACACTGACATATAGACTTGTCGTAGTTGAAGTTTCAACAATATAGATGAAATAGAATGAAAGCGCGAGCGCTTTGTAAAATGTAAATTTACTTATTGACAAGCCTTAATAGAAATTAAACTAATTAAAAAACTATAAGAATCAGATGTAACTTAATTTAGAATTATGTCATCGATGAAATTATTTTTAAAGTAAACGTCATTTTATCTGCTGATATTTAAAAAAATACTTGAAAATTTTTTAGCTCGAAAATTTTTCTAAGCTTATTTTCTAATATACCATGTTTTTCATGAAATAGTTTAGAATGTAATATTTTGCCAAGAGATCTTAATGCTTCTAATGTATTTTAAGATACCACTCCATATCTCTTTAAGACAAGTTCGTAAATTGAATTGTATCCATCTACAGTCTTTCCAAAACTGGAGTTATTCACCTTATTCGGTCGAAATAGAACAGGAACATTTTCGTTTCTAGCAAATCTAACTAGGTTTAATGTGGTAAGAATAAAGTGAAATAATAATTCAATTTTGTTTGAATATTTTTATGATCTCAAATTTTGTTGCCATCATTTTTAAAACTATCTATTTGATATGTCTCTCTTCATAATGAATTATTTTCAATTTAGGGCTAGAAACATCGATTACGGAGGAAATCATTCAGCTCATCAAATGGACGAATTCGCAAGATCATCATATAGAGTAGAACAATCTAGGCCAGCACGTGGTCAGCCAACTTATCAAGGACAAGGACGTGATAATCAAGCATTTCACAGAGATTAATGATAATTTAATTTTTTCGTAGAAAATAACAGGTGAACGAATTAAATTATCATTAATCTTAAGAAAATGCATAATTTGATTCTTTCTCCTTTATTTTTTCGGAAAGCCTAATTACTTGGTTTCAAACAAGATTTCTTATGTCTAATTTGTTTATTTACCTTTAGAAAATTATTATTGCAATACATAATCATACATAAATAGTCAATATCAATATTTCAAAATTTTAAAACATTTAATTCCAAATTCGTATGTGTGCATAAAATTAAATATTAAGTAAAACTTGTCAAACATAAATGATATTTTAATAGAAGCTCCGTTTTCAATTTTCTTTTAGTTCCAATAAACCTTGAATTAATTAAACATTTCCTTGAAATTTTAATCGATCAATATTTGAAAATGAGAAAGTAAAGAGAAAGGGCTAATTTCAATGTGAAAGTATAATTTTAGCAAAGTGCCCTTCAGGCAAGATGAGTTGGTGGTCACTGGTTAAAAGGGTAATAACAAAAGTTATAGATCGTTTATACCAAAACCAAAGTGAAAATATGAACTTTATAAGTTTTCAAGGGTATAATTTTAAGAATCATAGTCTGTAAAAGTTTCTGCAATGATACCCATTCTTATATTTTGTGTCGAGCTTTCGAACTGACTGGAGGTGGTCACCCTGCTTCGAGTTATTATAAAAAAAATTTGAATATTTCAGATTTAAAAAATAGTATTTCCTACACAAAACTAGGTAAAAATGATGAAAATGTAACTTAAAAAAGTGGACATGCGGTGAAGCGTATTATAGGAAAGTTAATTTTTTTGTATTCCTACACTCTGAACAATGGAAATCTGCACTGTTGCACAATAAATCTAGGAATAAATAGTAAAAACAATTATAGTAAGAGAATAGCCACCAGCAGGAGGTAGGATTCGTTGATTGTATGCTTGTTAGTAAAGATGAGCATGGGCTTGACTCAGGTCAATTCGACTTAAGCCTTGAGCTTTTCGTAATGTATGTGAGATTGAGTTCCTAACAAAGCAAATATTTGATGTACTTTGGGTCTCTTATTTCAATTCTATATTTAATTAACTAAGTATATAATATCTAGATCTAAGTGCACTAGTTGCACTAAATACTCACTTCATTTGAAGATAAATTACTAACTTATTTAATGATTTGAATAAAATTTCATTCTGGTTTGCTTTGATACGCCTATCATTTTCTAAATACATCAATACTCAAAATTCATGATAATCATGATTGTGATAGTGTCCTAAATTCAGTTAACACTTGATTCTTATTTCCAAACACTAGTTTGATTACAGTTTTGTAGTCAAAATTAATTTATCTTTAAAAATTAATTGGACAAAATTTTCAACTACAATGAAAATTGATTTTAAACATATTTATATCTGATTGAACCAAGTATTAACTGGATTTAAGAACAAACTACGTTAGTCCTTTTATTAGACGCTCCTTACATTTATGAATGAATTCGTTGGATATAAGATTATTATGTCTCACAAAATAAACGATAGCTTCTTATCAAAAATTTGATTGCTTATCAAGCAAATCAGTAAATATGTTTGACTAAAATTTTTAAGTTTCAAATTGCGTATAAAAGACCGAAACTGAAGGGGCCGCTTTAAAAAGTAGGCATCTAACACTTTAGCAGAGATTCCATATTATAGAAATACTAAGAAACTAAATTAATCGTCTGTCTCCATATTTGCATAGTATTAATTGGTAATTCATTCCTTAAAACATTGAAACTTTTATCAAAACTTTCATTTAACATAAAACGCATAATGAATGAATGTGAAAACTGCTCATGTAATCTTAGCTTATGTAAAAATAGAGAATAAATTGTCACAAACTTTATTTCAATTCTCATTTTCCTGACTTAATCATGAGATCAAACTTTGATACGAGACTAGAGGGAGAATCGAAACTATCCCATGTGATTTACTTAAGAGTATTTCATAATGAAGAGATCCTGAGTTTTTACAGTTAGATGTCCGCCTTTTGAAGCAACTCCTTCAAATCATGTTTTTAAATTCATTAGAATATAACTTGACTTCAAAGGTGTGAATATATTTTATTTAGGACAGTGATCATTAAAATACTTAATAAAATTGACATTTTGTGCTTTAACCAAGTTTTTTATATGATTCAAGGTATTTTTATACCGATCTACTGATCGTGAATTTTACTTTGAAAAACTGAACTGTTGAACCTGTGCTTTTCATTTAAATTATTTGCACTTATAAGTTCTAGATAAAATAAAATGTTTAGCTATTAATTAATCATCAGATTAAGACGTATTGTAGAACAAGTCGCAACTGAAGTAATTATGCATGTTCTGCAATTCTCTCTCTCTCTCTCTCTCTCTCTCTCTCTCTCTCTCTCTCTCTCTCTCTCTCTCTCTTTAATGTTTTCTCTTCAGAGTTTTCAAGTATATCACAATCAGCAGGAGCACTTCGAGTTGACTAAAATTGAGTTTGATATTATCTTTAATTGATAAATCAATTGTTAACTATAAAATATAATACAAAAGTAAAATTCCGTTAATCAACGGACAACTCTGTCAGTATTTATACCAATTATGTTAAGCAATCAAACATTTCTGTTTGATTTCAAATCATTCTTTAAAATAAATGCTCCAAATATTAGGAAGTTTTTCAGTTCGTATTTGAACGGAATTTTGATAGAGGTCAAACTAATAAATTTTAAAGAAAACCTTTATCACAAACATAGACCCTTGCAAACATCTATCTTTAGTCGATTAAAGTCCAAGGGTGTATATTCCATGAGACTAATCACAGAAAATGTTATCATATTTATTATTATATATTATTATTTATTTACTTATTTAATATTATTATTCATTGTTTTCTCTATGAAAGCACGGTTTGAATTCATTCATTAAATAAGATAAATTCTTCAAACTATTGTTAAATTTAAAAACAATTTTGCGAAAATATGTTACAAAAGTTTTGTCCAAAAATGACAACTCACAGAATTTGTTGTATTTATAAATGTATTAAAGTCACGCTTTTAAAGAGAATAGAATGACTGACTAATAATAACAAAATTCATTTCTGCGATAATCAAATCCATAAGATTTATATTCGCGGTAAAGAGTTTGTATAAGATTTGACAAATTCGGAAAATATCTTGAATAATAGTCAATATTTACTGTCTAGTAGTGATCTCAAGTTTAATAGCCTGTAAGTATTTGCTTAATATAAAATCTGATAATTTTTATTTACAAAAGTATTCAAAGTAGGTTTTCTGTAATTGTTTTCAATCGACTTTTTTGTATTCTAGTTACCGAATGTAAAGTATACTTGGTTTTGTTCACATGTTTCATGGGTTGTTGTTATGTAGCAATAAATAGTGTTTTTCAGTTCAATTTGGATCTATTGCATTGCTATTTGTAATGTAAACCCCAACCCTGTCAAACCGGTAGCTCTTCTCAAAACTATTTGTGTCTTTCGCAAAGCTATTTGTAATTCAAAACTTTATTTCAATATGTGAAAGACGGCAAAACATACAATTAAATGATTAGATATTCAACTAAATTAATTCTCAACTATCTCTCTATTAAGACTGGGGAATATGTATTTTTCCATATTTTTATAAGAATTTGAACAATTCTGAGAAGAAATAAGTTCAGAAGTGGAATGAACTGCTTCATACAGAAGCTATTGATTGTGTTATATCTTTCATTTCAATAAAAAAAATTTAAAGAATTTGATCTAAACTTAAATTGTTCTATAAACAAATGAAATCAGACGTGTTTTGTGCAATAAATAAGATATACTTTAAAATTACAAATAGCAATGAAATTAACACAAATAGTTTTGAGATAAGCAACCGGTTTTCATAAGGATTAAACTAAGTACACAAATAGCAATGCAATAGATACAAATTGAAGTGAAAAATACTGTAATGATACTGTTAGGAATTGAAGAATTGCGCAACAAATAAATGTTTATGCATCAAAATCTATCCTAATATAACTTCAACTTTATTTGAATTACTTTTCAGTTCAAAATATTCTTAAAAAAACAAATGTCGCTTTATATATCGTAAAATAAAAACATGTATATAAAATCGAAAAATAAGAAAATTGAAATCACCTCATATTGAAAGCAATGACTGGTATCATAACAAATTGATTATAATTTCATTTTACTACATGAAAAATCAATGAGAAATCTATTACTGCTCAATCTTCCCATTGTATTCAGTAACTAAGAACAATATAAATTTCAATTATGGATTCACTCAAAAAATAAGAATCTCTTTTCTTAACGGACTTGAATTTTAGGCTTCAGTCCAAAATTCGCTTTTGATTCTAAACAGAATTTATAGAAATATTTGTAAGAATTCGAATTAATAAATAAAATATTGCAACTCAAGCTAAAAAAGCCGAAGAATTAACCGCAAATCTTGTTGTATATAATGAAGCTATTAAAATGATGGGTGATGAAACTTCTGATTTAGGAGTAGAAAACGAAGCATTAAGAGATGAAATAGGAGTTGATGAAAAATGGTTAAGTGAATCTAAAAACAGAATAAAATTATAATGATGCAAAAAAGAACAAGTTTATTTTAGAAAGAATGAAATTACAAACTAAAAAATTGAAAGCGATATGAATGCTATTAAATCATTAGAAAAGAACAAAACGACGTTTATTGAATATACAAATAATAATAAAAATAATAGCAATGAATTGAATATCAGTTTGAATTCAGACAGCGATGAAAAGCAAACAAAACAAAATTTTTACAGAAAACCAAAAAACATTTGAGACATCGGGCGATGACTTCAGGCCGAAGTTTATCAATATATGTACACAATTGACTGAATTGTTTTTTATTGGCATTTATTGCATAGAAATTTATAATTTTTTATTTGAAAAAATATAATCATTTAACTCAAGCTCATTTTATCGATTTATCCAAATTACTTTAGTTAGTCTTGATCCTTGGTCTCATCCCGCTTCTTTTTAGGCTTATACCACCACCTAGCTCCGTAGTATATCGGTATGCCAACGAAAGGGGCTAGGCCTGCCATTGATGCGGTTAACATAAATCCACAAACTGCTGCTAGAGTTGACGCAGCAGCAACAAAAAGGTTTTCAGCATTCTCTGTATCCCTAAACTTATCTTCAAATATTTTACCAGTTTCATCGAGAAATAAATCCTTAAAATCAAAGCCATATTCGTTCAAATGTTTGGATAATTTTTTAGAGACTTCTGAATATATCTTATCCATACAATCATTATCTGCATGAATCCATGTGTTGCTCCGATTAAAACTTCTTTCGTGCCAGGGTCGTTCATTGAATCTCTTCCTTATCTCATCCTGGTGCTTTCTAATCATATCTTTCAAAATTGTTATATTTGCTTCAATCGGTTCATAAAACTTATCGACTTTTTTGATAAACTTTTCCTCAAAATTATAATCATAGCTCTGACCGTTGTTTACACACTTCTTGTGGAAAGACAAAATATTCTGATCCTTGAGTCTCGAGTGCATCGCCCGTATGTCACTATTATCTGAGATATCTGTCGTAAGTCGAGTATTTCTCAGATAATCAATCATTTTTGTAGTATAGTTATGAAGACATTGTTTATAGAGTTTGGAATTTTTCAAAAAATCTTCAAAATCCCGGTTCAGTTTGGTTTTCAACTCCTGTTTATAGTCTCGATCGCCAGTTCCCGACCAATCCGAAAAGGGGTTTTCCCTACAAAATTCTTCCAAACTACTATCAAAACAGTTCTTGTGTTCCGATTTCAGGTTCTCTTCATTCAGCTTATCAGAAATAAATTCTTTGAAAAACTTTTTCATCTGTTCCTTATAATAGACAACCGCTTCGGCACTTTTTTTCGTGTTCTTACTGTCCGATACGAGTCGGTAATCATCGGCAATCCTCTCTAACTTTCCATTAACTACCGGTTCAAAGATGTGTCGGAGATATTCTGCAAACTTTTCCCCATTTATTACCTGATTTTTCTCCCAATTCTTCGTTTGATCGCATTCTTCGAAATACTTTTTCCGAAAACCCGATATACACTTCCAGTAGTCTTCGCCGACGTCTTCAATCGAATAATAGCTGTCTTCATCATTGAGGAGATTTCGACGCATCTTTTCCGACGGCTCTGGCATTAGATAACACTCTAATGAGTCGAAATTCTGCCTGATAGCATCCAGGTTAGTCTTGATCTCTTGTTTCAAAGTTGTCAGATATTTATCACTGCTTTCGGATCCGTATTTGAACTCAAGATTATTCTTTAGATTAGTGATGAGCAGGATCAGTTTTTGGTTCCGGTGCTGACCGTCTGGGATAATGTCGAATACTTTCTCAGTATCTGTTCATAGTATTGATTGAATGGATGTTTTAAATAATAGATAAAATGTGATGACATCATCGAAGCAAGGACAAATAGCTGTTGATGTGTGAACTTGTTAGAATTTGGGCCCAAAATACCCTCGACATCAACGATGAAGACGTTGTACAGTATATGACCGGTACGTCTGTCCCGTACCGACACAGGTATGGGTGTTATCCAGATACCGTTTGTCTGCGGTCTGAAATCATCGCTTGAGGTCTCAAATATCTTTAGGATTCTCTCTGAAACTTTTTGATGTTCTCCTTTCTTTTCATTGTTGTCTGACTTCAAATTAATATCTAATTTATTGCTATTACTATTGAAATTATTGTTATTATTATTGTATAATAGATTACAAAAAGTGGATTTTCCTATTCGAGGCTCTCCACAGACGACCAGTACTTTTAATGGCTTAATCTTTACATCCCGGTTCTTCTTGAATATGACATCGATATTATCCCAGTTGGCTACGAGTCGATCTCCTTCGTCAACTCTAAATATCTGAACCGATTTATATTTAGTAAAGTTTCCAGAGTTTTCATTTTTATCCGACTTTTTATTACTTTTAATCAAAAAACTTGAAAACAATACACGAATCGAACAATAATTTAAACAATATTTTAAAAATATTCTCATTTTTTCTGGTATTTAAGAAAAAACTGACAGTTACAAAAAAAATGTTTTCAAAGTTGTGTTTATATCTATGCACCATTTTTAAGCATGTTCTAAATAGACTGTTTAATTACATATAATGTAAGTCTGTTAGTGAGAGTTATGTAACCTTGAACATTTATTGGCACATTATTTTGCGATACGAACTAGGAAACTAGCGATATTTGGTGTGTACTTTAATTACTTTTCTAAATGTTGAAAAAACTTAAAAATTTTCCATATTTTGTAACTAGGAGGCAATAAACAAGATAAAATCTGTCAGTAAACATGTTACAAAATTCATCTATGTTAATTCAAAAGTTGTTTTTATGCCGTTTTTAGGAAATTCTAATAAGAAACTTCACTCTCCTCCTAAAACCAGAATTCAATGAAACTCTCTGAGTAATTAGCAATTGGCCTAAGAAGGCTAATAAAACTAATATTAGCTGCTAATTTCAAGTTGCTAATTAATTATCATTAAATTAAGTATTCCACAAAATCGGTATTTCATATGTTCCAGCAGCATTCAATCATAAAAAAGAATCAATTGATACTCAAGATTTAGGACAGCTAATTACTAAAGCAGAGATTATAAATTTGGTTGAATTAAGAAAGACGTTTATTGTTAAATCTGTTCATTATTTGGCTAATTTGATTGATCTTAAGCATTATGGGATTGATTTAAGTGACGAATAAAAATTTGAAGGTAAAAATTGTTTAGAGGACTTGATTAATAATATGAAGTTAATCTTAAATTGAAGATTGGTGTGAAATATAGTTTGAAATAATCAGGAGAATTTTTGCTTTTGCTGCACAAATACTCACTTCGATATTATTTTTATGACATATTCAAACTATTCTTTAAATTTTTATACTAAGCAGATATTCGCGTTTCTATCTTTATTGTGTTAAAAATAATAGAAATCTCTTAATATTTACTCAAAATGGTCTAAATTCTTAACAACTCAGTGGATCAATTCAAAGAATTCAGTATTTTTCGAATACGAAATGTACGAAATTAATCGATGCAATGTTTCACATAATGACTTTAAATAATGTTTCCATAAATACTTTAAGTAAAATATGAATTAGAATTAGGCTCCATTAATGTATTACTTTTATTTTGATGTAAAGAGCAAATAAATGCATATTACTTACAAAAAATAAATCAAATGTTTTATTGTAATAATTATGCTACAAAAATAAAAGAGTCTACTACTAAACGACTAATGACAATGTCTAAATCATAAGATCTAATTTTTTTTGTAATCGAAATGTACATAAAACCGAAACATACATTGTCGAAGAACAATATATTAACAACTTATTAAACCAAGTTCTTTTAAGCTCTGTTCCCATAAATGTTGCGTATGGCATGCAATACTTGCAACAAATATTGTGGCAACATTTAAAATGATTTGAATGCCATAAATTGCATGCAATTACTGTTCACATAATATGCAATGTTGAAAAAAGAACCAACCAATCAATTTTCAATTATGTCCCTCCTATATTTAATGTAAACAATAGCCACTCAAATCAAATAATAAAATGATTGAGAAGCGCCTTTTAAATGATAGGTATTTACTGTCATAACGCTTAATAACAACGAATTAAATGCAATGAATGTACACTTCGCTCCGGTAAATATAAACACATTTTTTCAAAAGGAATGAGATGTGTTGTCATTGTTTTATCTATGTTTTTATTGGTCATTGCAAGAAAGTATTGCGAGAAAATTGAACTCATTTCAATTAATTATTTTGTTGCAAATAATGTTGCAAGTGTGGCATGCAATACTACAACACTCCGTTCACATAAGTGTTGCAAGTTGCATGAAATATATTGCATGCCACAATATTGCATGCAATTTATTTATGGGAACAAAGCTTTAGTCTAAAATCATTTTAAAGGAATCTTTATAATAGTTTATAAAGTGTACTTTTACATAAAAGTACTCCGACAAATTGAAATAATTAGTCACCTTTTGCTTTATATACATTGTTAGCCATTAATAGTTTGAAAGTATTCAATACTTCTAACGCCCACTAAAATAATTGATTAACATTTTATTATTTATATTAAGAAGTGATTAAAGACACGTATGGAATATGTGAAACAGTTAAATCTAATAAAATTGTGATAAGTTAATAGTTAAAGGATATGTAATGGTCTGATTAAATTTGATTGTTTGTATTTCAAACATATCAATAAGCACTTGTAGAAACTGTCGAAAATTTTAGTTATTTCTCATTCGACTAATATTACAATCGATATTTTGTTATTCGATTATATGGTTTAGGTTTTGTGCCCGAGATATAATATTTTCGACTTTATGTCTATTTCGGTTTTATGTTTTTAGATCAATTGTTTTAGTTGTTTTAGGTTTATATGTTGTGGTTTTAGATGTATAGAGTAGAACCCAAATAAAAAAAAATGTGCATTGCAAATGACAACAGATGAACTTATTTAGAGCTCACTCATCAGTCAATTGATATAAAAATCAACATTTAATTTAGAAAAAATATGAATCTAAGAAAAGCAATCAAAATTTGATTTATCACTTTATTAATATATAATTATGAATTTCTCTACTATTATAACTTATAGCTTTTCTGATACTTGATCGTAAGTTAAGATTTTGGTCATTGAATGACTAGCTAAAAGTCTTCTTAGTTGTAAAAAATAACCAATTAAATTGTTGCCTCAAGCTATTTATGTCGTTTAAAACCTTGTTTTTAAATACTTTGATTTAAATTTGCATTCCATCAACACAATTAGCAAAAATCAAAAACTTAGTTGAAAATTGTTTTAATTAGAAGTAGTTTATTTGGCTCAATTTCTTAAAAACTGAACGTATTACTGAATATCTATTTTGAAAATCTGAAAGAAGAATACCACAGATTTTTCTATAACTAACCTATCTGGTGGTGCAAAAGTTTTTGCTTTGGTAAGAAAATAAATTGCAGTGTCTATGATTCTTTGCAAACCAGTAGTATAGAGAGAGTCTTATCTAAACATCAAAGTGTTTAAAGCGTGCGTATATTTCAAGTAGTAAAACATTATCGATCACAACAGTCGAAGTCTTAAGTTTCGTACAGCAATCCAGTTCTTAGTTCTACAAATGAAGCATTTATTATCTTCTGTACAGAGGACAGTAAATGCTTCATTTGTAGAATTAAGAACTGGATTGCTGCACAAAACTTAAGACTTTTCAGAAATTTAGATAATGAAAGGCGCTATTAAAACCTATCAATTTTATTGAAACATTAAGTAATTGATGCCAGTCATAGGTCTACTTACTATCAAAACTTTAATCATCAAATATATTAGATACAACAAATAATAAGAACTGACTTCCATTTCAAAACTTTTTTTTGTTTTGTATTCTTTTTGCTCAGATAGAGAATGACTTTAAGAGAACAATATTTTGAATGTATTTTAGAATAAGTTTATCATCAGATAAGTGTCTTTAATATGACAAAGACAATGAGTAATGAATTTTCTCTTTGAGATATTCAATAAGACTTAAGCTCTCCCAATATCTGAATTTTTAAAAATCGTGAAGAAGACAGTAAACGCTTGAAATGTTGAAAAAATTGTCCTTAATATTAAAATTTCATTCAGAAAACGTGTTATTTTGTTTTATTGACGCAGCGCTGCTCTGGAGCAATACTCGCTGTGCACTACTTGTCTGCAAAGTATCACAATTATTGCAGTTTGTCTTCATACCAAAGCAAAAACTTTCGCACCACTCGATATTTCGTAAGTTCGTCCACTTTTCCTATTGTTGTTTAAAATGAATAAAATTTGATTTCTACAGATCAAACTTATTTGAAACAATACTTAAATTTTTAACCTTTTTACACACTGTATATGAACCAAAAATTATTGAAGTTTTTTCCGATAGATGTGTTTTATTGATTTCATTAGTGTAACTTTAACTGAACCAACAACTGCAATGACGTGCTCAATAACTACTTCTATAGCATGACACTAAGCATGCCATCACAGCAACCTATTCAATTACAGTCTGACTCAGTTATTGGCAACTTGGTTAGAGGCAAATCTGGTTGTTAGCAAATGGTTTATTAAGTACCAACTAATCTAATCATGTATCAAAGAGTTCGGATATGGGTAAACTCAGTTATAGGTAATCTATTTCTTACGCACCAAAATGTTGCTTACGACCAGGTAAGAGTGTACTTTCAAAGAACCGAACATAATAGTCAAAAATACTATAATAAAATTAGTAATAAAAATGATTTCTAATGTCTTCAACAGCCAGATTGACCACATATCAGGGAACTTCAGGACAATTGGAAAATTAAGTATTTTTCTGAAAATATAGTACTTCGTTTGCCACCAGCAATACTCCACTAAGAGAAAAGTGATCCACTCCATCACAATTTGCAAATCCAATTGTTTATCAAAATTTATCCCAATATTTATTTGGCAATTAATTGCATTTAGTAAGAAATCAAATAATAAATAAAAAACAAATGTCATTTTAAGCTAAATATTTGTCAAATTTTGAGTTCTGGAGCCAACAGGCATATGAAGCCTTGACTGAAAGAGTAGCTCTTGTCTATATAAAAATATCAAATAGACTTATTAAAGCACTAGTATTTATACACTATATTTAACGCTTTTAGTCATTCAATATTTTACTGAATCTGAGCCTTGCGTTTAAGATTATTAGTATAGATAGTATTGAAGACTAATGTTAAATTGAAGGGAATCTCAATCTTTAACAGCTTAGAACTAATCCAACTTTTGATATCATCATCAAACTTTTAGCTTGACTTCAGTCAATTTTTATATAAAGGAGAGTTAGCACTAATAATCATTGTTATGTTATATCATTTTCTCACACAGAGCCTTTCTTTTATAGTCTGTCACATATAAAAATACAATAAAATCTTTGAAATGGCAAACTTGTAAATAGTGATAATTATAATCACTTATAATGCAATTATAACTATACCATCGTTTGAAGCCTCGATGATAATGATTTAAGATACAACGTATCCTTAAGCTCAATGATTGAATAACAAATTTGAAGACCTATTAAGAAATCAATTCAAAATAACTATTGGAATGACATCGATTTCAACCATTTTTCTATTTAGAAGAGCATTATACGTAAAGAGAATGAAAAATAATTAAAATTCTCCTCACTCATTGAGGAAAGAGCAACATATTTCTGCTAGTTTTCTTACGGCTAAGTTTAGTATTACATAGATTAGAATTTTCCATACAGAGTCGATAATGATCTAAATCTTTTTCATAAATAAAAAATTTAAGTTCAAATATTTCTTTTTCACATTCAGACTTTAAAACTTCAAAACATTATTTAAAAGTTTTTTTAGTAACTATAACTGACTTTGACTTATATTTAGTAAACTAATCATCATTTATAAGTTGAAAGTTGATATAAAATATACTCTAAAATAGTCAAACTTTTTCTTTTAGCCGCCAAATAGTTCTTATATGAAAATTTAAGCGATAATTACCGCTCAATTCGAATACAAGCATGATCTAAAATGTGTCGAAACCGAGGTTGAATCACACGTTCTTAAATGATTCAACCATTGTGAGCATTCAACGGATTCTGTTAAGCTTAACTGAAATTAATCGCTTATTAGGTCTAAAGATTAACTCATTAGTAGCAATAATCAAAAATATGTTATGACTATAGCTTCAATGAGGTATTCAGTCGATTGCATGAATGGATTAATGAATCTGCTTCTTATATCATGTCGTGTCTGGAAAATGTGATTTTATTGTTATTGATAGAGATGATCAAACATTTATTTCTAATAGTATCAATGAAACTGTTAAATCTATAAATAATTATTTTTAAACCAATTGAATTCTTGAACGGTGCAAAATTAAATTGTAATAATCATCATTTTGAAAGACTAAAAAATTATTCTTTACTGTAATATGAAATAATTAAAAAATAGCTAAACAAATAAATCAATTAAAAATATATTTAAGTTGATTTAGTAAACAATTATTTCGTGTCCATTGAAATAATGATAGGTTCGATTAGAATTTAAAATCCTAATCTGTTTATCTTTGTCATAAACCAATCCTATAGTCATATCTGTTTAATCGTTATCTCTTCTGTTTAATGCAATCGCTTTCGCTTTCCATAGAGTGGACACTGGACCCTTATTTATAAAAAATTAAATAAAATAAAGCTTTAGAAACTTTTGTGGGATCACTGGAGTGTAGTGGTCTGCGCATTGAGCTCTGGGGCGAAGGTCCCAAGTTCGAGTCTCGCTGTCTGCTACTCCTCCCTCTTCGATGGATTCGCTGGCCACACGTCCAGGTTATAACTCCCTTAGGTTCTAGTACCCTCTGTATGTCGTAAGACTAAAAGAGGGTGGCGCCAGGAAGGGCGTCCGGCCGCAAAAACAACGCTCCAAGCATTGCCCCCGTCCGACCGCCTTTGGCGAAAACTCGCTCTGTAATTGGGCTCGAGTGAGTCTCCCGAAAGAGAGTTGGAAGTACGAAAGCGAAAGCTTTAGAAACTTTTAAGATTCGAGAAATAGTGAAAGTTCAAATAATTTTTGCGAGTAGAGCACAGACGCGATGGAAAATGGGCACAACTTATGTCTTCTTTATATTTATCTTTAAAAAATCTGTGCTCATTTTTAGAAAAAATTCAGCATACCAGCCATCTTCTGATAGAGAGTGACCGGTATTGTGTATAGTTGATCAGTGTTAGTACATAGACGACAATTAAGCAGTTGAGAGACTGATGCCATCCAAAATCTCCTTAGTTTGGTTCCTATCTTCTTAGGAAGTGCTACAGTTGCAGTTATATACAGTAGTTTGTCAATTATGGCATATATCCTATAATACATTTGAAGTCATCAATTTTGATGTTCAAACTTTGTATAGCGTTAAATGATTACTTGGTATGAAATTGATTTCAGCGAAATGAGGTAAATCACGGATTAAGAGGTATACAATAGGTATATTTTATAATCAAATACTGACTTCATGTCCACGAAAGTAATTAATAATAAACAGTTTCCAACAATAAAATACAAATGTTTCCTTACCGATTCGTTCGATAAATCACATTAACTATATTCGAGTAAAATATTAAAATGTTTTAAATTAAGTAAAAAATTTCAAACACAGCAAGTTATGACAAATACATTTAATCGCTTAGTATTACTGAAATACATAGATCTAAACGATGCCATACAACAATTGAGCAATTTATACTCTTTCCTAACTTCATAGCTTCCAAAAAGACAAAAGAAGCAGTATTTATGACCAATAAAAAGATGATAATGAACAATACTGACCACCAGATCATAATAAACCTGTAAATAAAATCCATTGCGCTGAAGATCGATGTACAGACAAAGTATTGATTATCTATGCGAGTGATATCCAGATCCAGAATAGAAATTTCGACCAATTAGTAATGTTATGTTCATGTATTTCTTTATTAACTTTAATATTCAGTAATAATTGATTTAATTATTAAATTTGTTTCAATACAAATAAAGCGACTATTAGTTGAACTCAAACTTTTGCAAAGGTTTTAAACGAGTTGAATATGTGGTCACATCTATTCTATTATTTTGTTAACACAAACTTGATTTTCAATGAAAGGCTCTTTTTTTGACACAAAACTAATAATTGAAACAAACGTTTATTAATTGAGTTGAGAATGAAATGAAAACTTTGAGAGAAGGAAGACTTGGATTCGCCAAATGTGCATTTGTCGCAATAGTCCACGTGTGGTCACATCGGGTCGCGAATGCTATTCCGTTACGGCGATTGCCGGCAACCGGGAGGTGCTCACACTCAAAATCTCATCTCAATCTCAAAACGAACACTTCAGTAACTAAAGGCTTGGGCAGCGGTTAATTATTGCATAATTAAGCTATAGTATAATAAGCTATAGTATATCTAATAAATGATTGGTTTAACATATTTACAGTTGCTTTTGTCATCAAATCATTTCTATGACATCAGTCAAACCAATCATGAGTTTACTGAAAACAATTGAGTCACAGATGTCATAATGGCATAGATGTCTTACAGTAATGGCAGAGACATCGTAATAGTTATGATTGAAACTGTTTTGAGCGAACGAAACGATTGGTTTGACTGATTCGGCGTCATAAATATGCTTTTAAGACATAATATCGAGCTTTCAAGTGTTAAACCAATGATTAACCGTTTGTTCCACTTAACTTAATTACGCAATAATTGACTGCTGCCCGAAAATACAACTCAAACTTTTAGGACCCAACATCAGCAAAGCATTAGCTGTCACGACTATTCACAACACATTCGATCACATGAGAGACAAGTGTTGCACATCTCGACTGTGATACTGGAAGGCTAACCATAGGATCAGCTGTTTGTGGCGCGCACTATGTGTTCGGTCTTCACCAACATATTCAAGCCATTAATCAATTGCAGGCCAATTGTCAACACATTTCATAAATGTTTTGAGTGTGTTCTTATGAATCCACTCTTCAGTACAAAACTAAATAAAGGTTTGTGTCAAATGATTTTATCATTTACTGAATATTCTCTTTAATTGTTTTCAATTTCATTTAGGAATTGATATTATTTTCTCAAAAGAGCGCTTCAATTGTCGACTCATTGTGTGTATAGTTTACATAAAAGTTCGACTCGAGAGGTATTAAGTACTTAATTGCCATTAAGTTATCGATCACTTAATAACTTATTCAATAATTGAAGTTTGCATTAATCGTTTCAAAGTTCGTATTCAACGCATTCGATACTTTGGTACCCAAGTAATCCCTTTCAACTTATTTCAGATTTAGTTGAATTAAACATAAAATAATGAATTATTTGCTTGGCTTAAAATGATTTTAATTTGATAGCATATTCTTAGAAAAGCTCGAGAGTGGAGAGTAAAAACACAAATTGTGGCACAATTTAGAAGTGCATTTTTTCAGATTTACGCACACTTAGTATTTATTATTATTGTATATACGTTGTTGTTATTCGTATGTGAAGTAAATCTCAAAAAAGGCAGTCAATAAGTTCTCAGCTTATAATCCATTGACTGCAATACATAAGAGGTTGAGAGCTTATTAACTGATACTACTTTATGGAAAAAATTGCACCAAAGGAAACTCGGGTAATTATGCTTTCAAATTATAGTCTCCCGAATAGTCCCTCAAACAGATCACATCTGAATTATGTGTAAACAATTATATAGCCTTCAGTTTAGTCATTGATAATTGTGTCAGTCATCACAATATTAACACTTAATCACTACAATATGAACGCGAAAATGGCTATTTCTGTGTTAGATTGTCTATCATACTCATCAATTTATCGTTAAATGTGTTTTATAGTTTGCTTTCATTACTATATTAAATACTCTATAAGTTTGTTAATATCTGTTACGGTCTGATAGAAAGCATACCATTACAACAAATTCTCGTTGCTATCACAGTATATTAAGCTTTTAAGTGCATAGTTGTGTAATATCGAGTATACCGTGTAATACAAGTTACTCATTGATGTAATTATCAAGATTTAGTTGTATTATAAGTCATATTAACTCTAAGTTATTACTAATTTCAAGGATAGCAAATTCGAACCTTTTTTGAAGCTTTTTATTAATCTCTTATTCAATGTTTTATTAAGTTTACTAAAAACAATCTCAATTAAAAAGTTTGGTTTTATTAGAAGCTCATTATAAAAGTGAAAACTTGAAAATGTTTATTTTAATTTTACTGCAGATTTTGTTGATTGTGCTCATTGTTTGGTATAATTGGCGAATACGTCTAATGACTGAATTAAAACGAAATCGTATTCCTGGACCTGAACCTCACTTAATATATGGTAATTTGAAACAGTATCAAACCAAAGGTTATGCAAAGTGTGACGAAGAGTGGATCAATAAGTATGACCGAATAGTTGGTTACTATTTAGGGGCAAAACCATTTGTACTAATCGCTGACACAATTACTAAAATTAATGCAAATCTAAGATTTTGATAAATTCTCGAGACGAGCATTATTTGTCGGAGCACTTAATCCTAATTCAAGATTGCAGCACAGTTTGATCTCTTGTAAAGAAAGCCGATGGAAACAAATAAGAAGTACTTTGACACCTACTTTCAATGGATCCAAACTGACGAGGGAAGTTCGGGACTATGTAATAACCGATTTCAAAAATATTTTTATGGCGTAAATAACATGTCATATGATGTCCGAAAAGGCATATAAAAAAGGCTGACCGCTAGACACTTATGAGTTATGATCACTCAAAAAGTGATTTCCTATGGCTTATTACTATCGATTCCTATGTATTTTGCCCATCAAAACGTACTCTAATTCAGTCAAATTACTCAATGAATGGCAATAATATTATTAATAAAGAAAAACTTCAAACCATTTTGAACAAAAAAAAAAGATAATCTGAAATTTCATATTTAGAAATAAGTTCTATATATCGATAGATCTAATTTTTCGTATCTATCACATCTTTTAAATTCAATGGATTTCTAAGGAAATTTTTAGAGATATGGTTAATACGAAAATCTAGAACTATTGACATATAGAAACTTACTTTTAAGTATAAAACTTCAGATTATTCTTTTTTGTTCAAAATAGTTTGAAGTTTTTCTTTATTAACAATATTATTGCCATTCATTGAGTAATTTGACTGAATTAGAGTACGTTTTGATGGGCAAAATACATAGCAATCAATAGAAATAAGCCATAGGAAATCACTTTTTGAGTGGTCATAACTCGTGTCTAGCGGTCAGCCTTTTTTATATGCCTTTTCGGACATCATATGACATGTTATTTACGCCATAAAAATATTTTTGAAATCGGTTATTACATAGTCCCGAACTCCCTCGTAAGATATAAATTTGATCATCCATTAGCTACTTTTATGTTTCATTTCATTTTATTGATTAGATCTCTGAAAGCATTGATCTTAAACGATGAAAATGATTTCAAGCATTTAATAATAGATTTGCTGCACGTCTTAAGCATCACAATTGATGGCAATATAAGAGCAAATTTCATTTATTTAACTGCTATTGTCTCTCAAATAATACATTATTACAACTACAAGAATGGCGTAAAGCCTTCATATCTCGAATCATTAGATATGTGATATGTTCAGCTTATTTATGGTTATGTGATAAGAATTGGTATATAATTTGAATTGATGTATAGTTTCAATTAACATTTAATTTCAATTAATATATATTTCAATCAATGCATATAATCAGTGTATTATTTCAGACGAAGACTTAGTTGCGAAAAACTGATCAGAAAAAGTATGAGTGTTCTGTTGTATGACGACAAACCCAGAGAACCACGAGAAGAAGGTCAAACACGTGAAGGAGACATGTGGTCGAATGTGTAATATACTACTATTTATAAATCAATTTTTTTGTTCAATTACTACTTTTGATTAGATTCGAGTTACTTAAATGACATAATTTGCGTAAATGCATATAAATTGTATGAAAAGCTGGTGAGTAGTGAGCCTAACCTAATTTCAGATGAATCGTTAGATTTTCAGATTAAACAGTCAAATGTCTTACTTGAAGCACTAACAAGATAACTGACAAAACATTCAGTAACTTTGAGTAGAAATTGAATGCAAAGTGTTCAGAACAATCACAAGTGTTAGTATGATCACAATTGTAAAGTTAGGTCTGTCCGACATTCAGCGGACTTTGAGCCACAGTAATCATTAATATTCAGCTCGAACGCATAACAACGTGAGTTATGTACTTTTCCATGAACTTCATCTCACACTTGATTTAATTGTTTTGCCACAAATAAAATAATTGTTTATATTTTCATTACTATTAAATTGGTTTGCATTCTGTTAACCACTAAACTCAATATCAGAATCATATTTCTCGAGATTTATCGTTTTGATGTGTTCGTCATTCTCATCATTATTCGATCGATTATTAGGGACATTGAAGGGAATGGCAGTTGACAACGATTGCAGCATATAATCGACTAAATTAAACTTCTATTTATAAGAACTTTGACACTGAGTTGATCTTGCACGAGTGAAAGTCTGATTTTTTTGTTTAAGAGCTTCCAGAACATGAGTGTCATCATTAATTAGTTTCTTATATAGCTTAAAAGTTTTGCACCACTCGAAACATAAATATAATTTTTAATTGAATTGAGTCCTTAAGCTATGACCAAGAGTTTAATTATTTAAACCGAGATAAGAGCCTTCGCGTTTATACTTTGGCTATTCTTATCTCATTTAAGTTATTTCTCATCTGAAATGTTTCAAACAAATAAAAAAATCATTTCCTCAAAATATATGAGATACGTTGAGTAAAAAGAAAATGATTCAAAAAGTTTTAGTGATACTTATAATAATTAATTCAAATATGAATATTGTTATTGCAATGGGACGGTCCTGTGCGACTTTAAAATCACTTTGTTTTTAAGTGCTCTTAAACGAAAGTTATCATCAATTTCGAGACCAGAACTTTGTTTAAGGATTCCTTAAGCACATTTGATGTTTTTTATCTGTTTGTCAGGCAGTTTTGGTAAGGATGGTGAATGATTTGATTGTTCATAAATGCATAAGATGTAGAATTGTTATATTAAAAATGACAATATGTCGGAAAGCAGTTCAGAGTTATAGTTTGTGGTGGTTTCAACATTTTTGAATCTTTTTTACATAAGAGACTAATATTTCTGGAATTTTATTGCCATTGTCACTCATGATAGCTTTATATATATCTGATTGTACTTCTGCAAAGTCAATCAGTTCATCTGCTGGTATGTTACTAATAGAACTCAATACTTTTCCGAATTCTTCTGTAATGCTTAACGCATTGACTTGAACTTCTAATGAGGACATTGATCGGACCAATATGTACTTTTGACTTGTGAATTTTTTAATGAACACATCAAGAAGTAATATCGTACCATTGACATGAATTTGTGAGAGATTTGATGAGATATATATGTTTTGTTGTTGTGTAGAAGTTAAAGCAGGGATACCTTGACTAAACAATCCATCAATAGCCCATACAAATAAATCGTTTATGAAAGAAGGTGTCTTTGGAGCACTACTCGCTACCATGTCAATATGACGGCGGACACGAATTGTTCTAGCAACTGGAGTACCAGAACTACTGCTTCTTCTTTCCTGTTCTTGCTCCAAAAGTCCTATTGCATTTTTGTGCTTGTATTGCTTGGCAATATCCAATGGCTTTTTACCCCAATATGCTACAGCATTAATGTCAGCATCCTTTTCAATCAGAAATTTGATTACATCTAAATTACCACTGTAAGCAGCGTTGTGCAAAGGCGTCCAATATTGATTTCCTTTAGCATTTATGTTTGCACCTCTATAGAAAAGAAGCCTTACGACATCAACTTTACCATGCCGTGAAGCCAAATGTAAAGGTGTATCACCATCCTTTTGTATACCATCAATGTCAGCACCTTTATCTACGAGGAGTCTAACAACATCCGAGTCACCTCTGTCAACAGCAAAATGCAAAGGTGTTGCACCGTACTTATCCTTAGAGTTGATATCCGTGTTTATAAAATATTTCACTATCTTTAATGTTCCGTATTTGATGGCAGCATGTAAAGGTGTTATATTATCCAATGTAGCTAACTCATTCACAATCGAATTTATTATCTTTGAATTATCTGATAATCCTAGAGGTGTCAGACCATTCTTGTTTCTTGCTTTAACTCTGGCACCTTGATTTATAAGAAGTCTGACCATATCTAGTCTACCTCTTTCAGCGGCAAAGTGTAAAGGTGTAAAGCCATACTTATCCTTGGCATTAATATCAGTGTTGATGAAAAGTTCTACTGCCTTTAATGTTCCATATTTGATTGAAGCATGCAAAGGTGTTACGTTGTCCAATGTTGCTAGTTTATTAACAAGAAGTTGCATCAACTCTGAATTATCTGTTAATGCTAGAGGTGTTAGACCATACTTATTTTTCGCATTAACAACAGCACCTTTATCTAAAAGAAATCTAGCTATATCCAAGCTTCCTCTTTGAGCAGCAAAGTGCAAAGGTGTCCAATCATTCTTGTCACTAGCGTTAATATCAGCATGTTTTTCTATGAGAAATTTGACCACATCCAAATGTCCATTGTAGGCTGCCCAGTGTAAAGGCGTCCTACCATTCATTTGCTTAGTGTTCGTATCAGCTCCGTTCTCTACAAGAAATTCAACAACATCCAATTTGCCTTCTTTAGAAGCATAGTAGAGAGGAGTTGAACCAAAATTATCTTTAGTGTTAACGTTAACATCTCTAGCGATAAGTAATTTAACTACACTCAGATTACCATTATTTGCAGCTAGGTGTAATGGTATACTTCCATCTCCAGCCTGAGCATTAACATCTGCACCTTTATCTACAAGAAGCATTATCACATTCAAGTTTCCATCGTAAGCAGCAAAGTGCAATGGTGTCCAACCATTTCCCATTTTAGCATTAATACTAGCTCCATTTTCTAACAAAATTCTAATTATTCCTACATAACCTCTTGCAACAGCTATGTGTAGAATATGTATTCTATTAACAACATCAGTTATATCTCCCAATTCTTTTAACTTCTCAATGCAGTCTCTGGCCTTCTGAATATCATTTTCTTTTACACTACTTAATAGCTCTTTCTTTAAGCGTTCAAGACTTGAAATTGTAGTTATAGGTGAACTAGTTGTGCTTGAAGTAGTTAGAAGTATATCGGTTGTAATAGTTTGATTCGCGTTGAGGGATTTACTGCTAACTGTAGAAGTTGTGAGATAATCTGCTTGTACTTTCTCTAAAAGTGCTACAACTTCAGAACTAATACCAGATTGAGCAGCAAAATCTTTTGGTGTTTTTCCATTCTTATCAGCAACAGTAATATCCGCATGTTTTCCAACTAAAAATTCAACCACATCCAAATGACCATTATAAGCTGCCCAATGTAAGGGTGTCCTACCATCCCTTTGCATCATATTCACATCAGCTCGGTTGTCTACAAGCAATTTAACAACATCCAGTTTACCTTCTTTAGCAGCATAGTATAGAGGAGTTGAACCAAAATTATCTTTCGCCTCAATGTCGGCACCTTTATCTACAAGTAGTTTGGCTAAACCGAAATTACCACTGTAAGCAGTCCAATGTAAAGGTGTCCAACCATCATCCTTCTTAGCATTAACATTAGCTCCTCTATCTACGAGTAGCTTAACCTCACTGTAATTAGTATTGTGAACAGCAAAATGTAAGGGTGTCCAATCATTGTTAGTTTTAGCGTTAATATCAGCACCTCTATTCGTGAGAAATTCGATAATGTTTAGTTGACACTTGTCTAAAGCCATGTGCAAAGGTGTCCATCCATAGCTAGTTTTAGCTTCGATATTAGCATCATGGTTTAGGAGAAGCTCAATCACATTAAGGTTACCTTGTCTAACAGCAATGTGTAATGGTGACCAACCATTATTTCCTTTAGCATTAATATCAGCACCTTTAGAAAGAGAGTCTTTAATTTTATTAATATCTTCGCTTTTCACAGCATCAAATAATTCTTCATTGGTTAGAATTTCCACAATTTTCACAAAATTGTTTTCCTTGGCAATATCAAGTAACGTTTTACCAAAATTTGTTACAGAATTAAGATCAGCACCTTGATCAACTAGAAATCGAACGACATTCAAGTTACCGTTTGCAACAGCAAAGTGCAAAGGTGTCCAATTATTCTTTTCTCTTGCATTAATGTCAGAACCCTTATCAAGGAGCAGTGCGACCACGTTCAATCGACCACTTTGAGCAGCCAGGTGTAGAGGTTTACGATAAAGATTATTACTTGCATTAATGCTAGAAGTTCTTTCTATTAAAAGTCTTATGACATCTAATTTACCCTCTTTGGCGGCCCAGTGTAAAGGGGTATTGCCGTCATTATCCTTAATATTAATATCTTCATCACTGAAAAGTTTGAGTGTTTTTAATGAACCATATCTGACAGCAGCATATAAACGCGTAATGTTATTCAGAGCAGCCAATTTATCCAAAATAAGCATTATTATATCTGATTTATCAGCCAAATCTAACGGTGTGTAACCAGAAATGTTTTTAATGTATATGTCAGCACCTCTACCAAGAAGAAATCTCATGACATCAGGTTTATCATTCCGAGCAGCCAAGTGTAGAGGTGTCGACTCATCATTATTCTTAGCATTAATGTCAGCACCTCTATCGAGAAGAAGTCTCACGATATCAGGTTTCTCATTCTGAGCAGCCAAGTGTAGAGGTGTCGACTCATGATTATTCTTAGCATTAATGTCAGCACCTCTATCGAGAAGAAGTCTCACGATATCAGGTTTATCATTCCGAGCAGCCAAGTGTAGAGGTGTCCACTCATCATTATTCTTAGCATTAATGTCAGCACCTCTATCGAGAAGAAGTCTCACGATATCAGGCTTCTCATTACGAGCAGCGTGGTGTAGAGGTGTCCACTCTTCATCATCCTTAGCATTAATGTTAGCACCTCTATCGAGAATAAGTCTCACGATATCAGGCTTCTCATTATAACGAGCAGCCAAGTGTAGAGGTGTCCACTCTACATTATTCTTTGCATTAATGTCAGCACCTCTATCGAGAAGAAGTCTCACGATATCAGGCTTCTCATTACGAGCAGCGTGGTGTAGAGGTGTCCACTCTTCATCATCCTTAGCATTAATGTTAGCACCTCTATCGAGAATAAGTCTCACGATATCAGGCTTCTCATTATAACGAGCAGCCAAGTGTAGAGGTGTCCACTCTACATTATTCTTTGCATTAATGTCAGCACCTCTATCGAGAAGAAGTCTCACGATATCAGGCTTCTCATTACGAGCAGCGTGGTGTAGAGGTGTCCACTCTTCATCATCCTTAGCATTAATGTTAGCACCTCTATCGAGAATAAGTCTCACGATATCAGGCTTCTCATTATAACGAGCAGCCAAGTGTAGAGTATACTTAGCACTAATGTCAGCACCTCTATCGAGAAAAAGTTTTACGATATCAGGTTTCTCATTAAAACGAGCAGCGTGGTGTAGAGGTGTCCACTCATCCTTATCTTTAGCATTAATGTCAGCACCTCTATCGAGAAAAAGTTTCACTATATCAGGATTCCCCTTACGAGCAGCCAAGTGCAGAGGTGTCCACTCATAAATTCCCTTAGCATTAATGTCAGCACCTCTATCGAGAAGAAGTCTCACGATATCAGGTTTCTCTTTGTAACTAATAGCTATGTGTAGAGGTGTCCACTCATACTTTTGCTTAGCATTAATGTCAGCACCTCCATCGAGAAGAAGTCTCACGATATCAGGTTTCTCATTAAAACGAGCAGCCATGTGTAGAGATGTCCACTCTTCATTATCCTTTGCATTAGTGTCAGCACCTCTATCGAGAAGAAGTCTCACGATATCAGGTTTCTTATTGTAAATAGTAGCTATGTGTAGAGGTGTCCACTCTACATTACCCTTTGCATTAGTGTCAGCACCTCTATCGAGAAGGATTCTCACGATATCAGGTTTATCATTCCGAGCAGCTAAGTGTAGAGGTGTCCAAGCATTTATATCAGTAACATTAACATCGGCTCTATTGTTTAATAAAACCTCAACTATTTCATTGTCACCATTCGCTGCAGCTAAGTGTAGAAGTGTATTTTGATTTTCATCTTTCGCATTAATAATATTATTCAATTCTCCGGTCTCCTTTGCCTTTTCAATGTAATTTCTAAGTGTTTGAATATTACTCACAGATCTGAATATCTCATTTTTTAAATACTCAATTCTTTCATTTATTGCCTCGTTTGTTGTTGTGTTAACTGTTGTTACTATTTTAGTTGTGTTAATTGTAGACGTATCAGACATCGTTTGTATTAGAAAATCTAAATAAAGAATATCCAAATATACTAATTTTGTTTAAAATTTTATGCCTCTTTTATATGTTATTTAAATTTCAAAATAAGTTGAGTCAGTTTGGTGATTTGAGTGACTTAAGCAAGCAATAAATGCTATCAAATATTATAATCAATTTTTAAGCTTTTGGTACTTAAAAGTTTGAGCAAGAAGTAAACAAAATATGGAAGAAAAACAGATCTCGATTCAATACTTTTAAAATAAGTACAGTTTTCTTTTACTAGTCCATCTTCAAATATAAGATTCATAAACAATTTATTCTTTATACAATTGGTTTTTATGAGCATTCTGTTATTATATATTATTTGTTATAGTCCTAATGCATATTTCAGTATCAATATTATATTTAAAACTAGTCTGAAAAATGTTATTCATTTCTAAATTTTGCAGTGATGAAAATATATACTAGTCATAAGTATCGCTGACATTTCCAGTGCTTTATTTCGCTTTTCAATTTTTTATTTAAACAACCAATAAATTATTTCATGCATAAAATCATAGAAAAGAATATTTTAAATCTGTCTTATAGTGAATCAAGACTTGACGCACATTATTTGATCCTTAAAAATTGTTAATCTCACTAAATATTAATCACTTGAAGAATCAAAGAGAGTTATTGTTAATTCTAATACTAATACCTTATTTGTTGAAATTAGTTGAAGCAGTAAGAAATTATTTCCCAATATATAAATTGATTTTTTGATTTAGATTAATTGATTATATACATGGAAAACTTATTTTGATTTTCTGCTACAAATTTAAGTAAATATTTGATTGAAGTTCAATACTTTCTGATTATTATAAATATGACAAGTATTGAAAACGAGTAACTTCAAATCGGTAATAACTATAAATTATAGTTATAGTTAGTTCACTAATTTCTGGAACATCTTTAAAGCTTGAATCTGTTGCTAAAAATTACTGATCAGAGAAACCTTTTCAGGCGTATTAACATTTTGAAGCAATTGAAAAAAGGAAAAAATATATGAAAATAATGGTCGAGCAGAAGTTTACAATCAAGGGAGGTGTTCCTCATAAGTCTAGATTTTGTGATGTTCATATAGTCATTGAGTATGTTTAAGAATGAACCTCAAATCAATAAATTGATTCATTTAAAATCAATATACTCTATAAGATTCTTAATAAGGTTTATTTATATTCTTACAATGTTTTATCTATAAGTATGTATTTTTTAATTTCATTGAGTTAGCGCATTACAACACTGAGATGACGATATATTAATTGAAATTCTGCTACTGTTCAGACAGCGATTACATATGCGCCCAACACTAACTTTCCTGATGTTCCGATAAAGAATGTGACGGGTAACAGTTGTGCGAATACTACTACGTCTAATAATTTAGATATTCAAATTAGAGTAAGATCAGAGATTGACTAGTAGAAAAATTATTTCAGATAATTCTCTAGTCATTTATCGATCAAAGAAGTTCGACAGCTGTTTTACACATTTATTTCTGACAAATTCAGAAGCGATAGCTTCACAAGTGAACCGAAAATATGAAGGAAATTGAGAGGCCGGATCTTCATTATATGTGGATAATGATTATATTCACTATTTCTGTAGACTAAAAACTCCCATAAAGAAGTCCATTTGACACAACTGGCCAAATATTCACAGCTGTAGCTGGGGGAGGCTACGGGCTATAGTTCATGGCATACATTATTTTAAAATTGAAATGTAAACCTGGAAAAGTCCTACAAAATTTGAGATCGTATTTATTCGATGCGTCGATTGCTTATCGTTAAACATTAATCAAAGATTCGAAACTAATTAACGGGTGTTTGAATTTGAAAAGGCGTTATCCACAATAAATCAGAGCATATTTTAAACTTTAGGCCCACAAACCAAAAATGCGGACTACAAAACTGTCCAGTGTTAGAGCAATTCTTTTTTATATTATTATCATATATAACAAACAACTAAACAATTGAACATCAAATAATTAATAAAATTTCATTTCAATGTTGAAAAGTTTTAGATATACAAAAAGTTATCCCAATTTATTTGATCAGAAAAGTAATACAATAACACACACTCAAAGTTTTTCAAACTTCTTATAGACTATTATACTAGATTAGAGCACTGTTTAATGTTAAATACGCATTACTTTGCAAATCATCTTAAAATAGTAAAATCTATTGATCCCAAAGTTGAGTATGCAATATTGATACTTTCCAAGAATAGTTTCATCCACCGAGAGATAAAAATGCAGCTAGAACATGATAGCTATAAGGTATCATTGGGTACAATTAGTAATGTAGTGAACACAGTCGGTCTAAGAAGTAGTGGCGTTTTAAATGAGAAGGTGTCTTATAAGACAAAACCAAGAACCGCAAGAACTAAGCAGATGATCAGAAAGGTGAAGATTGTCATAAATACACCCAATCCACCAACACAAAATCAATTGTCTCGAAAGCTGAAGGTGTCACAATCAGTAATTAACCGCATCATTCACGAAGATCTTAATTGCGTCACTAGAAGAAAGATCAAAGTACATAAGTTGAAGTTCGAACACATGAAAAACAGAAAAACCAATACTAGAAAATTGTATGAAAACCATTTGACCAAAGACCGAAGCGAATACGTAGTGACAATAGATGAAGCGTATATTTATCTTAATTACTGCAATAGTGAGAGGAAGATATGCTACGTTAAAAGAGGAGAGAAACTTGGATGAAATGCAAAGAAAAGTTTCCCGTTGGGTTTCTGGTAGTCGGAGCACTGACTGGCAGATGAACTTTACCACTTATAAAAATTCTAAACAATGTAAAGATTAATGCAAGAAATTATGTTGACTTGGTACTAAAGCCACTATTAGAAAGATATTTGCCACAATTGTATCCTCACGAGCTGTACAAAGTGTTTCTGCATCACGACAAGGCAACTGCACATACAGTAGACTTCACTCAGCAATATCTGATAGGTCTTCAGAACAGGACGGCTATGAATTTTATTAAAAATGAAGACATTCCAGTGAAGTCTCCTGATACTAGTCCTATGGATTTCAACGCTTTCGGTTATCTTAAACACCGACTATTTCGTAGACGTGCAACCTCTATATCAGGGCTTTGGAAAGTGTTACAGAATGAGTGATCATACATTACTATTGATAGCATACGTCGTGTGTTTGACCAATGGAAAAAACGATGTCGAGCGGTTAGCAGGGGTCATGGAGGACACATAGAGCACATCAAAAATATTCATAAGCGTCATTTGTTACTATAAATTAAATCTCTGTTGATCAAATAAATTGGAATAACCTTTTGTATAGTATTTAAGACAATTAGAAAAAAAATTGTACCTTAAGTGATCTTATATTTTGAAAATTGTGTTCCTTCAAACGATAAATAAGTGACTTAACACACTTGAGATAAGTTTACAAAAATGACAAAAGTCTATAGTTTTAATTTACTTTGTTTCTTACAGATATGTTCTGAACAAAAAATGACGCACTTAGTGATTGAAAAGTGCAAAAACATTCTGACAGTATAAGACGCTATTGTAATGCTGTCATATTACTGATCTAAGACAGGTTTGGAGCTAAACATTAGACGTCATGCTTTAACTCCTCCCCACAAAATGGTTGCAAAGCACGGATACATAAGATAAGTCTATAAATAGAATCTGAAAATATTAGTCGTAATTCTTATGGATAAAATTAAACACTAATTATGATTAATAAAGCGATTTTTAATTAAAAATGAGTCTAAATAGTGAAAATAGAAACAAAAACAATGATGAATTGATTGAATATAGGACTCAGGTGTCCCCCAAACAGTATCGTAATTTGACAATTGTTCGGTTTATTCACGTCAGTAGAGCAAAACTCAGACAATGATGTCAAATCGCAAAAAAAGAATGGTTTTTAATCAATGAAATACCATTTGATCATAATTTAAACACAAAAATTATTAGAAATTGTGGAACCAAATCGAGTGAAAGTTCGTTATTACATCGACGACGTCATTAAGAAATAGATGTTTAACTTTACTCAAAGACTGTCTTGTTACTAATGCGTGACGTCAAATGTTTAGCTCCGAACCTGTTTTGGATTAGTAATAGCATTATAGGAATTAATTTGACCACCAGGTGGCACCTACGCCTCGATTAAAAATCTAATGGGTCTACATGAAACAGGTTTCATTATCAAAGGACTTGTGCGTATTTCAATAGTAAATCTGACTAAACTGGCCAAACTTATTTTAATTTAGATATTTGAATAGGGCATAAAAAGTGAAATTAATTGGTATATATAACTTTGATCGATATAGCATAACAAGTGAGAAAAACATAATTAGCTTGAGAACTTTATTTACTTATTTCTCTGGAATGAAGCATCAGATTAAAATACAATTTGTTTTGGCAATAATACACGCATAAGTGCATAAAATAAGCCAATAACCATCAGTGTATAAAAGCTATTTCCTGTGAAATCAAACACCACATCACACAATGTTTCATTTTTTAACCCTTTGTCCCTTACTTTCCGACCAACTCTTAGATGTTTTATAAACATAATGTACACTCAATTATTAATCAAAAAAGATTGGATCGGAAAGATGGGGACAAAGAGTCGGAAAACAATTATTCATTTAGTCATAACATAAAAATACTTAATACAATAAACAAAACACTTATACTATTGAGTTTTTAGTTAGATGTGCATTTCTAATTTAAAAACAGTTGAGAATAGATCAAATCAAAATGTTAAAATGTCTGATAAAGAATATTTAAACAGTAAAAGTGTAAGTGTTGTGGAATTGGTTTAAATAAAGTTAAACAGTCTGAAATACGACAAATACCGTCGCAAGATTTGGTGGATAAATCAAACTATAGTAAGCCTTCAATAGTTTCTCTACATTAAAGTAATGCATGAATGAAGAAATCATATCGTCGGCTGAGAATTATTCAGTCCTATCGTCAAATTTTGGCGAAAATGAGTTATTGGCAGATCATTAGAGTACATCCAATTCTCTAACTTATGAATCAAAAATAATCAAAATATCTCAACCCCTTAGCATAAAATCACGAAAAAAAAGTGAGAATTTTAATGATTTTACTGATTTTCTCGAATAATTTGACGGTATAAAAAATTGAAAATATCATATTTTGACTTGTTTTTTCATAAGCTTTCAAACAAAAAAAGGTTTGTCGAAATCGGAGCAACTTTTGAAATTTTTGAAAAATTGACCTAGCTCAATTTTAATAGTATATCTGTTGTCCATGTATCATTGGGAGTCAGAATATGTGATTAATTGTGAAAAAGTAAGTTGTTCCCTTTCTCTCCACTTTTACCGATCGTCATTCTCAATAATATTTAGAAAGTATATTTCATGTAGATATTAAATATATTTTCGATTCCTTGAAATTTTCATGTTTCTATATTTTAACAGTTGAAATATTAAATTATTCCTATATTTTGCAGATAGTATTGTATAATTCTCAAAATTTTTTAGAAAATTAAGAGAAAACTGAAAATATAGCAATAATTATTCAAATAATATTCTAGTTTTGGACCCGTTGACAAAAATTTCGAAGCAATAAATTTGAAGCTGAGAAGTCCCCTAATCATTATATATATTCATTTCATATCGATATCTCACCTTTTCTCTCACTCACGATTTCAAACTTCAAAAGCAATTATCTCGAAAACTTTTTTCTGTTTTTTCGTGAGATAGTACTGAATAATTCTAAGCCGACGATATGAAGAAATTGATTCGCTATTAAATACAAATATTTAATTGCGTGATTTGGTTTGCAAAAAGTGTATATCGTATGCCAATTATCAAAACATTAAATTATTGAAATCAAATAAGAGGAGACGATAGCTAGCTGGTACTGCACCTGTAAATCTGGGAAACGTACAGTTGGAACGTGTTCACATGTTGCTACTTACTGTTATATATAAGTTCAGCTACCAAAAAGATAGCTCGAATCAATCTAAAAAATCATTCGACTCCATATTTCCAGCGCTGCCTTATTATGAAGGCAGTGAAACAAATTGATTCTGAAGGAGATGATTATGGTAAACCAGGTCCAAGCAGTATATCGAATATTAAAGAGCAAACAAAAGAATATCCGAAACTATATCCTAGCTTATTTGAGACATTCAAGCAAAGTGGTCTTATGAGGAAAAAACAACTAATATTGAATTGGCAAACACAAATTCAGATAACGATTAAGTCCAACGATATATCATACTTAGGGGTGGAAGATCTGGAACCCCCTTAAATCGATTAAATCAAATTCGCTTGTTTATCTTATTTTGCATTCTCAACCTAATGCCAAGAGAGTTCCTAACCGAGTAGTTCTCGAGATATTCAATTTCAAAAACTTCAGCATGTCTATATAAAGATACCGCAGTCGTGTTAGGCGGCTATTAATTTTAGAACTTGAGATCAGTTTTTCATTCTTTCAGAGATATTACTAAACTTTAATTTTAATAATGTTTTACATTTCATATGAGATTTTTATAATTTAATTAATACTTTTAGCGTTGACACTGTTTGAACACGATTTTATATTAAACATAGAATATATTCTATTTCTTTTTACAAATCTTTATATTTTATGGTTATAAAGTCACGTTAAAAAGCCTCTGAATGGAGGTCTTGTGGTCAAAACCTTATTTTTAAAAAATTTAATGAATAAAGTTTAGTTCCCTTAGGGCTAAGCTTAGTATTAGATAGATTTGAATTTTTGATAGAAGAGAAAATAATGAACTAAATCTCTTTTATAAGTAAACAATTTAAATTTAAGTATTTGTCCTCCAAATTCAGATTTTATATCCTCAAAAAATTATTTAAGAGCTTTTAATGGCTATAATTGATTTTGACTATATTTAGTAAATTAATTATCATTTTTAAGTTGAAAGTTGATACAGAAGACCGAAATTTGTCTACTTATCCAGAAATCATTCGAGTATTATGCCTAAATTGGTTTCAATACTAATACATAATAGTTTGTTATTAGGCTTAACGAGTTCTTTGTTGAAAATGTGAACGCAATTCATTTCTAAACTAATAATAATTATATCTTAATCCAGTTTTATATAAGAATTCTTGCTTTTCATTACGTTGAAAACTATAAAGTAATTAAATTCCTATTTTGTATGCATTTTGAACTATTATAATTAAAAGTTAATTATATTTAAATTAAAATTGTTATAATTAAAAAATCTATTTTGATTATATTTAAATCATGAGCTCGTAAGCTCAGCTCAGGCTTAGGGGTGAGCTTCAGGCTCATGCTCAGCTTTCAGTGACTTCGAGCCTGGCTCGAAGCACAGGGTAGTCGAGCTTTTGTCCTTCATTAATCAAAACGGTTGTTGCACTTGCAATATCAATTCTTTTCAAATTTGCGATCATAATATAAGGCTCGAAATCTATCGAATAGTTTCGAGTCCATTCGTCTCCCAAGATATAGACCTTTTGTGCAACATACTTTTGTGTAGAACATACTTTGGTCTCCGATTTGTATTTAATTGTCCTGAAACGATTATTCGGAACTATCGCTCGTGATAGTAAAAGACTGCAGTCAGAAAGTAGTCATCCGAAGAACTTATAGTCAAATCGAACAACTGAGCCAAAAATTCAGTAGAAATATTCTCACAAAGATTAAATTATCAAAAGCAAGCTTAACACAATTAAAAAGAAAATAATTTCAAAATAATACAATTATTAGACTATCTGTCAAAGCAGAAGTTTCAGTTGAACCAAACAATCCGAAGAGCTCGAAGAATAAGAGTAGATATGAATTGATATAAGAAATATAGAGATATTTAAATATATTTACTAAAGTTTGAAAGATTTACAAAATGAAGAGAACATATGAGTGGAATTACAAATAATGTTTGCATTAATGATATGATAATTGGTTAATATTTTACAATAAGTTTTACTATTTTTTTCTCAATACCATTTAAGTAATTTTATATATAATAAAATCGTTTTCTCCTCAGAGCAATGGTTCCGCACCAACACTTCGTCGGGTCAGCCCTATAAAGTTCGGGTTAGCCCTGTAAAGTTCGGGTCAGCCCTATAAAGTTCGGGTTAGCCCTGTAAAGTTCGGGTCAGCCCTATAAAGTTCGGGTTAGCCCTGTAAAGTTCGGGTCAACCCTATAAAGTTCGGGTCAGCCCTGTAAAGTTCGGGTCAGTCCTACAAAGTTCTATCCATAAAACTTGATAGCACTGAACCACTATTTTAAAGAAATAATCAGTTATTATCATATATTTTACTAGTATTTGATGAAAAATACTTTTCGTTCTATACCTGAAAATACAATAGAATCTTAATATTTGTACAATAACTTGAAATTGAATGAGAGCAGATATTAATTATGTATTTCTACTATTATTATATTGAGTTAATGCATCTCTAATGCAATATCACAGTACGTTTGAAACAATAACAATAAGGCTATTGACTTATGATTTGTTTTGTAGATTTTCATATTAGTTATACTCATAACTATTTTCATTTACGTATCAAGCTTGTACTTCATTATTTATATTAAGCTCAATATCATATTGTCTATTATTTGTTCATCTTATCATTTGTTTTATCTAAATTTAATGATAGCATATCATAAATAATCGAGAATATTCATTCATGTAATCGAGAATATTCTTTACAATAATCGAGAATATTCATTAAAACAATATTTTCTTATTTGGCTAAACACGTTATTCTTTTGAATAGTCATTAATACCAATCATTTTTATACACATAGGCAACCGATTAAGAGTTAATCTTATCAGTCTTATATACATCTTTTTCAATCTTATATAACACTTTTAGCCAAAATATTCCTAACTCAAACTCTCCTTTATTTCTATTCGTTTCTATTGAGACCCTATTCGCGAGTCTCGAGAAAAATATTTATTCCCATAAAACTCGTTCGTAACAAATCATATTTATTTCATCTCAACTGAAAAATATTGATTGAGAACTTGTGCGAGTACTTCAAGTTCAGTCTATGGCCAACCCTAAGGTCTGCATTTAACGGTTTTTTGGATGAGAGCCTTTGGATTACATTAATTCAAATGTTTTTCTATTCATCACAGACTCTCAAATGTGCGGCAATCACTTATCGGACAATTAAAAAACAGAATAAAAGATAATTAGATTACGAAAAGCCTTGAGATCATGACCTAATTCACGTCATATTCAGATCGTTTCCATCGTCACTGTCTTCTGTGGCCTCCTCACAACTTCTCAGTTCTGGTTCTCTGATTTCTGTCAGAAGTCTTATCAAGTTATCCAAACCCACCAAAAAGCCATCAGATGAAGAAGAACTGGAGAAGGATGTG